>VWZO01011459.1:53943-107420 GCA_013396975.1 Bucco capensis | reverse complement strand
CCATCCCTGGAGGTGTTTAAGAGCCAGGTAGATGTTGGATTGGGGAGCATCATTTAGCAGGTTGCTAGGGCTAGGGCAAAGGCTGCACTGATGAGCTTCAAGGTCTCTTCCAGCTGTAACTGTTCTATGATTCTGTGACATTTTTGTATGCTGAGGGTGCTGAGACACTGGCCCAGGTTGCCCCAAAAGGTGGTGGATGCCCCTAGAGCATAAGTTGTTTTTCAAACACTACTTTTTTGTTGTGTATTTCTTTTACTTGATGGCTTGCTGTCTGAATTTGAAAACTTCCAAGCCACATAAATGGCATTTTTTCTGTTCTGGGTCTATAGTAGCTTTTATCATTGCTATTCCCTGATGTATTTGCTGCCCTTAATGCTTCGTTATGGGAGTTTATTCAACTGGTTGCTTTTACTGGCTACATGTTGGGTAAATGGGAAAAGAAAACCCCACCACCCAACATCTTTGTTTACAAGTTTTAGGTGCACCTAAAGGCAGCTGCCTAAGTTTGAGGTAGCTGCAAGTGTCACACTTCAGCCATTCTGTGCATCTCCTGTTGCCTGCCTGTCACAGGATTATACCAGTGATGAACTAGCTCAGGAGCTGCTCTGGAGATGGAGCACACTGATGGACATGAAGCATTTCAGGATCCTTGGAGAGGAGCCACTCTTTTTTTAGCAGAAAAGTTCTAGAGAGACTTGTCAGTCTCCCAGAACAAAAACCTTCTTGGCAGGTAACTCCCTATGGCAGCTTGGGCCTAAACTTGTTTCCTTTTACTGGCCAACCTTGCTGAGAGTCTAGACCAGGTTGTTCCCAGGCTGATCTATGGCCCTGATGTCATGCTCCAGCTGGCCCATATTTCACAGATGTCCCTTCCATCATGTTTCCAGGGTTCCTGTAATGATGCCCGAGGCAGTCAGGAGCACGTCCAGGCAGCAGTGAGCTCAGCTTGGTGCCTTGGGCAGCTGATGGCACGTGGGGCTCTGGCTGTCTTGCAGCTTAAGCTGTCTCCTTGTCTTGGCAGGTGACACGAGCTGAAAAGCTGACCCCTTGTGACTCCATCTGAGTGATGCAAACACTTCTCTGGTTCCCAAGCAGCTAGCCAGGCTCTGCCACCAGAGCTACAGGTGTTGTGGCAGGATGTGCTTGAGAGACCATTGAGCATTCCTCCACTGCCATGGAAAGGAGTGCTAATAGGTTCCATTGGAAAATGCTTATCAGATTTTAAACATAATTTTCTTTTCAAAAGGCTCTTTCCAGGTTTGGTGGAATTTTATTTGTATCTTTTCTCATTTCATTGGGAAAAAAACCCAACAACCTCTGAAGTCTAAACCTTACTTATTTCATGGTGAATAGATCTCAAAGATTTCTTGTCTAGTTCTTGGATTCCAAAATGATAAGCAAACCTCCCCAAAATGCCTGTGAGAGAAAAGCAAGCAGATCAGCTGTCTGATCTGGAGAAGTCTGTTTTGCTAGAGCAAACCAGCACCAGAGTGATCCCCATCAGAAGTGAGGGTCACAAGCCCCCAGGCTTTGTTTCCTCTAGTTTTTGGGGTGGCACTAGGGTGTGCAGAGCAGTGAGCAATAACCTGCAATAGTTTACCATGTCCTGGATTGCTCCCAGGCTATCACTTGAAGGTCTGTAGCAACTTTTCTCCCTCAGTAGTTTTAAATGCTTTGAATTAAATTGCCTAGGCTTAGAAGACTTGGTGATCTCAGAGGTCTTTTCCAACAATAATGATTCCAGGAGTGTGTCAAAAAGGTAGCAAAGGTGAAGTCAGATACATAGAGGGTGCCTTGGTGGCAGAGGAAGTCTGGTGAGGCTGACTGACCTTGTTTTTATCTCTTAAGTGTCATTTAAACATCTGAGCTCTTCACAGTTACTCCTTTCCCAAGCCTGTGTGAATGAGCAGTGTGTCCCAACCCTTCTTTTGCAGAAATGAAAGCTAGAGGTTTCAAGCAGCTCATCTTTCCCTCAGGAACATGAGAAAGGGCTGAGATTCCCCAAACTGCTGGGCAGCCCTGTCGGAGCTGCCAGCCCTGCGCCCTGACTTCACGTGCAGGGATCCTGCTGAAGCAGGGGAAATCTGAGCTGAGCTGTGTGGACAATCTGGCCAGCTCCAGCATTTGAAAGATATTTAGGCCTTGTTCCACTCACTCCTGCAAGGCTGAAGTAAGACAGGTTGTAGGTTTAAATTCCCATGGAGCTGATGGCAGGGAGACATGGAGGCATGCTCTGCAGTCTCCCTGCTCTCTGCTGGAATTAAGTGTCTTGGAAATCATAGAATCCTAGAATGGTTTGGGTTGGAAGGGACCTCTGGAGCTCATCTAGTCCAACCCCCCTGCAGTGGGCAGGGACATCCCCAACTAGAGCAGCTTGCCCAGAGCCCTGGCAAGCCTCACCTGGAATGCCTCCAGGGATGGGAACTCAACCACCTCCCTGGGCAACCTGGTCCAGTGTTCCACTACCCACGTGGGGAGCAACTTCTTTCTAATATCCTGTTTAAATCTACCCTTCTCCAATTTCAAACCATTGCCCCTTGTCCTTTCCCTCCAGGCCTTTGCAAACAGGCCCTCTGCAGCCTGCTTGGAAGTTCCCTTTAGGTACTGGAAGGTCACTAGTAGGTCCCCCTGAAGCCTTTTCTTCTCCAGGCTGAACAATCCCAGCTCCCTCAGCCTGTCCTCAGAGCAGAGGTGTTCCAGCCCCTGAGCATTCTCGTGGCCTCCTCTGCACCTGCTCCATCAGCTCCATGGCCTTTCTGTGTTGAGGGCTCCAGAGCTGGACACAGTATTCCAGATGAGAGGTTGTTTGCCTGTGGTTGCAGGAGTGTTCCATTTCCTCATAGAGAGCTACAAAAGAAAATAATGAGATAAGACAAAAATAATAAGATTATAAGAAAAAAAGGAGAGAATTCTCTTTACAAAGTCCTTAAAACACATGGCTATGGCAGTCCTTTTGTGTAGGGCTCAGATGTGACCTGTTCTGCTGGGCTCCTGTGAGATAAGCTATTCCAATGAGTTGCCTTGGGTTTTGGTTTCTCTCTGGAACCTTGGCCTTTTGGGTTGGAAAAGATAATCTCCTAAACATATGTCTGATGATTGATTTCTCTGTACGTATACTTGGGGTGTGTAATGCTCTCTTAAGGGACCAAACACTGCTGTGATTGAGTCAGCAGGATGGGAACACTCATTTACTCAGTGTTTTTTTGGTCAATATTTACTAGACAAAACAACTTCTCGCTCTGGGGGGAATAGAACATTGTATTTCCCAATATAAGAGCTTAAACTGTTTAGTTAACCCATTATCAGGTCTCCTGATGCCTCACTAGTACAGGAAAATAATTGGTTTCTTTGAAGTGTCATTTAAATTTGATCTGCTGTTTAATATATTTCTCTAGGAGTTTTCCAGGGAATGATTTTTAATCATCATCATTGATTTTTACTTCATCTGAATGATCTGGCCACTTCATTGCCATGTGGTGCAGTGTTGTTCCTGTGGCCAGACAAATTGTAGTCAGCATGTGGACTACTTGTAGGGCTCTAGTGTGTGTGTTACAAAGCATTAGATCTTGCAGAAATCACAGAAACATCCATTTTCCCTTCCTGAAGGAGCAGGAAACCTCTAGTGCCTTTCAGAATTGCTTCATCATCTCATCTGTTGTTACAAAGAAAAACAATGGTAGGAGAATATTCACAGAATCATTAAGGTTGGAAGAGATCTTTAAGCTCACCCAGTGCACCCATCAGCCTATCACCCCTATGTCACTAAACCATGGCTCTAAGTACCACATCTAGATATTTGTTGAACCCCTCCAGGGATGGTGACTTCACCAGCTCCCTGGGCAGCCTGGGCCAAAGCTTAACAACTCTTTTTGTGAAGAAGTTCTTCCTAACATCCAACCTAAACCTCCCCTGGTGCAACTTGAGGCCATTTCCTCTTGTCCTCTCCCTGGTAAGCCTGGAGAAGAGACCTGCCCCCATCTCACTTCAACCTCCTTTCAGGTAGTTGTAGAGAGAGATAAGGTCTCCCCTGAGCCTTCTCTTCTCCACACTAACCAACCCCAGTGCCTTCAGCTGCTCCTCCTCAGACTTCATGTGCAGAGCCCTCCCCAGCCTTGTTGCCCTCAAGCCTGAGAGTTCTGCTGGTAGCTGATGGACATACATTGCCCAAGGTTAGGAGTCTCAGAGGCATTAGCCATCCACAGCTGCTGCTTCTGTTCACAAGAGTTGCAAATGTTAAGCCTTTTGGTGTGTGTCAGTCTGCAGTGTGGATCTGCTGTAGCTTGAGAGCTGGGCAGTGATGCCTTTTATCCAGGGACACTGTGTGCAGTTCAGTCCTGTCTCTCTCCTTTGGGTGTCTGTGCCCTGTGCCCACTGCAGCAGTGTCACAAAGGCTCTTTCCCATCATGGTGACTCTGTCTGTGGGAAAATGGAGCAGCTTATCCCTTCTGTAGGAGAAGAGAAATTTTGAAATCCGAATGATGTCTGGGAATGAATATTAGATGTGAAAAGATACTGGGGTAGCCAACTGGTTTTTGGATCCCTTGCTCTCATCCTGGGATTTGTCCAGCCAGTTGCTTTCTGTGAAGCATCCCTGTGCTGTGCTCTGTGCAACTGCACTACAAGAGATGTTTTCAGACTTCTTGTAAGGATGCTGGAATGAGTCTCCATGTGAAAATGTGAGTCCCTTGTAGGTGGTGGGGTTGGGTATGGGAACATGTGTGTGTGTGTAGGTCATCCAGGTTAGCTGTTGTCTTCTGGCTCTGGAGAAAGCTCAGCAGAGTGCTGCAGAGGGGTGGGTAATTGGGCAAAACAATGGCAAGGCCACAGAAACAAGCAGCTCATGCTCTAGGGGAGCACAAGTCAAGTCATTCTTGTCATCAGACCTCCCAGTCACCTGCTGGGATACCTGGGGGAAAAATTAAGGTAGCAAAACACATATTGTTTCTTTTGTTGGAAGTGCCAGGCTGGGTGGAGATGAATTGACCATCTGTTCCACTCCCAGCCACACTCTGGCAAGCCGTAAAGCTCATTTTTATACCTTGCCACTTTCCATCAGCACTAACAAAAGTCAGAGGGAATTGTTTGGGTTTTCCTCAGAACATTCTTCCTTTTGACAATGTGCAACCAAGAGCCTTTTCCACAAGGTTTCCTTCTCCCTCTGGCCTCTCGTGTGTTTGCACAAGACGTTCAGGTACCTTATCTCCAAGCGAGAGAGTAATCAGACACCTCTTTAGGCTTGAAACTAAAAGCCCTCAATGGACTGCCCAACAAAGAGCTCTTGTCCAAGCAAACAGCCTTCTTCCTGGTGGCAGTCCTTTAGCTGATCCAGTCCCTGAGTCCTCTTGTAGGACAGCCCACATCTCCCCATTGTGGTTAGGGTCATGGCCTTCTCCTGCTGTTTCCTGTCATGGCATAGATGACACCTTCTGGTCATTAGTTACATCTGCCTGACTGTCCTGGGCTCCAAAGGGATCCTCTCACATGCTTCTGAGCCTGCACAGTTCCCCAGTGTCTGGATGCTCTTCTTGCAGGATAAAGTCCATCTGATTCCATGCACTAATCATCCAAGGTGGCTTTAGCTATGTGGGAATGTGGAACTTAGCCTATCTTAGATAGCATTTTGTATCATATGAGATACATAAATCATGTATGTTAAACAGCTCCTGTTTATGGGGTTGGAGGCAGTCAGGAATATGAAGCTTGGAGGTCCAACATTTCCCCAACTGCTGAAGGGTAGGGAGAAGGCAGAGAGCAGAGAAGTGACTCCAGTCTCTGAGAAGATGAAGCTCCTGTCTGGAGAAATGAATTTGTTTGTATTCAGATTTTCCAAATTCTTGTAACTACTGTCAATAATAATTCTGCACAGTGCTTTTTCCCTTCCTGAGTGACTGTTTCTGAATGCAGGAATGCAGTGGAATTCTCCTGGGTTAGGTTTCTGTGTGTCCATACTTTGAAATTTGATTTTACTAAGCACAGTTACACCTGTAGAAGACATTGCTGAGCTTGCTAAACTTCTTAATGAAGTCTTGCTTCATTCAGTTTGATATTGCAGGCAGCAGATGAAATCAAACACAAATCTGGTTCCAAACAGATTGCTTGCTGTTATAAAAAATACAGCTAAAATGGCATTTGAATTTTCCTTCCAGATAGACATAAAAAACCCTTGCAGGTTAGCAGGTTTGTGTTTCATCAGAGTCTTTGGGGGGTTTCTATTGCAGCTTCCTTCCCCAGCAGAGCCATGAGCAGTGAGGGCAGTCAGGTGAGCCCTGGAGAGGCAGACTCTCAAAGCCAAACCCCAGCCCCTGCCCTGATGGGTGCTGGGGAGAGGCTCAAGCCCCTCAGGAGCTTACCCTGCTCTGTCATGCTAACCCTGACAGCAGTAGCAGAGCACCAGTTATCCTCAAAAGTCCCTAAAATGTAGTAAGCAGCATCAAACAAATGTGTTGGGACAACTCCCAGGCCATTAAATTACAGAATAAATAATCCCAACCTTTTTAGATACCTAATTAGCTCCTGTATGATTACTAGAGTATGAAATAATACTTGGATGCTGGAAAGGAGCCAGGGAATATTTACTTACCCCTCCCACTGCTGTGTGGATTGCTGCTGGCAGGTAACTAAATCCAATAATTACTAGCAGAGGAGAGGAAAAAAAAAAAAGCATGTCTGCTGTTCTCTCTCCAAACTGATGACAATTCAGCAGCAGAAGGGAGGGGAAAGAAGCACTTGGAAAGCAGAGGAATTTGAACCCCTGTGTTCGGGCATGCTGTGGGAAGAAGGGAACTGTGCCCTTTGTGTCACAGGGCACAGAGGTGTGGAGCTGTGCACACTTTGGGGACATTGTCTCTAAAGACAGACAATCTGTTTGGAAAGGAGTTGCAAACGTCCCATGCTTGTGCCTCCAAGGCTCTGATGCTGTTTACAGTTGATAGCAGTGAAGGAAAGGTAATTGAGCCCCTTAAGCTTAGTTTTGTGATCTGGGTTTTGTGTGTCTGTAAGGAAAAACAAAAAGGAGACAAACTGTGATTCTTGCTTTGCATCTATCCACTAGAAGAAAAAAAACAACCAACCCAACCTAGCTCTTGGACACTTGAAACTTGCCTGGCATTGATGAACACCAAGAAGTCATGCCAGAGCATCAGTGGTAAGGCACCAAAGCTACCCAGTTTTGTGTTTCACCCTGAAAGTTTCCTAGAGCTGATCCCAAGGAGCTGAACCCAGCCAACAGCTGCAGTGCAAATCTCTGAGCTGAAATCCAACACTGACAGCAGAGTGAAGCCTGATGGGTGGCAGAGGAAATCACCAGAGAGGAGAAGGACTCCTCTGCAGAGTGTGCCCATGTGTCAGAGGAACCTGTCTGCTCCCATTACTCACATCAGGGGCTGTGCCTCAGGCTCTGGCTGAAGGCAGAGCTGCTGCTGCTGTGGTCACTCCTGTCCTTCGTGCATCTGGTGGCAGGGAATTTCTTTTTCTTGGGTTGTAGTGAGCTGCTGTAGCCAGGAGAGAAGCTATGCTTAGCCTGCCTTGGACGGAGGTGGGCAGCCTAAGCCCTGCCCTTACTCTGTGTGCATCTGCACAACCTGGGTTTGTCAAAGTGTCACAGCACCTAAGGCTGCTTGAGGAGGCTGGGGAAGGGCTCAGGAGTGTTGGGCTTGGGTCCAGCAGCATTGATGTCTGCCGAGGGCAGGAATGCTTCAAGTCAGCTGCTTCCCAGGAGGGTACATCCTTTTAGGGGCTTCCTTGCCTCTGCCCTTTCCTGCCCTGAGCAGCTACCTGTCTCATAAGGCTTCACCCCACGTTTTCCTCTGTGCCTCCTGATAAGGAAACACAACCCTTGGAGCGATAGGATGGAGACAGCTCTTAACCATGATGGGGAGGACTGGGGAGTGCAGGAAGTTTCCTGCCCTGTTCATCCCTGCTCAGCATGGTTCCAGACACAGGCACGTGTGTGCACTGCACAAGGGAACCAGCCCCACTCCTTCATTCTCTCCCCAAAGCCAGTGCAGGCAGACTCCAAGTGGGGCAGTAAATTACAGCCAGACACATGACACAGCTCCAGTGCAGGGCTAGGATTTTTCCACTCTGTGCATTTCATTTGACTCCATGCTGTCGCCCCAGTTTCTGCAGATGACAGAGTCCATGCTCTCAATCATTTCTATTGCTCCCAGAAGGAGAGAATTTTGCTTTATTTCTTTCTGGTGTGCTTGCACCTGCTGTGTTTTATTGTCCTCTTTAACCCTTTCAGAGCCTGGGTGCAGGGGCTGGCTCTTGCTGTGCTGGAGTAGGTAAGGGCTGTTGCCTGGCTTGCATGGGAAGGTGCAGCAGGGAGGGGAGGCAGAGCTCTCTGTGCTGTTGGGTATGCCTGTGCCCTGCTGGTAATACAACCCCACAGTCTAGAAATATGGTTTCAATTCTTCCTTTGAAATCTGTAATGAGAAGTGTTGCCAGTCTGTTCACTTTGTCAGGCATTTGGGTCATTCTCCTGTGCTCTAACAGCTGTAAGAATTACATCTTCTGGCAATGCTCTTTGGTGCTTAGCTTGCACATTGGATTCCTACTTCAAACCCAAGAAGGAAGTAGGCTAGGGGCTGGTCACCACATTAGCTTTAGCATATTCTTCTTGTTTTGTCTGCTTGGCCATCCAGCTGGAAAATCATTTCCTCTTGTCCTCTCACTGGTAACCCAGGAGAAGAGACCAACCCCCACCTTGCTCCAACCTCCTTTCAGACACTTGTAGAGAGAGGTGAGGTCTGCCCTGAGCCTCCTCTTCCTCAGCCTAACCAACCCCAGTGCCCTCAGCTGCTTAAGACTTAATCCTCAGACCCCTCAGCAGCCTTGTTGCCCTTCTCTGGCAAATTTGACATTGTCTTTTCTAATGAACCTAGAAAGGTGTGCAAACAACTGTCTGGGGCTTCCTTTGGGTGCTCCCCTGATGACTCTAGCCAGAGCAGATTGTTCTTGGATGTGTCTCAGCTTCCCTTGAGAAGTTTGGAGCTGTGTGACCTCAGCTGGGTTCAATGGCCATGGGGGCTGTCACTCCCCAGCTTCCTGCCATTCTGCTGGATGCATCTGCTTGGCACTGCCTTTGAACCCTTGCAGATCATTGAGTCTGGGAGTTCCAGCTTAAGCTTTTGAGCCTTGTGTGAATGCTTAAACGTTTTTGAAAAGAGGAAGAAAAAGTAAAATGAGAATGATTTATCAGGAATTGCCAGGCACCTTCAGTCCCCCTTTCCAACTTCTAGGGTTTTTTTGTGCTTGTTAGAGCTTCCTAAAAAAACCTGGTCCACACAAGTCCAGTTTTCAGAGTGTTATTTTCAGCTCCCATTGCTACAAACCTTGGCTTAATCTGTTAGTGTATCTGACATCCAGCTGAGTGTGGTTAGATGTCTGCTCTGGTTCCCTGGGACTAACAGGCCTGAGGCACCCTCAGCAACCTGCCCTGGACAAGCAGATCTTTTTGGGTTGAACGTAGAGCTGTGAGGCTGTTGTGAGGTAGGATCCATGTTCAGGAGGATGGGGAATGCCCATTTCTCAGTCATGCAGGCAAGAAGGATGAATAAGTGATGAACAGAGGAAGTGAATTGGGAAATGGGGCAGGCTGGGGAGAAGAGGGAGTCTCAGTCCAGATCCTGGATTTACAGACAGAACCAGCTTCTACCCACATGAGATGCTGCTCTGGTGGTGTGGAAATTAAGAATATAACTGTGCTCCCCATGCTTCTGCAACATAGCTTAGATCTTCCTGGGATCCAGAACTGAGCAGCCTGAGAGTTTCCTTGGGCTCAGCTTCCTCTACCTCTGTGCCCCACAAGGATTCACAGCCTGTCCCTCCTCTTGCCAGTATTTTTTGATGGTTCAGTTAACACTGTGAATCTTGTTACCTGTAGGTATCCAGCCTTAGCTTCCCTTGTTATGGCTGCTGCAGATCCCACATCAGAGCTCCTCTTTTCTGTGCTGTAAATCTATCAGAGCATCACCTCAGCCTGTCTGTGGTTTTCTTGAAAATAGCTTAGCTACTGTCATGGCTGGAAAAAGATCAGACTGTGGGAAGACAGCCTGAAAGCAGAGGCTGAGGCCTGCACTGGAGAGATGAGAACTGGCTGAGAGTAGCTGGAGAGGTGTACACTGGTTTCCTCTTTGCAGGTAGAGCTTCCCTGGCAGCAGTTGCAGAGTTGTAAAAGAAGGCAATAGAGGTTTGCTGGGATGTGTGTGTAATCCCTCACTCAATTCCCCTGCCTAACTTAGCAGCATCTTACCTTCAGCATCTCCCAGGTAGGTATTTTGATGTCCCTCAGTCCCAGTCTCATGCAACCTTGAGACTCAGTGTTGTTCCTGTAGCTCATCCCAAACCTAGTCAAATATTTCCAGAGGAGGGTTTAATTATAGAGCATTCTTCCCATGTTTTATGACATGAGCTAAGAGTGGATTCCCATCCAGGAACTGAAGAGCCCATGTTTGTTTGATTATCCACTGCAGTGTTTGTTTTTCTTCCCATCAGACAGGAATGGACTTGTCACAGCACATGTCACTGTAGGGGCAGGGAGGTGTGGGTGAGAGGAGCATGTTAGCACATTGCTCCTTCAGTGAGTTGAAGCAGTGTTAAGAATCCCATGCACAATCCTGAGGACCTTCCTGGAACCTCTCTCCAAGTGCCAGTTTCCTTCTGGGTGTCCAATATTCCATCAAGTAGGGAAGGAAAATGCTAATTGCTCATGTTTATCAAAAGCCCAAGAGTCTGCAAAAGATGGGGAGCATTGCCAGCTAGGAAACTTCTCTTTGCCCAGCTGCTTCTGAGAAGTTGGCCAAGGTGATTTATGACCCCAGTCAGCAGTCAGTGCTTCAGATGGGCTTGGGCTTTTCCTTTTAGCAGTTGAATGTTTAGTGTAGAGGTGATTAGAAATGACAGGACTCAGAGGCTGTAATAATGAACCAAGCAAGCAATTTTGCCATTTATAAATGACAAAAGCTGCAACAGATTAATGCTCTAGAAAAGTTAGAAAGCAAAGAGCAGACCACGTAGGGTAAAGGAGATTAGCAGGAGGTGCTCATCTAGCTGAGGTTTGCATCTCGAGATGGGAGAGGCTTAGCCATAGTTGGGCTTCATTGAGAGAAGTCAGCACCAGGAGGCTGATAGTTGTGACGCTTCACCATCCAGGTTTGGCATGATCAAAGCCTTCTTCCACACCAATATCTGACCAATTCCATTCAAAGGTGATAACAACTTCAAATGTTGTTACAAAAGGGTAAGGAATACAGAAAAGCCAAATTCACAGAATGTGAATCTCCAGGTTCTGAGGTGTTTGGCTGAAGGAACTCCTCTAGGGCTAACCTCTTGCTTGAGGATACAGTCCTGGACACAACTACTAAACTCTCCTTTGACTCCTGCTGGCTTAAAAAAGCATTTCCTATGCAAACACACAGCAGGAGGAAGGTGGTGATCATTGCTGCAGGAAAGGTCAGGAAAACTCAGTTTGATGAGAACTTTTGGCCACTGAACGTTGCTGCCAGAGGCACAAAGCAGGAATACATTTGCAAGTCACTCAGACAAGAAAAGTATCAACAGTGTCCTTTTAATACCTGAAAGTGTATTCAAGTCATTTTATTGTCTTAAAAAGAATATTTCAGTTGCATATAATCCAGGTGAAATGCTGAAGGGTCTTTTTTTGTGGCTTAGTTTATCCTTTCTCCAGAAGAGTGTGAAGGTTGTTTGGCTAAAAGGAAGATGTTCTCTGTCAGTGTTGCTGAAGCAGCCTGCAGGCTAGTGGGCTGCTGAATGGGATATCCAGGTTTAAGGAGTGTGGAGGTCCTCTGTTGGAAGAGGTTGGGGTTGCCCTGTGCTGGGCTCAGAGCTCTGCCTTGTTCCAGCTGGCTCAGCAGGGCCCAGCTGAGCCCAGCAGCAATGCTGGTGGCACCTCTGCAAAAGCATAGTTAAGAAAGGGCAAAACCACCAGGCAAGACAGAGGAGGAGGGAAAAAGGGAGTGCCTATTTTAGCAGGGAATAAATTACATTCATTTACCCCAAGTTCCTGTGACAGTAATTGGTAAGAGATGTCCCTGTCTTTATCTGTGGTGGTGGCAGGTAAGGGGACAAGGTCTGCCCTGCTTCCTTTGCTGCATCATGTTAGGAAAAGATCAAGTGTCCAGTGGGTCATTCCAGGACTCATTCTAAATACAGAAGGAAAAAGATCATCATGCTTGATGCTGGTGCTGGGGAGCACAGGCTATTGCAGAGCTTTATAGCTTTCCTGGATATCCTGGGAAAACCACCTCTCTTCCTGCACCACATGGTGCCATGGTAGTGCTCAAGAAAATGACCTTAGTAGCAGAAAGGGTCTCAAAGTCTTAAATCAGAAACTTTCCACTGTTTTCTGGTAGCCTCCAAGCAGGGATTTGTATTAGTCAGCAGATGACTGGGTTAGTGCTTTCAAACACCCCAGCTGTGTGCTGCCACTGTCACCCTTTTCAGCTCTAATGACAATAAAATTGTCATTGTGAACTCCTCTAGCTGCAGGAGCAAGAGCAAAGCTTTCCAACCTGTTGGGGTAGGAGAGGAGATCCTTAGTGCTGGTGAAAGCTACAGTGCTGAGCAGTTGGTAAACTTAGTTTTCAAGCATGAAAGACATCTCTGCTTTATCATAGAATCATTATGGTTGGAAAAGACCTCTGGCATCTTTGAGTCCATGTTAATTGCGGCTTAAAAACTTCCACTGATCCTTTCAGGGCAGAGCAGATAACAATGTCAAATAGTGATGGGAGAAGTAATTGCTAGAAGAGATCTTCTTCCAGGAAACCTGGCACTGATGGTAGTTAGTGCTGTAAACCCAGCTCTGGGGTTTGGAGCTCACATACTTCTCTAAAAGGTAGACAAGCAGGAGATGCACTGTGGCACAAGCAACTTCTAGCACAGCTCCTCTTAGAATCATGAATCATGGGTTGGAAGGAACCTTAAAGGTCAGCTAGTTCCAACCCCCACTCGTTTCTTGGATGCCTTGAGATCATCTCTGTGGAGGTTGTGAAGGTCTGGTTGTTTCAGCCCTGGTCATGAGCTGTGCCTCACCTGTGGCTTTGCTGAGGATGTGTGTCTTAGCCTAGCCTTCATCTCTTTGGTGTTACGACGCTCTGAAGAGGTCTTCAGTGGGTTTGCTTGAGTGATTCCTCCATTTAAGCACATGCAGAATCCTCCTCATCCTGCTGGTTCCTTGGGCTGTGGTGTGGTTTTCTATCAAGAGGTAAAAGCTAACTGACCTGGTGTAGGTTAGAGCTTCAAACAGGCTTGGGAGGTTTGGTAGGTGTCATGCAAAGGGCAGAGATGAGCTGGGGCCAGGTTTGGGTCCTTGCATCCTCATCCTGTACGCTTGATTCGTTGTCTGCTCCCTGCAGTTGCTGTTGGGAAGCAGCTCCTCCTCCAGTCTGACCACCTCTGTACAGAGATCTAATTAAAAACTGGGAAATACTAATACTAGTCATGCTCAGCACAACTGGTTTCCAAAAGTCTTGCCTTAAGAAAGGTTTGCCTGGTGGCCAGATGTGCTGGGCATCCAGCTGACATTCCAACAGGCAGGCAGAGGGCAATGCTAATTCTCTTTGCCCAAAGATTTGGTGTAAGGGATGAAGACTCACAGAGCTAAGAGGCAGAGGATACTTGTTAGATCATCTCGTCTGTTCCCCTGCCAGCAAAGCACTTGGCCTAAAGTCTCTTCCTGAGAATATTAATGAGTCTAGTTATAAAACAATTCAGGTAGTAGAGCTCTGCTGCTTACAGGGGGAAGTTCTGCCTGAGGCTCATGAGGTTTTCCTCTTGGGTAACTTTCCTTGTCCCAGAGCTTTTTCTGTCACTTTAATGAATGAGTTTTTGCTTCAGTGCTACAATACTTCTCTGATTTTCACTGACCACACATCTGAGAGCCACCAGGGACCATTGGCCTTAGAGCTTGGCCTCTTCCTGACATTGTTGACTTGGTCTCTGCACATTTCTTAGATTTTGTGTGAGAAAAACCTACTGTGTTTGTAGCTAAGGCAAAACCATCTCTTGAATTCCCTGAATAATGACTGGGAAAAGACTTTGGTGCATGACCTCAGAGCAGCTCTGACTCACTGTGGTACCCAGCCTGTGGGGCCCAGCAGGACAGTCCTGCTCAGGTGGACACTCAGTGCATCATGTTGCCTGGATGTGTCTCTTTTGCTGTGACCTATAAGCACAGGGATTACCTGGGCGCCTGATCTCCAGTAACATGCTCAGTGCCCAATGTGCTGAGCTCTGCAGTGTTTGAGGAGCAAGGCTTACAAAGCATTTGGGACTTCCTCAGTTGCCACTGAAATGCCTGACTAAGCTGTGTGGAAGTAAGATCAGTGTCAGGGTAAGTCCAGACCTATCTGCTGAAGCATCCTCTTCCCAGCCAGGCATGCACATCAGCTTTAGAGCTGACATGAGGCATGGAGTGGAGCCCAGGTGCAGCAGGAGAGCAAAGTCCAAAGTGGCGTGCCAATGGACCGCAGAGGCTCTGGCCCTAAGTACAGATTGCTGGCAGGACAACAGCAGTGAGGAAAAACAATCCCCAAGCAGTAAATATGGGCAAAGCTCTCGACCTAATGGAAAAATACAGATGCATCTGCATTAGAGCCTAAGACCTCTCTACGAGAGCTGTTTCTAACCCCCACATTTCCTGCTAGCGTGGCTTTCCTAGAAACGGATACCGCGTCCTCGGTAAAGGACTCAACTGGGGCCTCTGGCTCTGCTGCTTTCCCTCACCTGCTTGGATGCCCGTTTATTCCTGGAACTACAGCAGCCAGAAAAGAGCTCTCACTCTATTTTTCAACCACTAAATGGGGTTGAAAAGCCATTCAGAAGGAGCCATGGCAGCGAGCGTATGGAGATACTCCCTGCTCTCAGTGTGCATTTCAGAAGTGGGGTCATCTGGGATCCAGCTTTGCAGACTGATCTGCTGGGTGTTATTTGCTCTCTGGCTTTTTATGGCATAGGATTTCTCAGTGTAGAGCAGAGTTGGTGGAGATGTTTCTAACATAGCTCTTCTGAAAAATGCTGCTCTTGAAGTAGTTCAGAAATCTCCATTTGGCAAATTTCCCTGTTCTGGCAAAACATTTGGGATTTTATTTGCCAACGCTGATGGGGTTTAAATACTTCAAATCTTAAAAGGTTTTTTGGGGGGAGCACTCTGGTTTTGAAAATTATCAACCATTTCAAAATATCTTCAGTCATTTTTGACCTTTGAACCATTGGGCTGATTTCAGCCATGCTGGAGAGAGGAGCAGAAGTCATGGAGAGAACTTCCAGGTACATCAAAACAAGTCACAGCCAGGGGTTAGACACTGGAGAGCCTGGAAGGCGCAGAGGGAGTAAGAGACTGAGCATGAACTGGGTTCAGTTTTGACCCCAAAAACATGTACAATGTACAAGAAGGACATTGAGGTGCTGGAGTGTGTCCAGAGAAGGGCAAGGAAGCTGGGGAAGGGTCTAGAGCACAAGTGTGCTGAGGAGCAGCTGAGGGAACTGGGCTTGGTTAGTGTGGAGAAGAGGAGACCTTAGCTCTCTCTGCAACTCCCTGAAAGGAGCTTGGAGCCAGGTGGGGGTTGGTCTCTTCTCACAGGTAACAAGTGAAAGGACAAGAGGAGATGGCTTCAGGTTGGATTTCTTCACTGGCAGAGTAGTTAAGCATTGGCCCAGGCTGCCCAGGGCCGTGATGGAGTCACCATGGCTGGAGCTGTGGTGCTGAGGGACATGCTTTAGTGGTGACCTGGCACTGCTGGTTACTCATTGGACTTGAGCATCTTAAAGGTATTTCAATTATATGACTGTGCCTGCTGTCAGGAGCCTGGCACAGCAGTGGGCTTCAGAGAAGTGTCTTTCCCTGGGTCTCATCCCTTCACCACAGTGTTTCCCTTCTTGGTTTCCTTGTCCATGCATGTTGAGACAGAGGGCAAGCTTTTCTGCACAGAAACATCTCTTTCAGTGCCCATTTACAGCACCTGGTTTTCCACACTTCCAACTTCAGATGACTGCTACAATAAATAAAAGTCAGATGATCCCTGGCCTGCTCCATCCTCCTGTGACAGGAGTTTGCTTGCTTTGCCTTTTGGTTTGCCTTTTAGTCCTGGCCATTCAAAAAGATGATTCCCCAGAATTGCTGTAATCCCTGAAAATGAAGGATCTGTCCTTGTCAGTAGTTCTTTCCTGTCTCCTCCTGAACACTTCCCTCTGTTGTGCTGCTAACACTCATCTGTATGCAACTTTCCTTACATTTTGGCAGACACTGGGAATTTCAGCAGCAATAAATTTAAATGGATAGAATTAAGAAAGAAGACAGCTTTTTGGAACAGAAAGCAAGACTTTTTTTGGTGGGATTGGGTGTTTTTTTTTGTAGATAGATCATCTATGAACTCTCACCTGGGAGTGCTTTAATACAGAAAAAAAAAATATGCCAAAATATCTCTAGACTGCACCTGGAATTGAAAGTAGATTTCAGCTCTAGTCATATTTCTCACTTGTCTGTCCCTGAAAGGAGCTCCCAAGACCAAACTTTGGCTTGACATAGTTTTATTTCCCGGGGTTTTTGTTTGCAATTAGCACAATATTTAGCATTTCATTTCCAGTAAGCACTTGGAATATGCATGAAATTGCCATTTCTCACTTTTGCCTCCCAACCAGAAGGACATCATTTGTGGAGCCCACTAGCACAGAGCCACTTCCTTGGGATTCCCTGGTGGAACTGGTGACCGGAGCCATTCCTCCTGCCCCCAAGCCAGCAGTTTCCTGACCTTCCTTCAGGTGATCCTTCTTAACAGGGAAACCCTACCCATCCCTGGGCACTAGGCAAGGAAAAGGCTGTGGGCAGTGTTGTAATCCCCCAGCAAAGCTGGAGGCAGCACCTACTCTATCAAGCAGCTCCTGCTGCTCCCACAGCTCCCTCTGGGCTCTGCCCTCATCTGCTTCACGACAAGGACGCCAACCATGGCTCTGCTCTTGTTCCCTGGGCAGCTTCTTCCCTGCTCCAGCAGATCCCACCAGTAGGAATCTTTTCCAGATGTGCAGCCTGAGCTGGCTCCTCTTTGCTCCTAGCTGTGCCCATTGCTTTTGAGTATGGTTTTCACCTAAGATGCATTTAAGCAAAAGTGTTGCAGACTGGTAGGATCACAGGAAATATTTTTAGTGGTTCTGAAAAGAATTAATGGCTGAAGGAGATTTAAAAAAAAACACAAATAACCCTTGGGAGGAATTGCTATCCATAAGGACTTGGAAGCACTTGGAGACTGGCTGCTCTTCCCATCCTGAGACTCCACTTGTCTGGCTCCTAAATCCGATGAGAAAGCAGAAACCTCCTGTCTGCACTGCAGCGATTCAGCACTTCTCCTGGGGCTTGTCCTTGCTTTTCCCTCTCTCTGCAACTGGATCTTCACAGTGTGAAACAGTGTAGATGCACTGCCAGGCCCTGAGCTGGGCTGATTTACACCAGGGTCCTTCTGTCTGGGTCACAGATCTGGTAGTGGTTCTTCTGTACGTGCAGCAGGTGAATGCTGCCTGGAAAGACTCAGCTGGACCAAGAGTGCTTTCAAAGAATAGAATCATAGAATGGTTTGGCTTGGAAGGGGCTTTAGAGATCATCTAGTTCCACCCCCCTGCCATGGCTAGTACTCCCATTTCCATGTCATGGTAGTGCTCAAGGATGGTCCAGAGGTATAGCAAGATTGGTGTCATCTTCTTGTGTGACGTTTTCACCATGCCTTGTTTTCCCTGTGCTGTGCTCTTCTGGTGGTTAAGGAGATGGACTAGGATCAGATGTAGGTTCCTGCCTCAGTGTCTCTCTTTTTGTCTACTGGTTCTCTTTCTGATTCCTTTTAAAAGGAAATAGAAACATCACCTGCTGCATTACTTGGTGCCTTTCAATCCTAAGCCTGTTAGGTGCTGGGTGTACCTGTGCCTTTATGGTAAGGGATTGAAAACAAAATGTGATGATGTTCTGGTTTGGGCTGGGAAATCTTGTGACCACTTTGACCCTTCCAGCAGAAGACTGTTGTGTGCCAGTGGTGACACTAGAAGTTCATGGGCAAAAGAGCTGTAAGGCTGAAAGTGACAGCCCTGCATTTAGCATGGGAGAGCAGGTAGAGGACCAGTTTTATGAGCTTCTCACTGTTTCCTTGAGTGCCAGGAGGGTGAACTGAGGACTACTGAGCTCCTTGCATCTCAAGGAAGCCTTTTGCATTGTTTGAGCTTGTTTTCATCCTGGGTGATCTGTAATCACCTCAGCATATTTAATTAAGCATGATCCTAACAATTGTATTTGTCTGTTTCTTCATCTGGGGATACTGAAGCTGTAGCTTCATGAGAAGAAAATGGTTGTTTGGCTTCTTGGTATTAATCCACATGAGAATTACCCTCTGAAGAAGAGCAGAATGTGTGCTGGAATGTGAGGAAAGAGCACTTGAGGCTGTGATGCAATACCCAGGAGCTCCTCTTTGGGTCTGCAGGCAGGCTGCATCTGCAAACAGCAGCAGCAAAAACAACAGCCCAGCTCCTCTTGTGATATGTGAAGTGCAATTAGGAGGTGAAATATGAAGCTGGTATCTTAGTATCTTAAGGATACTGAATTTATTTTCAAAGTTAAGCTGTGCAGAATGACTCATTTATCAGTGGGCCATATGGAAAGGCACTTATCTAAACCCCCTTCTCAGTCCCAGGTGTGCTTCTCTGGCAAGAACAAATCACACACAGCATTTGGAAGAGAACTCAAATTCCAGATGCTCAATTGTAAAAGATGCATTTGCAAAAAATAAAATCAGGCCAAATTCAGCAATATGTTATTTTTCTGTAGCTTCAGTGAAGTTAATGAGGTTCCATGGGGGTAAATGACACAAAATACAGCTCAAGGGATCCCCTGGTTTTTTTACTGTGTTACTCCAGTTTCATGGCAGGGTTGATTTCTGAGGAGCTAGTGTGTCATGGGGAAGAGAAGTCAAGCAGGAGTGTCTGCTGCCTAACTTTTTGCTTTATGGCCTATTTATAAATGTACAGAGCAAGGCAGCAGTTCAGGTTGATGTTGTTGCTGATTGATGCACTAATCCACTGCTGCAGCTTCTGGAGGTGCTTGACATGTTGCTTTCCCCTGGCTGTGCTAGGCAGTGTTAGCAGCATAGCAAGCCTTGCCAGGGAGAATTGCTCTCCTTGGGAAAGGCAGGACTCCCAAGTCAAGAGGTCAGGCTTCTCTTCTTTGTCTTGTTATCAAGAAGAGTAGAAATCACAGAGATAAGTCTCATGAAAAGAAATCTTGAAAATCACTTTAAAGATATCAAGAAATTATTTAGAAATCATTTCTCTCCACCCAGAAGTGTAGTTTTGGTGGAGACTGAAGTTGTTCCTGTGCACAGATCCATTGCAATACTCTTCTCCACCCAACATTTTGGTTTAGATGTGGTTTTACCAGAAAACTTGGCTGCAGCTGTTGAGTCTTTCCGAAGGGCAATCCCTGATCAGCATCTGGAAAGACTGGAGAAGAGCCTGGGTAGATATTGCAGCTGAGATCTGGAGGGTGGACTTGAGCTGGGGAGGGAATATTTCCTTGCAAATGCTGAGCAGAGCTCCCAGATGGATTGCATGGTGACTGCTGTCAGTCAGAGCCAAGGGTCAGTCTCAGATCTTGGCAGCAGAAGGAATTGAGGCCAGTGAACAGGGAGGAAGCAGTTGACTATATCTGCAGGTGCTTTGATACACCAGAAGCACATCACTGAATAAAGATCACTGATGTTCAGGTCCCCATGCCTGTAAATGTAGAGGGTAAATGTATTTGGGAGTTAATGCTGGGCTGGGATTAGTCTGGCTTCCTTCAAGCCAAGCATGTGGTAAGGCCCAAGCACTCATTTGGTCTTTTCTAGCCTGCTGCAGTCCAGAGCACATAGGGGCACATCTGCACTGGGGCTTCTAGCTTCGTAGCCCGTGAGGGCCCCACTGAGCTCATGTGCAGTGAGCAGGGATGACTGGAAGGTTTGTTTCAAAGCTGTTGTGTTGCTCTGAGCTGGCTGGTTGCTCCCCATGCAGTAGGGCCAGCCCGTGTGTCTTGGAGAGGAGTTTCTAGAGTGGCAATCAGCAGATGCAGGTTTTCCCTGTCACTGGCTTGGTGTGATTGCTTTGGGCAGTTAAATAACTCAAAGCCTTCTGACTTCCCTCTCACAAAGCATTTGCTCTCCCTGTTTTGTTAAGAGGATGATGATTATATGGAGACAGGTCCAGAGTGTTGAAACCCTTTTGATTTATTCCATTCTGTTTTCAAGACCAGGTAGAAAAAACTCAATTCTTACCTTTATTGAAGAGTTCTAATTAAAAATATCTGAAGCAGCAGATAGGAGGATAAAATACTTTATAATCAAGGCTCATGGCAGTATGCAGAAGTGGCACTGTGGGGAGGCCTTTGTGTCTGAGGTAGGTGTCTGACTTGCTGGGTCATTACTGGCCACCTTCTAGTGCTGGTGAGAGGATACAGGAGAAGGAGAAGGATGGTGTCACTAGTTGCCAGAGAGCAGCTGCTGGCTGGTGCCTCTCGTGGGTGGGATATTATACTCTTTGCTTCCTGCCCTGGGGACTCCAACTTGCTTTGGTCACCACCAGAAAACAGAGAGAGCAAGACTGCACTTTGCTGTTGGGTTGATCTTCATTCCTGTGTCAGTTCCATCACCACTGGACAGTGCAGGTGGCTGAAGTTCAAAAAGCAGGAACCAATTCCTGCAGGAGGGCTGAGGAGTGACTTGCTTCTTGAGATGCAGCTGCCAGTTGGTGCAGATGATAGGATGGCTTCCAGGAGCCAAACACTAAGCTAAGTGACTCAGAGAAGTCTGATGAGCTACATATCCTAAAAACATCAAACTATACTGGAAATGGAAACCTGACTGCCCTTAAGTCATTTGAAAATCCCAGTCCTGTTATATTTATGGGGCTGTCTGCACCATGCTTACAGAGGCACCAAGCAGCTCTCCATGAGTTCCCTCCCCTCCAGAGCTGTCTAGCAATATTCATGCAGGACAGTTTGCAAAGGAGAAGCAGCTTGGCTGTTGGCAGTAGGTAAACCTCATTATGGTTTAAGCTGTGTGAAGATGCACAGTGGTGTGGACCCAGAGGATGGATGTGTGCTAGCCTTCAGGGCTCTGCTGCATGCTGCCAGAGGTGAGCATGTCTGCTTCTCCTCCATGCCTAGTAGAGGTAATGCTGTCAGGCCTGATGGTGAGCTCCTTCACAGCTATGAGATGCCATCAGCATTGGTAGAAGGATGGCTTAAGGGGAGAGTTAGCTGGGTTATAGTTGGATTAGTGGAATGGAGATGCCCCTATGTCCTCCACTGCTCCAGGGCTGCTCCCTTGTTGTCTCAGTGCCCGGATGATCCTGATTGCTGTTGGTCTTTCACCTGCAGTTTAAGTTTCCTTTCCCCAAAAGACCTCCTTTCTTGAGCCAGTTTCAAACTCCTCCACTTCCCCTCTTTGTTTGGGTTTTTTGTTTCTTACACATAGTGTAGCCTGGAGACTGTGAGTGCCTGATTCCCAAAGAAAAATCTCTCTGCTGCCCAGGTCCATAATTTATTGAATGACTTTTCTGACCACTTGTGTTTTCCATTGAGTAGATTTTCCTGGTTTTCACCTCTCCCCCTCCCAAGTGGGAATACAGCAGTATTCCTGGGAGCTGCCATGGGGGAACACTGCAGAGAGCTCAGTTGCAGGGTCAGGGGCTTGGGGACTAGGGTGTTCCTCTGCCTCCTGCTCCAAGCTAGCATGAGGCCAGAGGTGAGGAAAGGCAGGAGAGGTGAATGCCATCGGCTCGGCGGGAGCAGAGCGGCAGGGCTGCGTCTCACGCCGTCCATCACCACGGTGGGCTCATTTAATGGCCAGCTCCAAACGCTCCTCAGCCACCATTTCCCAAAAATCATCTGCTCCTGGTGTACAAAAACAAATGAAGTCAGCCTTTCCCCGTGTTTCCCTGCGCTGTGTTCCCCTGCAAGAAGGCAGCAGTGGGGCAGGTGGCCAGCTGCCAGCCCCGTGCCGAGGGCTCGCAGGGCACGCTCAGCTGGATGCTGGGTGACTCATGGCAGGGGAGCACTGCAGCCTGGCTGCTTGAGGCCAGCCAGGGCTGGGGGGAGAGGAACAGCTGCAGGAGGCTTGTGAAGCTCTGTGTGACAGCCTGTGACCTGTGCTCGGTGCATATGACTAAAGAGCAGGCCAGAGCTGGTGCTGCTCTAGAACTGAGCATCTTGGGTGTCAGAGAGGAGATACTAGAGGTTTGAGCCCAACAGAGGACATAAAACTCAGGAAATTCTCCATGGGTTGATGGCTTGGTTTTGATTTATGCTTTTTACATGTATTGCTCTAACAAGGCATTGCATGACTTTATGCTCATTAAAACAAAGGTCATCTTGCACTGTTGGGATGTCCACATGGGCTTGGGTCCATGTTGCAGGAGAGAACACTTGTGTGTCATTGGTAAAGAGAACTGATAAGAAAAAAAAGGTTGTTTTCTGTATGAAAAATGGAGAAGAAAGCAGATTTTTTTCCAGGTTTTTTTTTTTTTTTCAAAAGGAAAATATTTCATTGTAATTAAATCAAAGTTTTCAGATAAAAAAAAGAATTACATTTGAATATTGAAGATAGAGTTGTACTGGCCCCTGGGAGGTATTTCTCAGTATGATCCTGGTTTTCTGTTAAGAGCAGCTGCTGCTGCTTGAATAGCTTATTGCACTGAAACACAGTTTGCTAGTTTCTGTATAAAAAGTTCATATATAGTCTGAGCTTCAGCTGGAGCCTGATTCAGAGGTTGTTAGAGCATGTCCATAGTGTAGTGGCAAATATAAAGGTGAAAAAGTGAAGAGAGGAAAAAAAAAAAAGAAAGGCTTTTGGATAGAATATGAACTGGAGAGCCTGAGCTAAATCTCTCAGGAATGGGCATGGAAGGTGGAGCAGCTACACATTTATAATCATTTTACAGCAAGCCAATGTGTTTAAAGAGTCTTCCCAGTGAATGATGGCATTTTGTTCTCATTAAAGCCTTGCACTGCATGGCTCCCATTACCCTGGAATGAGGGACAAGTCTTCTGGTTAGACTCCAGTGTCCTAATGAGTCTAAAATCCCAGCTCAGGCTTGCTGGTCCCAACTGTAGGTTGTCTGCAGCCACCCTACTGCTTGCTAACCTCCATGAGGTCACTGTGGTGAGAGCCACATGGGCTTGATAGAAAACACAGGCCCTGAGCCCTGCAGCTCTGAGAAAATTGCTGTTAGCAGTGTCAGGACCAGGCATGCCTTAGGGTATGTCTCTGAACCTGTGTGCTGGTGGTCAGGGTCACCTTTCCCTGCTGCAACAGCAAAATGACTCTGGGGAAGAGCGACGAGCTGTTGTCTGCTTGTTCCCTTTGCACTACCTCCAAAGTTTCCTCTGTTGCTTTGAGCCTTTAGCCTGGTGCTTGTGAAGTGTTTGACAACGTGCATGCTTGTCTGCCAGCTCATGAAGCCCAAGGAAGGGATTCCTGGGAGTGAGGAGGTCACATCAAACCACCAACTGGAAGGCATTTGTTGCATAATTTTACTGCCTTTCAGGGGGCCTAGGAGAAAGATGGGGACAGACTCTTTAGCAGGGTCTGTTGGGACAAGGACAAGAGGTGGGGGTTTGAAACTAAAAGAGGAGATTTAGACTAGATAGAAGCATGATGCTTTTTACAGTAATGGTGGTGAGAGCCTGGCCCAGGTTGCCCAGAGAGGTGGGAGATGTTTCATCCCTGGAACCATTCCAGGTCAGGTTGTTTGGGGCTCTGAGCAACCTGCTCTAGCTGCAGATGTCCCTGCTGACTGCAGGGTTGTTGGACTAGATGACCTCTGAAGGTCCCTTCCAACTCAAACTATTCCATCATTCTATTTTGTGATTCTGTAATGGTGAAGAAGCTACTTAATCTTAATCTTCTGTACTACTTCTATTTTTGGAATGTAATTTTGGCTTGACAGATGTGATCTCTTTCTTTCCCTGCCTTACCCTGCAGTTCCTTTCCCCACATCCTACTGGAGCATCACCACCCTGCCCTCCCCAGAGTTTCTTCTGGAAAGGCACTTACATCCTGGTAATGTGCTCTCAGTATCATTTGTTCTTCACAACACATCAGCAGCTGAATGGGATGTATTTGAGGAGCTTTTTTCCTCTCCCCTCGTTCAGTTTTCTGTGTTTCCTTTCTTTTTTTTTTTTCTGAGAGAGGAAAAATAATTCTGGTATTGACTTAATTGAAAAAGGAAACCAAAGCCTATTGATTTAGTAGGAGTCAGAAGCCCAGCTGAAGCTAACTCCCTGCCTTTTCTTTTCTGCTGTGAAGTTGTCACTAATACTGTGCTATATTCTCTTTAAATTTAATTTATGAAATATCATTGAAATCTGGAAGGGCTTCCAGTGACTGGAACTCAGCAAGAAGGAGAAGTTTATGGCCCCTAACAAGAACAAACAGGACTAGAAAATCCTTCATGTTCTCCCAGCTAACCATAGAAACAACCCTTTTTTCCCCCCCTCTTCTTTTAAATAATCTCAAGGAAAAGTTAGGGAAACATAAATTAGAATGACTGCTGCTGATTTATTTTGCTGAATAAAAAGGACATTCAGTAGCAGGTCATTTGTTTTTGTTTTCCTTCAAAGAGTAAATGGAAACATATTCTTACCTCACTTTTCTCACAAGTACAGTAGATTTCCTAAGCTTGTGTCAAGGTTTTATTGCCAGGAAAAAGTGGTTGAATATTCAGCAGTTGTAATGAGGGCATCCTCAGAGCTGGAATACAGCTGTCAGGGCTGCTAGGCTCATCTCCTAGGCACGAGGCTGCTGTGGGTAATGGTCTTGGAGAGTGTCACTTTGCTGCCCCATTAACAAGGAACCACTTTGCACCTCTAACCTCCCATTGCAGGTAGTTGGTAGAGAAGGTGTGCTTCTGAGTGAGCAAGTGCCAAGACTGGATGAACATGCTAAGAAATGGTGCTGCTTTGGAAGAGAATAGGGAGCACTGAGGAGATAGCCTGGACCAGATGGGACCATGGGTCTGCTGAGCTTGGTTTCTGGGCTGTGGTGGTATCTGCTCTTTGAAAGGAAATAGATGTCAGAAGGTTTTACTGAGTACTAACAGCAGCACTGAGCATTTGTGCCCCTGACAAATGACAAAGTCAGGATGATCAAGTGGATTACAAATAGGACTGGAAACTCCTGAGTTCTTACTCTGGCTCCCTCCTTGGCTTTCTTCTGTGACCTTAAGGAAATCATTTGAACTCCTCTGAGCCAGATTCATTGCTCCTCTAATTCCATTTGATAGAGTAAATGAGGAAATGTATGGGCCTATATATCTTCATTTTCCTATCTGGAAATGTGGGTGAATGCTTTTGGTGTGTAATTGTTACCCAGGGCTTCTGAGATGTTTCAAATCTTCACAGGGCTTTGATGTCAGGCACACTATTTGTTGATACATGGAGTATTGACACGGTGAGAAGGTTTAGAAAGGTTTTAAGCCTTCATCCAAGAGTGGGTGGAAAAAGATTGTGTGCATAGTATGTGTATGTTTAATCCTGTTTTCAGCTTTCTTTTAAGTGTAAGAATTTGCCTATCATTTTTGTCCAGCAATCCCCTGTGTTCTGTGACAGCTTCAAGAACTTGGTCTATCTTGTTAAAAAGACCTCAAAGGTTTGCCTCAGTGTTGAAAAGCACTTCAGAAAGTCAGTTTGACCAAAATATCCTGGTTATCTACACAGCTATGGTGGGTCATCCTCCTGGACTCGCCACTGGGGAGGCCACACTTCAAATCCTGGGTTCAGTTTGGGTCTCCTCTCTCCATGGAGAACACTGAGGTGCTGGAGTGTGTCCAGAGAAGGGCAAGGAAGCTGGGGAAGGGTCTAGAGCACAAGTGTGGTGAGGAGCAGCTGAGAGAACTGGGGTTGGTTAGTCTGGCGGAGGCTCAGGGGAGACCTTCTCACTCTCTCCATCTCCCTGAAAGGAGCTTGGAGCCAGCTGGGGGTTGGTCTCTTCCCCCAGGTGACTAGTGATAGGACAAGAGGAAATGGCTTCAAGTTGCACCAGGGGAGGTTTAGATTGGATCTAAACAAAGAAACAATAATAACTCATGATTATGCCCTTGACTGTAGTGATGGAGACCATTCCTAACCAAAGCTTGTGTTGTAGAACAGGCATTGTTTTGGTCTTGGAACACATGGTCACATTGCTATGAGATGCAGAAGCCATGGCCCTGCTTTTCCTGCACTGAAAATCAGAAGTGGAAAAGAGACTTACTAGGGCATTCCTTTTGTAGACTTTTGATGGAATTCTTTCCAGTGTCATGCTCTCACCAGAGCCTGATTCTGTCTCATTTTGAATAATTCAAGCCCTGATGCTTCTGCTACTTTTCCCTTGGGAAAACCATTTCAGTGTCTGATAGACCTCTTGGGTAGGAAACTCAGACTCAAAGCTGAGTCCAATAACTGCTGCATAGAATTCCTTGAACCATCTGGAACAGATCCAGCTCTGTTTTGGGTAGCTGTGGAACTGAAATCCCTCAAGCTTGCTAATCTGACCTCTTCAGTCACAATTTTGGCCAAGCTCCTTTGCTGTCTAATCTCTTCTTGTGGATCTGACTCCCTAGGCCCAGAGATTCCTCCAGAGCTGTCAGTCCCAAAACCACACTAAGGTCTTCATTTACACTAAGACCTTTTTTACACCTAACTGACTTTGGAAAGGATCCTTAAAAATGAGTGTATTGTGCTGTTTCTCATATATCTCTTTAAGAAGGGAGGATTTTCACCAAGTACATGAAGCAGCCTTTACTTAAAATCACAGCTCCACTCCCCACTTCCTGGATTCCTGTGTTTATCAACAAATCTCTCATTTTCTCTTTTTCCCCTAACATCCACATTCCCATTCTTCATTGCTGTAAAGGAAAGTTTGAAAGAGAAGAAAAAAAAATAAAATACAACCTCTTGAAAGCCCAGAGGCCATTAGAACAAATCATAATAAAAATGTTGGGTTTTACTCATTTTCCTTTCCTGTATGTCATCAGTCACAAGCTCTTTGCAGTGTGCCTCAGGAGCTCTTGAAGCTGGCAGCAGCTCCTGGGTTTGCCCCTGGAGCACGTGGTGGTGCAGCTCTGTCTCTCCAGCTAGTGCCCACCAGCAACATTTCCTGGGGTCACTTGGACATGACACAGCCCATGGCTTTTTCAAATAGTCCTGTGGTATTACAGGGGACTAAAATGTTATTGAAGTCAAGCTATAATCCAGAAAATTCATGAGGAGCCAAGTTAGTTGTAAGCATCACAGTATCCCAGTATGTCAGGGGTTGGAAGGGCCCTAGAAAGATCATCTAGTGCAACCCCCCTGCCAGAGCAGGAGCACCTAGACCAGCTCACACAGCAATGTGTCCAGGCAGCTCTGCAATGGCTCCAGACAAGGAGACTCCACAGCCTCCTGGGCAGCCTGGGCCAGTGCTCTGGCACCTGCACTGCAAACAAGTTCCTCCTCGTGTTAATACTAAACCTCCTGTGGTCCAACTTGCTCCCATTCCCTCTTGTCCTACCATTGGATGCCATGGAGCAGAGCCTGGCTCTCTCCTCCTCACACTCACCCTTCACATATTTCTAAGCATTGCTGAGGTCTCCTCTCAGTCTCCTCTTGTCCAGGCTGAAGAGACCCAGCTCTCTCAGCCTGTCCTCCTAGGGCACATGCTCCACTCCTTTCAGGATCTTGCTGGCCCTGGGCTGGACTCTCTCCAGCAGCTCCCTAGCCTTCTGGAGCTGAGGGGCCCACAACTGGACACAGGATTCCAGGTGGGGCCTAACCAGGGCAGAGGAGAAGGATAATAAGCCATGTGGATTTGTCTCTGGTCAGAAGTTCTTCTTGGGCAGAGCATGAAACTCCCATCCCTGGCACAGCTTTCATCTAAGGAACTCCTGCTCTTGTTCTTGCTTGATGTATTCCTGTGTAGTCACCTCTGGACTCTGCTCATGGGGCCATAGAATCATAGAAAAGTTTGCCTTGGAAGGGACCTTTCAAAGTCATCTTGTCCACCTCCCCTGCAGGCAGCAGAGACATCTGCAACTAGGTCTTCCT
The DNA here is from genome assembly GCA_013396975.1 of Bucco capensis. Classification (NCBI taxonomy): domain Eukaryota; kingdom Metazoa; phylum Chordata; class Aves; order Piciformes; family Bucconidae; genus Bucco; species Bucco capensis. The sequence goes on along the minus strand of VWZO01011459.1, from coordinate 79,330 downwards.
GGAGCCTCCTCTTCTGCAGGCTGAACAAGCCCAACTCTCTCAGCCTGTCCTCACAGCAGAGAGGTTCCAGCCCTCAGATCATTTCTGTGGCCTCCTCTGGATCTGCTCCAAAAGATCCATGCCTTTTCATTTCTCTTACGAACACAGCAAGTTCACAGCCCTGGTGCAGAAAGCCCTTCAGAAGTCATGCTGTGGAGCCATGCTGGACTCAGGAATATCTCAGCTGCATTTGGGCAGGGTCTTTCTCCCTGGAAAAGCCACATAGGTGCTGAAGAGGCCACATGGGCTCAGCAGAGCAGAGGCACAGCAAAGCCCTGCAGCTGCTCCTTCAGGAGAGGGCCTAAGTGCTTGTCAGCAGTGCATCTTCCATAGGATAGAGTCCCTGAGTAACAGGAGAGATTCCTAGCATGGACAGCTTTTATAAAGCTCTTAAAGTGCCATTTGTGGTTTTAGGTAGGATGCAATGAGGTATCCTTAGGCAGAAGGCAGGGCATGGTTTTTAAACACTGCCCTGAGCCACAGATTGCAGAGCTTGAGTCCTTTGCCTTTCCAGAGGCTCTGCAGGAACACTTGGAAATGATTTCATTGTCCAGGTATTCATTTATCCTTCTCAGCCGGGATTCATACTGGAGCTTTGAGCTGACATTCCAGTGTAGTGACATCCTTACTGTCTGTTGCCCTGTGCTGGTCCAGCCCACTGCTTGCTGGGGCACAAAGCATCCCTGTGTCTTGCCCAACACTGGGCAAAGTCTTAGCCCAGAGCCTCCTGCCACAAAGGTTTGTGGAGAACAATGTTGACTGCAAAAAAAGTTGACCTGTAGGATGGTTGCTAGCAGCTAAATATTTGAGAATCCCTCATCCCATCAGAGCCCAAAAGCAAAGCAGCAAGGCCTGGATAGACAAGTAAATCCCCCAGGGTTCTAGACTCAGAATCATTATGGTTGGAAAAGACCTAGGAGATCATCTAGTGCTGTCCATCCACCCAGCACTCCCATGCTCACCACTAACCCATGGCCCCAAGCACCACATCTGCATGTGTCTTGAACTCTGCTAGGGATTGTGATTCCATGTTCTGTTGTGAGTATTCTGAATCACTTTCTCATGAATATTATCTGTAGTGAGCCTTAAAATCATGCAGTAAAGTGGTTTTGCTATTTCAGTACTGAAAAGCACTTAAGAAAGTCAGTCAGCTCAAAATCAGTTGTTTTTTAAACAGGAACCTAATTGTAGATTGCCCAGGAGAATCTGAAATAGCCACCCCTCTGCAAAAGGGCTTTACAAAGACCTTTGCAACGCTTCATCCCCAATTAAAGTTCCTAGAGCCAGGTTCTTACTTCCAGCAGCTGCCATTTCAGCAGGATGTGGGCTGTGTTGCCTGCACCAGGTCTCAAGGCAGCACTTTGCCTTCTGACCCTGAACAAAAAGTCACCTGCTAGCCTGTGGGAGTTAAAACCCAGAGATCTGCAGGCTGGGGAGTGTGCTAAAACCTTGGAGCACCTCAGCTTGGCTGGTGGGAGAGAAGGGGAAGGCGTGTGGGAAAGTTCTCTGAGCATGCTGGTGGAGGTGGGCAGGCAGATGGCTGAGCCCTGCACCCTCCCATGCACGTGAGCATGGGGGAAAATGACAGCTTGGTGATTTTAGTTCCAAACTATGTGGACTTGGAAGCAATATGCTTTTCTTTCATGCATCTTTTATCTGAGAGTTGGCACGTTGTGTTGTACAGAGAAATGAAGAAGATGACTTGGGGCTCTCTTCTGTCGTCACTTCCATGGTGTGTAACTCAAGATGTTGTTTATTTATGGGAAAATTCTTGTCGGCAGCTCCACAAAGATTGTGTGAGAGCAAAGGAAGCATGAGGGAAGGAGAGGGCCAGCCCCCTCTGCCCCAAAGTCAGAGCCCTGAAAAAATAAAACCTGGCACCCAGGCTGCAGCTGACTGAAAGCATCTTTCAGTTGTGCATTAAAGCCAACGACTCCCTGGCCTCATCTCCCCTAGCCTACCCTCAGCATCAGCCAGCTCACCAGAAGAGCATGGGCCATAGGAAAACAAACTGTGTGTGTGTGTGAATAGCTGGCATTTCTCAGAAGCCCAATAGCAAGTAAAATGTCTCACTCATATCTGATGATCACAGCACATCTCACCCCTGTCCCATGGTGGCTTTAAACAGTCCCTTGTAACAACAAGAGAAGTCAGCTCAGTGTCTGAGTGGGTACAAGGGAGAAACCCTGTCAGTTTTGCAGCTGAGAATAGTCCTGAGCTCTGTGACTGCAGTGTTTTAGTGGTGGCTGGATTGTCCTTTCCCTTCTGCAGCTCACAGTGTCTCTCTCTCTCTCTCAGGTACATTCTTTTCACAAGGATGAGTTCTGCACGGAATGTTTTAGGGCAGAAAGTCCAGGTCAGGATGCCAGAATATTCCAGGTGGTTAGATTCTATTTCTAGGCACAAGGCTGAGCTGGTGAATGGTCTTGGAGTGTCATTTTGCCAGAGTAGCACTGACAGAGGCACTCTGCAATTCCTGCCTAGTGCTTGAGGATTCAGATAACTGTAGGGGGATAAAATGCTTTGGCTTAATCAAAAGGCTAATAGGGACAAGTCACAGAATCTCAAGTTGAAAAAGAAACATTGACTCTATAAAGAAAAAAAATATTTATTTAAGAAAGAGGCTGCCTAGAGTTTGCTCCTCTGAAAGAAGCTTAGGGAATTTGATATGATGGGGTCAAAACCACCAAGAAAATGAGGACCTGGCCAGGAGAAGGACAAAGGAGTCTCTAATGTCAATCCCAATCTCCCTGCCCATGGATCTGAAAGTGCATCACATTATCAGAGGCTGTGACTCCATCAGGAGTGAGCATGAGGTCAGGGCTGATGTTCTCCTCACTGTTTACTTCCAATAGAGTGGCTGGAGCACAGATCTGTGTGTGTGTGTGTACTTCAACCAGGTTAATGCAGAACATCTGTAAATAGGAACATGTGGCCCATGGACTATAGCATCCATGGGCTGGTGCCAGCCAGTGGAAGAAGAGACTGTGTGGATGTGGTGGCTCAGGGTATGTGAGCAGGAGGAGTTCTGGAGCAGGTTTCTGTGCTGTGAGCCATACTGTGAGCTCACAGCATCCTGGAGCTTTCCAGCTTTCTTATCCCTACAACCCATCCCTCATTGAGGCAAATGACAAAACCAGAGTCTTGCTTTTACTGAGAGGTTATTTTGACTTACTGCTGCAGTGGGGCAAGGAGAAGTGGTAATAATTTACAGGAATAGAGATATCTCTATATTTCTTCACTACCATTCGAAGCATGAAAGGATTTATAAGGAAGATGAGCCATTTATCAAAGGTGTTGTTAAAATAGAGTTGATCTGAGCAGATAGCTCAGACTGTGTGGTGCTGGCAAGGCCTAAACACTAACCTGTGGCCTCTGTCATCTGCTAACTTAATAATAAGGTGGTTACATCCATGTGCTTCCTCCTTTGTTCTTCTGTTTTATCATCTCGGAGCCTGACTTGAGCACAGTAACCTCTTGAAGGGCTTGAAGCCTTGGTGGCACAGCTGTAAAGCTCACAGCCCCATTTCCTTAGAGACTGTATTCTTGGGACATGCTGCCTGGTTTCTGATGCAGAAGGAGACATCCTGGCAGAGCACTAGCAGACTGGTACAGAACTGGTGTGTACAGCTAGGCAGGTGACCCAGGGGAGGATAGGGCTCTAGCCATGTTGGTCTCATTGTCCTTTGTGCTGTCTCGTTTCAACTTGGCTACTTAGGATTTCATGGGAGCAGGACCTACAGCTGTGAGAGAGAAGAAAGGTCCTGGTGTGTGGAGTAGGCTTGAATTTTGGGGGAGATGGGAAACCCTTCAAATGTCCTGAGGGGGGCTAGCACCTTCTGCAGTTCTTTCTGACTTGATTTGCATGCAGGCAATGAAACTGTCCTTATTTTTAGGGGTCATGTCCTGAGGATGTGTTCACTGAGTTGGGAGTATCAGCCTTGGAATATCAGCAGAGCTATTGCACCCTTGGTTATTGGATGCACAACAGTGCATAAGTTCACAGCTGGATCTCCTGTCTCCCAGGTGACAGCAGTGACCACTGAGCAGGTGCTTATTCTAGAGACTGTCTTCCTTTACTCAATAGTGAGGAATTTTACAGTGAAACTTCATAAAACCCCAAACACATTAAAAATTGCATTAAAACTGGTGATCAACTGATTCTGTTTTGATTAACTCCTGTGTTCCAGTGCAAGTGATTTAATGAAATCTGCTCAGAGCATCACTTGGACCAGCACAGCAATACAAGTAAAATAGCCCCACAGGTTTGTCAGTGACTCCAGTTTATGGCAGGTGGCTTAAACACCCTTTACCAGGAAATAAACCAGGAAAGCTGTGATTCCCAAAGTTAAGGATGCACCAGGCTAGTGTGTCAGGGCTTAACCCTGTGAGCGCCATAGGGCTGGAGCAGGGAGCTGCGGGAGCAGGGAGCTGCTGGCAGGAGGCAACGCTGCTTCCTGAAACGAGTGGATTTTCTATCAATTCAAACAAGAAGCAGTCCCTTGAGGGAAGTCTGGGCCAAGTTCTGCAGGACCTGCTGGTGCAGTTAATTTTGGTGTCTCCAGAGGAGCAGCAATCCTTTCTGCTGAGGTAGCAGATGCAGAGGCAGCCGCTGTGCTGGGCAGGCAGCCAGCCTCTGTGCCTGGTGGCATCAGGACATGCCTCTAGGTTCCTGTAGTCATGGCTCACCAAGGGGCAGTGCCTTCTCCAGTAATCATGAAATATAAGCACGGGGTTAAAGCTAGAAGCATGCACAAGCACTTCCCTGCTTTATAGATAAAACTTAACTGGCTGAGATGTGAAAAGGTTTTCTTAGTAAGGATGAGATGCTAACTCCCAGAATAAACAAGAAAAATAGGCAAAACACCAAAAATCTGAGAAACTCAGAATAGATTCCAACATGGTGCTGGAACAGACCCCAGGGAGCACAAGATGAAATAACACCTCCCAGACCTGGTATGTGGAGAGGTAAAGTGCAAGGTGCCACAGGCTTAGGGGATGTCCCTACAGTGTCCTGTGTAGGTCACTCATGTTCCCCACAGGGTATGTGTTGGCCATGCTGCTTTGCCTGGCTTTAGCTTACAGCTGTAAGCACAGGGAAGAGCTCCTCAGCTGACACCAGGGGCTTGCAGCTCTACCAAGGCTTGGTGAGAAGCAGCAGCTCCCAGGCAGACCTCCATTAGTTTAGGTTGTTAGGCACTGGCCCAGGCTGGAGTCACCATCCCTCGAGATGTTCCACAAAGGTATAGATGTGGTACTCAGGGGCATGGCAGTGATAGGTTGATGGTTGCACTTGATGATCTTGGAGGTCTCTTCCAACCTTACTGATTCTGTGATTCTCCCTTTTTTCAGCTGCAAAGCAGAATATTACAGTGCAAGCCCCAGATGCTTTGATCTGGAGGTGCTGCTGGTATGTGCTGTGGGAGCTCTGGATGAGCTGCTCCATGCTTGCTTTTCCTAATGTACAGCCAGAGCTTGTGAGGGCAAGTTCCTTGTCCCACCAGCCCCCCTAAGCAAGACAGGGCAATGGGATGCAATGCCTGTGGAGCTGTCTGAACCCCAGAAGGATGTGGATGCTCAAAGCTTGGAGGCACTGGGTTGGCACATCCCCAGGTGTGCCCAGGCTCTCTTCTTGGCAGCCCTGGGGGGAAACAAAACTCAGCTGAGATCCTTCCCCTAGTCTGCATTCCTTGTCTTTCTCCTAGTCCTGGCTTGTTGACACTACCAAGCCTGCAGAGGGCAAGACCATGCAGGTTAAGCATCCTAATTACAGCAGAGAGAAAGTTCTTCCAACAAAGTGAATTACAGTAATGAGGTCATTTCTCTTTCTAAAAACCTCCTTTGCAGAACACCACATGGGGAGCCTTGGCAATAGGGACACAAGGGCTCCTTTGGGGGAAAGCCAGAGAGACCTCTCAGGGCTTTGACTACTTGGAACAAGCCCCAAGAGGTCTCACTGGCTTTCTCCTCAAAGGAAAGTTCATCCAGATCTTCCAGAAAGAGTGTTCTTATTTATTTGGGGGTTTCTGCAGCTGTGAGTGTTGCAAAATAATCCTCTGCAGTGTGTGTGCATGTGAAGCCTTTGTAAGTCTGAAGGACAGGGGCCAGTGATAGGAAGCAGAGGGATTGTCTGTGATCAGTCATAACACTCATCAAAACTTGTGTGATAAACCCCATTGCTTGGGGTTTTCAGCTCATTTGCCTGCTGCTCACTGTTTACTCAGGAATCTGGTTTAAAACTTTATGTGGTAATGTAATTGACTGAAGAACCATAATGTAACCAGAAAATGAATCAGGAGGAATTCTTTTACAAACCCACCACTTAACTGCAAGCCAGTGGCAACCCACAGTGGCCCTTTTCATCTGCTTATCTTCATTATGGCATTAGAGACACTCTCTGCTCTGCCAGCCTTTGCCTAACCCCAGAGCTTTTGCCTTGAGAGAAATGGAGCTTTCTGCTCATATCTGAACCTCTTTCAAAGAAAGAAAATGATCAGTTTTGAAGTAAATGATCCATTTTAAAGTAAATAATCCATTTTAAGGTAAATAATCCATTTTAAGGTAAATAATTTTAAAATGAAGTAAATGATTTTAAAAGATAATAATAAATTGATGCTGATGATGAATGAAAGTCTCAATAACCCTTATGCTGTTCATGACCTCAGGAGAAGGTTGCAGTTTCAGTTGTAGCTTAACACAGCATCACTTGTAGAAATGAAAGGATCCTGATGTCACTATCTGCAGATCATAGAATCCTAGAATGGGCAGGTTGGAAGGGACCCTAAAGATCATCTAGTTTCAACCTCCCCACACTGAGCAGGGATGCCAATCACTAGCCCAGGTCACCCAGGGCTGCATCCAGCCTGGCCTTGAACACTGCCAGGGATGGAGCAGCCACAACCTCTCTGGGCAACCTGTGCCAGTGCCTAACCACTCTCTGGGGAAAGAACTTCCTCATAATCTCCAATCTAAATTTCCCCTCCTTCAGTTTATAACCATTCCCCCTTATCCTATCACAGTCTGACTGCTTAAAAAGTCTCTCCCCTTCTATCTTATAATCCCCCTTATCCCCACAGGGATAAGCACCTTCTCTGCAGTGACAACTGCTGAGAGCTGCTCCTGCCAGCCAGGCTCACAATTCCCAAGGCTGTGTTTGGGAAATCTGGACTTCATTGAAAAAAAAGGGCAGAATGCTCATGTTCCAGAAATCATTTTTCCAGCTCTTGACATTATTTGTGGTAGCCAGAGGATTATGAAAAGACTGGGAAAAGATCTTCAGTACAGGCAAAGGTATTTAGTGTGGAGGCTGTTGGGGTGGGTTTTTTCCCCTCAATGGGAAATGTGTGCAGAGTGTACGTTGCAGATCACAAAGTATTGTGCAAATGGCTATGCTGACTTCATTTAAGGCAGGCAGGTTCAACTTCAGTGTGTATCTCAGTTACCTCCATGTGCTGCCTATCACTGGTAGTGTCCTGAGTGACTCACCACCAGTGTGAAAGCCAAAGAGACTTCCTTTTTAAATCACTAATCCATGTTCTTGACCAATTTCCCCTGTGTTTTCCTACCTGTTGTGCTTCTGGCTTTATCCCCAAGTGTTTCAGGGCCAGTTGCCTGTGTGTCCTCATGACCTTCTCTCTTAGGCAGCCATCCTTAGAAGAAAGCACATCTCAGTTTGTTCACACCATCTCTGGAGTTCTGCTAGGAGTCACAGTATCACAGTATAGATTAGGGGTTGGAAGGGACCTAGAAAGATCATCTACTCCAACCCCCCTGCCAGAGCAGGATCACCTAGATGAGGTCACACAGGAATTTGTCCAGTCCCTTCCAAATGTTTACAGCTAAATCCAGGTGAAATTGGAGAGAATGAGAGAAGAAAACGATGTGAAGCTGAAAAACTGTTGGGTTTTGGGGAGCTGGTCAGAGAAGTACAAACCATTTGCTGAGTAGTAAAGACCATTTGCTGACCTGCTGCCATCTGCCTTTATGGCTCCAACCTCCTCAGCTAGACACTGCAACAGCCAGTTCACTGCATGCCTGCTAGCAGCTTGGAATGATGCTCTGAGCAACTGTGTGCTTAAATTACCCTTTGTTCTTAATACAGACTGAGGACACCCAGCCTTGCTGCACTGGGAGGGTTCTGGATCCTGTGCATTTAGCATTTTTCTGCAGCTCTTGCTCTGATTTCCAGATTTTGAAGGGTTTGTTTTAAGTTCCCTAGCTTGTTTGGTTGCCAACATTGCTGTAGGCTGCTTGATGTAAAGCTGTCTTCCTGAGCTGGAGACCAACTAAAACAATAGCACCAAGAGGTGTGAATTCTCCTCCTTCATCTTAATGGACTGTTAACTTCAAAGTCTGCTTGTGAGCACTTAGTGTTAACCTCTCCTTCTCCACTATGTCCAACAAATGCACTTGTTGTCCAGCCCCAGATGGACCTAGCAGATGTTCCTGCCACTGGAGTGGACATTGCAAAGGGAATTGCTGCTGGTGGCAGGGTCCAGCAGCAGGACAGAGGGAAGTGGTTGGCCCAGCTAGCCTCTGCCAGGCCTGGTATTCTTTTTGAACTGCAGCTGCTGGCTTTCTAAGCTGTCTCCAGCAATTCCTCCTGTGAACTACCACTTCTAACCATTTTTCCAGATTCCATAGGGATGTTGCTAAAATTGCTGAGCAATTTTTTTGTTCATCTGCATCCAATATTGAGAACTTTTAACAAGTCAGAGAATATTTTTTTTCCCTCTGGGCAGAGAGGGGAAAGGATTTTCAGACATATTTTCCTCTCATTTTCTTAGAAATAAAGACAAACACTGAGTTACATTTGTGCAAGGCCATCTATTTAAAACAGATCCAAAAGGGCTCTGAAACATGTAGGTAAGAATAAATTTCTTTGAATGATGCCAGAAGCACAAATCACTTGCTCTTCAGGCTTTCACTTGGCCCTGTCTCTATAAAGCTTTGCTTGCTCACAGGTCCTAAATGAGAGCAAATTATGCCTTAGGACTGATTTTTATTGATCAAGAGAAATGTTGGTTGTCATCCTGGACATCTTTGCAGGTTTTCCTCCAAAGCATGGCTTTCCACAGCTTCCATCTGCATCATCCCAGATACTTCTTAGATGTTTCTGACTTGCTGCTGCTGACTACTTCCAGGAGGCCTTTAGGAGGGATGGGGAGGGACTTTGTATCAGGGCCTCTTGGGACAGGACAAGGGGTAAAGGTTTGAAACTGAAAGAGGGGAGATGTAGACTGGGTATAAGGAAGAACTTTTTCACTGGTAGGGTGGTGAGACACTCAAGCAGGTTGCCCAGAGAGGGTATGGATCCCTCCCAGCCCTGGAAGGATGAGTGGCATCATCCTTGTTCTTCCCTTGGACTTTCTGATCTGTACTCATTTCTTCTCTGTGCTCTTACATGTAGTCCTTCCTAAAATAAGTCAAACCAAGATTTGGAAGCTCTTCCTTCATTTAGTGTTAGGGTTAGAGATGGTGTGGGGGGTTCTGCCTTGTTCCACAGACACCCAGGGCTTCCCATGGCCCCACACACACATGGAGAGAGAGGAGAGGATGTGGTGGGTGCAGCTGCAGTGACAGTGGAGCTGTCTCTGGCTGCCCTGAGCTTTGTCTCACAGCAGTGCTATTGTGGGGTGAGAAAGCACACCAGCATCAGGAATGCATGGATTTAGCCTTTACAAACTTGGGAGGCTTCCCTGGAGTCCAGAGCTGGAATCCCATTCTGCAGGAAGCATCAGGCTCACTCAGGTGCTTGGAGACAGCCAAGAGTTGCTGGTGCCCTGTGTGGCTGGATGCCATAGCACAGAATCCCAGAACCATTAAGGTTGGAAGAGACCTCTAAGCTCCTCAAGTCCAACCATGGCTATCACTACCATACCACTGAACCATGGCCCTAAGGAGAGCATCTAGATGTTTCTTGAACACCTGAATAATAAGCAGCACTGTCTTATTTTAATTCTCTTAACACACCTCATTGTTCTTTGTGGTAGTTAAAGGCAGAACGATTCTTGGAATCAGGTGTACATCTGCCAGTCTGGCACCTGAAGAATTCTCTCTTGATCTGGAGATGTTTTCAGAGAAGTCAGAAACCCACCAGCTCCTTTTCTCAGCTTCTTTTCTGCCTTCACCCATAGCGTGGAAGTTCTCAGAAGGGTGGCAGAAGGCATCAGGTGCAGGTCCCACAGGGACATTTCCAGCTAGAAGTGCCTTGTGTTCCTGAAATTGTTTTCTTAGGAATTGCCTGGTTGAGGACTTTCTTCTTCCCTTTTTTTTTTCCCCTGTGGTGGTTCTGCTGCTGTGTGTGTCTGTTGTGTGTTTATACTAAGGAGTGTTTACTAATGGTGTGGTGGCATGCACTGCCAGGCTGCTTCTGCTAACAATAAAAGAGAGGGAAAACTGAGAGTTAGGGAGACTCAGGGGCTGGCTGGGCTCTGCCTCTTGACTTTTATTGTAGCTGACTGCAAAACTTCTCAGACAGGAGAATCTGCATCTGATTGTGGAGAGCTGGTTTCCATTTCAATCTGGGTCCCATTATTGGGGTTGGGTTTACATTCTGTAAGGTTAGCCATGTGCAGATTCACACAAACAAATATGGAATTGATGTCTGCAGCTTTCACTTGTGGTATTTCAACCTCCACCTCCTTGAAATGGCTCTGGAAGGGGATAAGAGGAACTGCAATGTTCCTCTGTCTAATGGCTGGATGTGTTGTACAGCTACAAGCAGAGTTGGAGTTCATTTCCCCCTCTGCTGAGCCCTCAGTGGAGGAGTGAGCGTGGGAGGAGCATTGCAGGAGGTGTGGATCACCACAGCTCACCCTGCCTTGCTCTCCTGGCTGGCTGGCACACCCTGGCTCCAGGCTTGGCACCAGCCCAGCACCAGCTACTACCTGGAGGTCTCTTCATGGCAGCCCCTGAGGTTAGAATCCTAGAATGGTTTGGGTTGGAAGGGACCTCTGGAGCTCATCTAGTCCAACCCCCCTGCACTGGGCAGGGACATCCCCAACTAGAGCAGCTTGCCCAGAGCCCTGGCAAGCCTCACCTGCAATGCCTCCAGGGATGGGAACTCAACCACCTCCCTGGGCAACCTGGGCCAGTGTTCCACCACCCTCGTGGGGAGGAACTTCTTTCTAATATCCAGTTTAAACCTACTCTTCTCCAATTTAAAACCATTGCCCCTTGTCCTTTCCCTCCAGGCCTTTGCAAACAGGCCCTCTCCAACCTTCTTCTAAGTTCCTTTTAGGTCCTGGAAGATCACTAGTAGATCCCCCCGAAGCTTCTCTTCTCCAGGCTGAACAATCCCAGCTCCCTCAGCCTGTCCTCAGAGCAGAGGTGTTCCAGCCCCTGATCAGGTTCAGGGTGGTTCATGTTTGTAGAGTCTTTGCAGTGGTTCCCAGGCAGTGTGAGAGAAAAGATGATTAATTCCCAGAAAAGCTCTTGGTCTCTGGGAGCAAACCAGTTCCATTTAAGCAAATATTTCACCCTGGATGATCAAATCTACATTACTAGAGATGGGATATTGGAATCCTAACCATGCATGAGAATGTTCAGTGTTGGGATGGAGGCTTCTTTTGCAAAGTATCTTAGGCAGAGCTACGTGTCTGTGGACAGCTGACTTCCTCTGGAGGAATGTGTCATGCTAAGGAGGTGACTCGGCAGAGAGGAAGCATTTCTAGGGAAGGTGCCAGGAGCAAGGCAGTGGGCACTGTCTGCCTCTGAGCTAGGGCTTTGCTTGACACTGCAGGTGAGGAGAAGGGGAGTCATGCTGAAAGCAAAGGGCATCCTCCTGGCTTCCCCTTCTACAAGTAGGGTCCACTTGGCCTCAGGAGACTCCAAGTCTGTTTCTTCAGCTCCATTGGAGAGCCTGGTGATGAACCAAGGCGAATCCTACAGCTTCCACTCATGTCTTAGTTACTACTGATAGTATCTCCTTCCGGTTCCCCCTCCCCCACCAATTACATGCAGGCAGGAGTTGTGTAACTCCTCTCTTGAGCTTTTTGGTTTCCCCCTATGACTGCTAACCCAAAATACTCATAGAAGAAATGGTGATTTGCCCTGTCTCCTGGCCAAAGAGGGTTGTGGCAGTGTCTGAGTGAAGTGGACCACCTAGAAAGTACTTTTTTCTCTGATGGAAAAAGGATTTCTTTAAACTTGATGTTAACAGGGAGTTTGATTCTCTTCCCCTGAGCCTCCTACCAGTACCAGCCCAGCTTGTACAGCCACACCAGTACAGCCATTCATGCTGGTGACAAAGAGGCAGGCTCAGTGAGGACAGATGTTTTCATGTCTAAACTCTTCCCCTTCATTTATATTGTCCCCGTCAGACACAAGGTACACTCATATCATCTGCCACCAGTTAATCTGCATAGTTCAAATGATAGAAACCAATTCTTTTCATGCTAGAAGTTATGCCAATTACATATGATTCAATTGTGAGTTTGGTTGCTCTGAGTCTGTGGTGGTGAGGAGGGGAATGGGGTTCAGTGGCAGTGGGTTGCCCTGCACCACAGCTCTTACACTGCAGCTCAGACCCAGGCAACTTGTAACAAGCTTAATGAATTTAAGCTGACTTCTTGAGAACGTAGCTGTGCAACTCTATAGTCTCTAGACAAAGTTAGATTACAAGAACATGTAAACATCATATGTCTGATTTGTCCTTTCCCAGTCCTACATCTTCTCAATTACATGGGGGCAGAATGTGTGCTCCACTTTCCCTTCTATTCCCATCCAATCCCACTCCATAACCACACTGAGCAAATGAAACACAAAGTTTGCCTCTGTTTGGAAAGTTTCCTGGTTTTCTTACCTGGATTCATGGTTTATCTACACATAGGATCCTAAAATAAGAAAAAGGAATATGGAAACTCTTTTTAGTTAGGGAAGAAAGCCATGACTCAGCCCCAGAACAAATGAAACTTAGGGTTTGTGAAAGGCAGAAAATTGGGTGTCAGAATGAGGTGAGAGATGGCTGTAGCCCTCAATTTTGGACATTGACTGAATTGTTCTTCTTGGGGTCATTCTGAACAAGCACTATGAGCTTTGGTTGTCATTTTGTGCTAATGCTTCAGTGAGAACTTGGCTTGAGAAGTAGGGATACTTCTGCAGTGCTAAATTTATGCTATTGTGTTGTTGTGTTTATTTAGTTCACTATTTATGGCCCTGATTTTTGTTTTGTTTCTCAATCATGAGCTTCATCTTTGTATTGAGTGCAGAAGATATTTACTATTCCCGTTAGATTTGAACTGCTCTCTAGGTCCTCAGTGACTGTAAGCTGGCCTGGCTCCTTTGGTGGCAGTGAAGGGATGTGTTGGCACCTCTGGATCCTGGCACTTGGCTTGTTCCTATTCATAGAATTATGGAATGGCCTGAGTTGGAAGGGACTCATGAGGATCATCAAGTCCAACTCCTGTCTGTGCACAAGACAGCCCCCCAAATAAATCATACCATGTATGAGGTTGTTGTCCAACACTGTCTGGAATTCTGTCAGGCTTGATGCTGTGACCACTGCCCTGGGGAGCCTGTGCCAGTGCTCCACCACCCTCTGGGGGAAGAGTCTTTCCCTAATATCCAAACTACCCCTCCCCTGGCACAGCTTCATGCCATTCCCTCAGCTTCTGTCACTGGTCACCAGAGAGGAGAGCTCAGCTCCTGCCCCTCTGCTTCCTCTCAGCAGGAAGTTACAGATCACAGCTCTCTCCTCAGTTCCTCTTCTCCATTTGGATAAACTGATCATAGCATGAGCTGCTTTCCAGAAACTCAAGCTTCTTCAGCAGCTGGACTGGCCATGCCCACCAACATCTGTTCCATAGTTGTGTTTATTACCTCTGGATTGTACCTAGAAGTCAGATTCAGAGGTGGATTGGGAAAATGTTTCTGTGTGGGGATGGTATCTGTCCTCCTTCCCATCACCTGCACCCTCACTGCTTCATCACCCCTCTCACGAGGAAGGATGGTTTTGTCATATTCTTAGGAGAGGTGCTCCCCTGAGGCTGAGACTCATCTCTTCCTGGCCATTGGCATCTTCTCCCACACAGCTAGAGAGCAGAGAGAGTTAATGGGAGGGAGAGGGCTCTGTGTTGGGGGAAAAAAAATGAAGCATTAGCTTGCTGCTAGTAATTTATTACACTCAGACTGTGTTCTTACTGCAGAACCTCATAAATAATATTGCATTGCAGATTTCCAGGGATAGAGGGAGGAATTTTAAGGACCAGACTGAAGGAAGTGTACTTGTATCATCACATTCTTTAATTTACTGTTCTTTGTAAACTAGCAGAAGCTGATGGGTTCAGGGCTGCTAATAAGTGCAGCATATTGAACTGGGAGACGTTAAAAAAAAACCAGATTTTTTTATTGCTTTAGCTCTAAGCTTATCTCTAACACCTTGGAAGGCTCTGAGGGCTCAGTTTTCACTAGCATAGGCAACACTTCTGCCTGAGAGATATAAATTCAAGGCAAACAGAAGTTATTGTAGTGGAAGAGTGATTTACATCAGCTGACTGCCTGCCTTTTGGAGAGTAAATGACACCAGCTTGGACTCCTCAGCTTTCCTAAAGTGTTGGGGTAGATCTTCAGCTGGAAGAGAAGGAGGCAATTCAGGTGGAGTCAGGAGAACCTTGGACACTGGCAGGAGCTGAGGATTTGGAATCTGAGGGAGAAAAGGAGGCTCAGGGGAGACCTTCTCACTTTCTGCATCACTCTGAAAGGAGGCTAGAGCCAGGAGGGGTTTGTGCTCTTCTCTCAGGTAACTAATGATAGTTCAAGAGCAAACAGCCTCAAGTTTAGGGGAGGTTTAGGTTGGACATTAGGAAAACTGTCTTCCCCCAAAGAGTTGTTAGGCCTGGCCCAGGCTGCCCAGGGAGGTGCTGGAGTCACCAGTCCTGGAAGGACTGAAAAAACATCTAGATATGGCACTTAGGGACATGGTTTAGTGGCATGGGGATGTTGTGTTGATGGTTGGACTTGATGATCTTAGAGATCTTTTCCAACCTGAATGATTGTGTGATGCTCTAGGATCTCTCGCAATGCTGATGGCCTCCCCTGCACACCCTGGTGCAGAAGCTGCCCCAGTATTTGGCAGCTCAGGTCCTTCTCCTAACCCAGTGGGGCCTGTTTGGCTAGTGCCATGCAAGCAGGTGGTGAATAAAAGCACATTTTCTGTGTCTCCTTGGGAAATACTTTCCAGACAGGACACTGCTTGGATTGGTTCTGCCTTTGAAATGCCACATACCCTGGTTAATTATGATGAATGCAAATGAGCAGATATTGCTCCCCAGCTGGATAAAGCATTATTGTTATAACCAAGAGAACTGGAAGAAGGCACCGGGAAAGAAGTAGGAGAACTTCCCCAGAGGGATCCAGGAAAATGAGGCTAATAACATAAGGTGTGTTGGCTGGAGCAGAGCTCAAAATAAATGTTGTGGTTTGTGCTTTCACACAATGTAATTGCATGGGTGTAGATGGTGGTTGTTGGGAGAGCTCTGGATAGATCCCTGTCTGCATTGTTTGTCTCTGTGTCAGAGTCTGGCAGTAGGTTTTGGGAAACCTGGTGTTGCATCTGATGGAGCTTTTTTAATGGGAGTATTAGGGCATGAATCTTAAACATGCTGTTAATGAGCATTTGAGTGAAGGTAAAAGTAAACCCAACAGAAGCAGAAGCACAAGCAAAATTGAGTTGTGAGTTGGGAAAAGGACAGGGAAGGGAGAGAAACTAATAGTTGCAGTTCTTGCCCTGATTGTCAGCTCTTCCTTTTGATGACAGATGTGAAAAGTAGTGGCAGCCTGTGTCTAAATGCTTTCCTTGCCCAGGCTGTGACACCCCTGGGCCAGCAGCACTGCAGCATGGCTGGTTTCTTGTCCCTAGCTGCCTGGTGCTGTGGCACATCCAGTGCCTCAGCTGTGCTCAGCAGCAGCTTGTAAGGGATCTTTTTACTCTGCTCAATACATTTCATCACTGGTTCTGCTTCCAAGAGGCTAACTGCACCCCTGGATACAGCATCCCTGCAATTGGTGGGATTTGGTGTTATCCTTAGAGTATATTTGCTGTGGTTCTGTGCAGAGTTTGTCCTGCTAGGATTAGTGTTTGGCAGGACCATCTGTGACTTGCTGGAGGCAGGTCACACTGGTTCTGCAGTAGAGCTAGTTACAACCCAGTGCCTCTTCTGCCAAACTCCTGTATCTCTCTTGTGCTGTTCCTCTTCATCACTGTCATCCTGAAAACTGTGACAATTAGTATTTGTCATTCATAGAATCATAGAATTATTAAGGTTGGAAAAGACTTCTAAGATCATCAAGTCCAACCATCTGTAGTAGTGGGACAGCATGGCCACAACCACCACTGAGCCTTTAAGAAATTACAGGTGTAAAGAGTCACCAAGTTACCTCCAAAACACATCAAAACTGAGCTAATTCTGCCCCACAGAAGGTCATTCTTGTTTATGGGTTTCTCTCCACTGAAATTTCCACTGCCATTTTCAGAGCTAAATGTTACCCTGATAGGTACAAGCATGGAAAAAGATGGTATGCTCTTGTCTTGAAACATTCTGACTTGTGTGTTCGTGGAAAGAAGTCAGGTCAGCCTAGAAACATGCTTCCTGTTTGCCTACATCAAAATTATTCCTGGAGGAGAGACAGAGACCTTGTGTCTGAAGAGGTGGCATTCCTCTTGGCAGTGGAACAGCATTTCAGGAGGTGGACAACTGCCACACAAACCTAGGGAAGAAGAGCCTACAGATAATGGGCAGAAGTCTTCTGGGATCACTTGAAAGAGCAAGGATGAAGGAAATGGGAAACTCCCTGAAAGGATGTTGTAGCAAGGTGGGAGTCAGGCTCTTCTCCTGGGTTACCAGTAAGAGGACAAGAGGAAATGGCCTCAGGTTACATCAGGGGAGGTTTAGGTTGGATGCTAGGAAAAAACTCTTCACAGAAAGAGTTGCTAGGCATTGGCCCAGGCTGCCCAGGGAGGTGCTGGAGTCACCATCCCTGAAGGGGGTTAACAAACATATAGATGTGGCACTTAGGGACATGAGGATCACAGGTAGATAGATGGTCAGACTTGATCCTCTTAGAGGTCTCTTCCAACCTCAATGATTCTGTGCAAGCACTTTGCATTTCTCATAGCACTGGCTAGGAACAGGTAGTACACCTATAGAGTGGTGATGTGAATTGCTAGAACCTTCCTGAAGTTCCTGACATCCTGGATCTCTGCTCAGTAAAGCCCAGGAGCACAAATGAAAAGGATCCAGAAGAACTTGATATCACAGGATGTATCAACTGTGGCCAAGGGGAAACCTCAGAGCTTGCAGCAAGTAGTCCTGTTTGGTATTTTATGTCTTCCTCCATGGGAAACAAGCAGAACCTTTGTGGTATCCAGGGAGACCTAATCCATGCTTTGTGTTGTGTGGCAGGAGCATGATAAGGAGCTGCTATTCAATACCTAGGAAATGTGGAGCCTGTTGCTTTGTCCTCACCCCTACCTGTCCTTAGGCATCCATGGCTCCCATCAGTGCCAACAGGCAAAGGGCAGGAAAGCAGAGCCATACTTCTATTAATGTCAGTGTTCCCTGATACTCCTGGCAGAAACACCTTGCTTTGTAGCAAGCTTAGGAACCCAGGAGCATGGGAATTCCATCCTGGATCAGCCCAAGGGTCTCCCTAGTCCCCATCTCTAACCAAGAGAGAGGTTTTGATGAGGAAGAACATTTGGAGCTTCATTTCTTTTCACAAGTAGGACATTCAGCCAGCTTTTTTTTCTTGTAGTTCTTGAAGGGTTGGTCTAAACGATTGCCCAAGGCCAAAGAAAGCAGAGCAGTGTTTTCCATCAATCTGCAAGATGTCTGGTGGAGTTCAATCATACTATCTACCTGTCCAAATTCACTGGCAGAACACTTTCCAGTAGTGGAGGCTCCAGAAAAGTTCATGCTCCACAAGCACCAAGATCATGCGATGGCTGGAAGGGAATTGCAACTCCTTTACTGCTCCTAGTTTGGAAGCACCTGGAGAATAGATCTAATAAATGTGAAGTATCCTAAAACTTGCCTTTTGCCCCAGACAAAGGGAACTTTGAGACCCTGCAGTGAGGTGAAGATGTCCTCTCCTAGACACACAGTCTCAGCAGAGCAGTGATGGGCACATCAAGGAATTTAGTTAGAAGAGATTGCCTTCTGCTGCCAGGTTCTTATGCCTCAGGCATAGAATGTACTTTCTTAACTAGCACAGAGGGTGGAGAGTTGAGTTTGCCTGTGCTAGGAGTCATGGGGGCACCAGATGATGAAAATGCAAGTAACTCATTGAGAGCTCCAAGTTGGGCAGTGAAGGAACTTGAATGAGAGTAGTGCTTGCTTCTTCTGCTTATGCTCCTCTAGAGTCGGTACTTAATAGCTTCATGGGCTTACTCAAGGCTTACCCTCATGGGACCAAGCACTGAGCTGCTTTCTAGGTCAGCTTCCCTGGTTCTCCATCTCCTGCAAGTTGTCTTTAAATCATACAGCTTTGGGCATCCTGAAATAGTGTTAGACGTATCCAGAGAGCCTTCTGGCCCTCCAGGCCTCCTGGATGTCTCAGTGAGGGACAGCAGAGGTTATACTTTTTGGAGGAATGACTCATATTCTTGCCATGGGCAAAGCATCAACTATTCCATGGGCTAAGATCCCCTGCAAGCTGGCCAAGCAGAGAAATTGGCTTTAACTATAAAGGTAGCTGGTAGCTTGCCCTTCACTTGGAGGTAAGAGGAGTTGGAGAGCTGCCACTGTGGGAGTGTGCTTCAAAAATAGGGACAGAAATGAGGAAAATGTTCAAATGGAGAGAAAATGCCAGTTAAAGAGCCTGTTGTAAACCTCTCTGAAAGCTCCCCACTGGAAGTGTTAATACTGAGCACCAGATCTCATGGCCAGCTAACAAAAGGAGGGAGGCTTGGCACCTAGCTCTGGAGAAAAGTTCCTTAAGAAACATACTTTTTAACATCCAGTTACATCCTATGCTTTCCAAAACTGAGAAAATTATCAGTAGGTTTAACAAGTGATTTAGTAACATGGAGATACCTGCAGTTTTGCTGCTGAGGGAACTGGGAATTGCTTCCTCAATCTAATCTCAGGGTTGCTGCTTTTCCTGCAGCTCCCTGCAGTGCTGGGAGCTTCCCATCACTGTGGGATTAGATCTGCCTCTTACGGAAGACTTGAAGCTATAGATTCCCCCAGCACTGGCCTGTGGTCAGGGTCTTCTGCTGAAGTCCGCAGGTGGGAGCACTGAGGCACACAGCAGGAGGGTGGAAGGGAGGGGGTGAAATGGTCTTCAGTACCAGCTCCTTGAAAACCAGGAGGGATGACTGTCCTACGAGGACAGGCTGAGGGAGCTGGGATTGTTCAGCCTGGAGAAGAGAAGGCTTCAGGGGGAACTACTAGTGACCTTCCAGTACCTAAAGGGAACTTAGAAGAAGGCTGCAGAGGGCCTGTTTGCAAAGGCCTGGAGGGAAAGGACAAGGGGCAATGGTTTTAAACTGGAGAGGAGGAGATTTAAATTGGACATTAGGAAGAAGTTCCTCACCACAAGGGTGGTGGAACACTGGCCCAGGTTGCCCAGGGAGGTGGTTGAGTTCCCATCCCTGGAGGCATTGCAGGTGAGGCTTGCCAGGGCTCTGGGCAAGCTGCTCTAGTTGGGGATGTCCCTGCCCACTGCAGGGGGGTTGGACTAGATGAGCTCCAGAGGTCCCTTCCAACCCAAACCAGTCTAGGATTCTCTGACTTGTCAGCTCCCTAGGAGAGCTTTGTCATTTCAGTTTCTGAGGCTGTATCCATTTCTGCAGCTTACCCTGGCACACAGACTCACAGCAGGTCCAGTGCTGTGCTCATTGCCATTAGCTGCATGGTGGCTGCCCATTTGCTTGCCAGCTTTGGGGACAGCCACGTGCCATGGCCAGTGCACGGGGACAAGGCAGCACTGCATGCTTTGCCATGGCTACTGCCACTGGGGCTGGAGCTGCCTTGGAAGGCAGAGAGACAAGGAGGATATGTAGAGGGGCTTGCTTTGCCCTTGCCAGCAGCATGGGCACAGATAGCTGGAGCCATCTGCCTCCAGCATCTTCAGCTTGGTACTGTTGGGGTGAAGTTCAGTGTAGTGTGAGCAGCAGAGGCTCTCAGCTCTGCTTGTGTCCCATGTCAGCAGGGGATTCCCTTGAGCTGTGCATCTCTGAGGTGGGGCTTGCATGGGGACAGGGTCCTTGCCTGTGCCTGACAGAGACTCATAGAATCATTGAGGCTGGAAGAGAACTCAAAGATCAGTCAGTCCAACCATCTGCCTATCACTACCATGCCACTAAACCATGGCCCTAAGTACCACATCTAGATGTCTTTTGAGCACTTCTAGGGATGGTGACTCCACCACTGCCCTGGGCAGCCTGGGCCAATGCCTAACCACTCTTTCTGTGAAAGGAGTTTTCCTAATAGCCATTCTAAACCTCCCCTGGTGCAACTTGAGGTCATTTCCTCCTGTCACTGGTAACCCAGGAGAGGAGACTGACCCCCATCTCTCTCCAGCCTCCTTCAGACAGTGCCTTTTGAATGAGCATCTCACCTGTCCTTTTGCATAGAAAATGCCATTTGGGAGTTGTGTCCATAAAATTGGCTTCTAGAACCAGTGATCTTACAAATCCTTTTGTCCAAGATGACCATAACTTTTTTGCCTCTTCTTTTTTATCCAGTTGTTTGTAAGCCTGGGGTTTTGCTCAGCTTTTAGTCCTCCCTGTAACTTTAACCTTCCACCTGCCTGCTTGACTTCAAGGCATGCTTCAAATGTCCCAGACATAATGACTTTAGCAGCATGTCCCTCCTGTAAGGAGCAGTTTGCAGCAGTTGGACACCCAGAGACCAGGTTTGAATCAGCCTCGACTGAAGACTACAAATGATTCACTCCTGTCAGTGCTGGGCAACATAACAAACAGCTCTCCAGCAAATCACTTCAGCAGAAATATGTTGGCATGTTTCTATAGCAACTAAGGAAAAATATTTCACACAAAAGTCCATCTGCTGCAGCATGGAGGGAGAGATGTGGCCAAGGAGCCCATTATAAATGAATCTGAATTTGCAAATGTGAGTTTGTTGCCTCCCTCACCCAGCCACTTGCACAAAGAGGCAGGATGCAAGGGAGAGGAGAGGCAATGGATTTTTAGATCCAGGCTGTCAGTTAATCACCAAAGTGGTCATTAATTTGGGAAACAGGGATTGTCTTAAGGGTGAAAAATGCCAGTGCATCTGAGAGGTATTCATCTTCCTTGCTGTTTACCAAGCAGGCTGCATCACACCATCTTGCAGGCAGTGTATTTGGAAACACACTTCAGTGTTTCAAAGGAAGCTAGTAGCAAGCATCCAATATTTTTTTTTCTGAAATGATTTTGGTTTGATTTACTTGCAAAGAGTTACTCAAATTTATTCAACCGTATAAAATGCTTTGTAGAAGCCATCAAAGTGAGGAGGGGAGGGGGGAAAAAAACCAGTGTGATAATTTGGACTGCAGTGCATTTTATTTGATGTGATGTCAACACTTCAAAGCCTAGTGGAGCTGTGCTGGGGAGATCTGAAAGGTTTTACAGGGTGCTTGGTGTCACTGCTGCAAAGCCTCTCCAACTCTAGATTCTCTTGCACAATCTTCCCATGCTGCTGCCAGTGTTTCTTTCTTCCTCACTGGCTGCTTTCTATGTCTCCTCTGGCACTTCTACAGTCTCCAAAAATAAATCTAACAAAATAATAATAATAATAATCAAAAACCAACAGGAACTTTCTTCCAGCTAGGGAGGATGTGGACTAGTGTCCTAGAAGGTGTGCCAGGTCTCCAGGGGAAAGGAAGGCCAGCCTGAGTTGGCTCTGCCACCTGGAGCTGTTTATGAAAGGCTCAACTTTCAGATACCTCAGGAAGAGGTGAGATTTTTGTGTCTTAAACACTGGCATAAGAGAGGTGATAGATGCCCCATGCCTGGAACCACTCCAGGTCAGGTTGGTTGGGGCTCTGAGCAACCTGCCCTAGTTGCAGGTATCCTTGCTGACTGCAGAGGGGTTGGACTAGATGACATTTCAAGGTCCCTTTCAACTCTAACCATGCTGTGATTCTCTGTTGTGTCCTTACTAACATGTGGTGATATTTACACAGACATAGCTAGAGCTGGCAAGCATTGGGATGGTGGAAACACAGAGTTTCCAGCACAGAACCTGTATCACTCGCTCCCTTTCACCATTTTCCCTGCATCCTTGACAAGGAGGAACAACAGCCTGGTTTCCTTTTGAGTGAATAAAGGCACAGGCTGAGTGGTGGGTCCTTGAGTAAAGAAGGGAGCATGGCACTAGAGCTGTGTCTGAAGAGGAGAGGGAAGGTGAGAGAGTGAAATGTGAGAACTGGATGACTTTGGAGCTCTGGGGAAGATGGATTTTCCCCATTTCATTTCTTCTGTGCCTTCACCCACCCCTCTCTCCCTTCAGCTCTGACTCTTCTCACTAAATGAGTCTTCTCCATGGAGCAACACTGCAGGGAGGAAAAGCTTCTCTAAATAAGCTGAGAATCCATTTTTATTTTAAGCAGCAAACAACTTATTCCCAAACAACAAAAAAACCCTCAACACCAAGATTTTTTTATTCCTTAACAGACAGAAAACAGGTGTTGAGTCTCATCCTCAATCTGTTCTGAGATCCTCGTGCTGATCAGTTGGAAAACAAGAACTGAACTTCCTTTGCTGCAGGAAATATCCAACCAAAAGATGCAAAGCAGCTGAATTACTCATATTTTTCACAATCTACTAAAAGAAGTTGTGTCTTTTTCTGAGTTTTTTGTGTTGCATAAAGGTTATTATTAGTGTTCCCCCCTCGTTGCTCTCTCTTGCTTTGCTCTCAGAAGCTGATAAAATAGTTGAGCTCTCCCTGATACACAGGTTGGACCTGTTGAGTTTTAACACTGAAGTAAAAAAGATTTGCAGCTTCAGGGTAGAGAAGTATGAAGGAGTCTGCTAAGCAGATTTGTGTACAAAAATGCTGCAGTCCAGAGCTGGCATCTCCAGCATGGCAGAAGCTGACATTTTGGTGCTTGCTGGCTTCACAGATCTCCTGAGAATACTGGTCTGCCAGCAGGAGGTAGGGACCTGAGAGGAGGCTGGACTGAGATGGGGGTAGGGCTCTTCTCCTGGGTTAACAGGGAGAGGACAAGAGGAAATAGCCTCAGGTTGCACCAGGGGAGGTTTAGATTGGATATAAGGAGAAATTTCTTCACTGGAAGGGGTTGTTAAGTCTTGGCCCAGGCTGCCCAGGGAGGTGCTGGAGTCACCATCCCTGGAGGGGCTTAAGAAACATTTAGATGTGGCACTTAGGGCCATGGTTTAGTGGCATGGGAGTGATAGGGATGGTTGGACTTGATGATCTTTGGACCACAGGAGGTTTAGTATTAACCTGAGGAGAAACTTGTTTGCAGTGAGGGTGCCAGAGCACTGGCCCAGGCTGCCCAGGAGGCTGTGGAGTCTCCTTGTCTGGAGCCATTGCAGAGCTGCCTGGACACATTGCTGTGTGAGCTGGTCTAGGTGCTCCTGCTCTGGCAGGGGGGTTGCACTAGATGATCTTTATAGGGCCCTTCCAGCCTGAATGATTCTGTGATTCTGTGTCTACTCCTGAAGACCAAGGCTCTGAGTTGCTGGTTTCCCTTTGAAGCTCAGAGGGAGTTGGTGATGGCAAGGCAGAGAGCTCAGCATTGCTGACATCAGCTTTCCCTCCCAGTTTCCAAGGATGTTTCCTTCCTTGAGGCTTAGTGCCAACCAGTGCTGTTCTGATCCCTTTTCCTTGCATTGCCTCATGTGTTGTTGCTGTTCACAGCTCTTCTACCCTCATAGAGATGTTAAAAACAGTGAGTTGTGATCATTGTAGCTCTCATTGTCTGGGAGCACTTTCCTCAGCCATGGCCACACATTGTCCCTGCTGGCTGGAAAGCCTGAGTGGACAACTGCTCAAAAGCCTTCCTACCTCAAGGAATCTTCATTTGGAAGCTGGATTGTGCCAGGGGATTGGTATTTGTCTGTATGTGAATTTAGTCTCTAGCTAGTCCTGCTTTTCACTTGTCTGATGTAGTTGTTATTGGGTGGCTAGCAGAGCTGCTGTTGAAGGAGAGTTCTGGTTCTTTGCTTTACCTACTGGAAGCAGCCAGAGAATTGCTTTGCTCTAACTGTAGTTTTCCCAGAGTATTTCAGGATTAACATTTTCCATGGTCAGCCTCTGATAAATGCAACATCTAAACAAGCAAACAAAACCCCAAACAAGCTGACCTTCTCTATCATTTTGTCTGGGCTCAATCCTTCCATCATAAAAACTGGCATTGTTCCTTCTAGGTGGAAAACCAGCTGGAATGGGAGGGGGCATAAGAAATGGAAAGCTCCAGTAGCCTGCTTGGTAGACCCCAGGGGAAGGGCAGCATTTGCCTGGCTCAGGACTTACACAACTGCCTTTATCCAAACCTGTTGGGTGTTGAACCTCTTGGTGGAAACTAGAAAACAGACATGAAAAAGAATTTTTTCCCTAGGTCTGAATTATGAGCCCTCAAGAATCTTCCTGGCATCTTTTATCAGTTTATTTCCCTTTAGTTTCTTTGCTTCATCAGTGTCTAAGAATGCTGGAGATGGAGAGACAGAGTGGCTTTGGGTAGTTGGTTTATCACATCATTGTAAATTGGCTTTTGAGTGCTGTGAGACACTTGCATTTAATCCTCACACAGAGGATTGGATTGGAAAGAATGGAACAATTCCCAAATAGTTTGGTACATCTAACACATCTTTGCCAATCTCTGTGCCCTGAGTGTGTCATGACACAGAAGCTCTCCAGCTATTTCTGTCTGCCCTGAATATTTTGTGCTTTCTGAACCCTTATTAATTAGGCTATTAATATCCATATGTGGTTTCGGACCCATGCCGTGCTGTGAAGGAGCTGTTCCTCACATGCCAGTACTCTGGTTTGCTCACTTCAGCCACATTCTGATCCTGTTTATGGCAGCACAAGGCAGGTAGGGCTTGGGGAATTAAAATTGTGGTGGGAGAACAAGGACTTTGGGAGGTCTTAGGTAGTGTCAGGTTATTTCTCATTTCTGGTTTCTGTACAGCGAGTTGTTTGTGAAGAGCTTTGCACTTTCACTGCTGTGCTGACATTTATGAAGAGAGTGGCTGCAGATGCACTCCATGCTGGCTGTGCATCCTGAGGGCAGCACTTGGGCATTTGGTGTCTAGGGCATGTGACTGATCTCTTGAACAATACTGGATGTGCTTGTTCTACCTGGCTAGAGACAGGAGCTCCTTCAGTACTGGGATAACAAAAGGGAATCATAGAATCCTTTGGGCTGGAAGAGA
>VWZO01011459.1:29693-50741 GCA_013396975.1 Bucco capensis | reverse complement strand
TAGGGAGCTGCTGGAGAGAGTCCAGGACAGGGCCAGCAAGATCCTGAAAGGAGTGGAGCATGTGCCCTAGGAGGCCAGGCTGAGAGAGCTGGGTCTCTTCAGCCTGGACAAGAGGAGACTGAGAGGAGACCTCAGCAATGCTTAGAAATATGTGAAGGGTGAGTGTGAGGAGGAGAGAGCCAGGCTCTGCTCAATGGCATCCAATGGTAGGACAAGAGGGAATGGGAGCAAGTTGGACCACAGGAGGTTTAGTATTAAGCTGAGGAGCAACTTGTTTGCAGTGCAGGTGCCAGAGCACTGGCCCAGGCTGCCCAGGAGCCTGTGGAGTCTCCTTGTCTGGAGCCATTGCAGAGCTGCCTGGACACATTGCTGTGTGAGCTGGTCTAGGTGCTCCTGCTCTGGCAGGGGGGTTGCACTAGATGATCTTTCTAGATCCCTTCCAACCCCTGACATACTGTGATTCTGTGAAAGGCTTGCTCACACTGACTCTCCTCTTGATGCACGCTGGCTCCACTTAGGACTTTGTGGTCCCAGCTAACAGCTCAGCCCTGTGGGCTCTGGCCAAGCACATGTCCTAGCACTGCCAGTTCACCAGCAGAGACCTTGCCTCTGAAAGCCATAGCCTTGGTTAGAGCCACTGCTTTCAGCTCCAGCTTTGGTAAAGACTCCTCCTCTAGCAAGCCAATATGTTGAAGATTTATCAGGGATATGATCCTTGGATTTAGTTTACCATGGAAAGAACCAAACTAAGCTGTCAGCTCATGAATGAAGATAGATCTTCAAACCATCTCCTTCACTGTTTCAAAATAGCAACAGGATGGAAAAAGGGATTGATGGCAAGAGAATAGTGAGTATCACTGACTAACACAAAATTGCACCCAAACCTTTTTTCTATTTAATAAAATAACTAAAGAAAACAAGTATGTAATCCATTAAGTAGCAGGCTAGATGGTGGCTATGGTGCCAGCACTGGCTTGTTCCAAACATCTGAGGCCCCCAGGTTTTGAACTCAGTGCAAACTCCCACACAGGTTGGCTTTTTGCTGTCTTCCTGAAGAGCAGACCTGGGAAGTTAGAGCTAAAATGTTAGGTTCTCCAGCAATGGGCTGCAATAAATCTTTGTGCTCTCCATATCAGCCATGGAGAGAGAAGATGGAACCATTGGTCCTGGCTCTTGGAAACCCAGCACAGGTTTTTATGCCAGCTATAAAGATTAACTATTGAACTCCTGTGAAAAGCCAGTAAAGGAGCAGAAATGGATGTAGCCCAATTTCTCTATACATAATATTCCTGTTATTTAGTTCCAACTTAAACACTATCCCACCCACTTTCTGAGCAGCCCAGAGAACATGGGGATGACTCAGTGGAGGGTAACCAGAGGTCATCAGACATTGGTTCAGTAGCAGCGTGGAGCTCAAGACGAGCAGAATGTGGAAAGTACAGTGGTTTGTACATGAGTATGGGTGCAGGCCAAAGGGACAGGAGAGAGGGGGAAAGTTGCATTATCTTTGGTTTACTTGGAGTGGAGTATAGTTAGAGTTAGCAGAATGACACTGGAGAGCAGGAGCCTCCTCAAGATGCCTTCTGGTTTTCTGGCCTGCTTTTCCTGGTGATGAGGCTGTTGATAAAAGTGGGCATTTGCTCTTTTTCCTTATATCCCTTCAGATCCACTCAAAACTCTTCTCCCATCTGTGCAGTGCTAGGCTGTCTAGCTGAGGGTAGGTCTAGGGCTTAGGTGGGAATAGAGGATAACAAACAAAATAACAAACAGGCTGGCCTTGAGATCCATGTTGGGAACACAAGGAGGTAGTAGAACTGTACACCTCCTCATCAACTGGACACTTTGGTCTGCAGCAGCTGAGACAGTAAGGGCTAGGAAAGGCTTGGTGCTGCTGGTGGGCTCTGTGAGGAGTCATGCCACAGCCACGACTAGCCATTTGGCTGCTGCTGAAAAAAGGCTTGTGTTCTCCAAACGTGGAAAATCTGCTTGGGAAATATGGATCCTAATGAAAATGGCCCACCAGGACTATGGTACTGACATCTTAGGTTACCTACCACATCAGGTTTCTTTGTAGGGAATGTGTGTGTCCTCCCCTTCTCCGTGCTGTGATTCAGGGATGCTGATCTTCTGCCTTGACTGCACCTCTCTTTCCATATTTCCAGTCCCTTTTTTTACTCATATGCCTTCCTTCCCATACCTGTTTCCAGAAGCAGGCTCTATCCCAGCTAAGTCAGAGGTATCAAGTTGACTAACATTGCAGTTGTGAGGAAGCTTGAATGGAACAGACAGGATCCATCGTTTTTTTCCACAGGGTGTAAGTCATGTCTAGCAAGGAATGAAACTCCAAGATTGAGTTTGTTCAGGAGATAAAAGGGATGGGCACAGCCTAGTTAAACTTGAGATGGCTCAAGAAGTGTCTGAGCCACATCCCTGTAATTTATATGGTATGAGAAGTCAGCACAGTGCCTAGGATCCTGCACTCAGGCACCTGCAAGTGCTTTGTGCTACCTCCAGCAATCCCAAACACTGCTCACCCCGAGCTGGGCTTCCTCCCTCTCCTTTGCCTCTAAGACAAATTTGGGTTGGCTCCCTCTGTAATTTAAACCAGTTGCCCACTACAGCTGCTTTTCCAGGCAGAAGGCTCTGGTTTCACAAGACTCCTAAATCCTGGTTACCTGGTGGGAGTACATGTGCAGCAGGCATGTGTAGCACATCTATGGGGCAACTGGTTGGCTCACTTCTTCCAGGGTCAGGTGTCTCACTCCTGCTCTTCTCACACATCTTCTTCTGACTTACGTATTGTTCCTAATTTCTTTGCAAAAAACTGAGCAGAAAAGCCCAAGACAAGCAGATGATTAGCTACAGATGGGATGGTGGACTCAGAAGATCTGTGTGAGGGTGTACAGAGCTTTCATGGGGCTTCTTTTTTATTCCTTTGGCCAGCTCTTTGTGCACTGCTGGTTTAGGATGAGACTTTGACTGTCATTTTTCATTCCTTTTACCCGGAGAGTGGTTAGGCACTGGCACAGGTTGCCCAGAGAGGTTGTGGCTGCTCCATCCCTGGCAGTGTTCAAGGCCAGGCTGGATGCAGCCCTGGGTGACCTGGGCTAGTGATTGGCATCCCTGCTCAGTGTGTGGGGGGTTGGAATTAGATGATCTTTAGGGTCCCTTCCAACCTGCCCATTCTAGGATTCTATCATTCTATGATTCTTAGCTCCAGACTTGTGTGTGAATGGAGATAAGTGCAGCTCTAGGATGCTGCTGTTAATCATTTCCTACACTGCCCCTTTGGAGTGATTGGAGGAGTGCAGATGCCAGGTACCTAGTGGAGGCATTAGCAGAGGGTTTGGGAAGGTTCTGAGGGCACTTTGTGTTTCCTTCTGAGAGTGGGAAGCAAAGTACTGATTGATAGTCCTGACAGGATTTTGAGTCTGTCTCTGGCCCAGGTGATGGCTAGGCTTTGCATTTGAAAGGCTTCCTCTCTAGACCTCCTCTGGATGCTCTCCAACAGCTTCATATCCTCCCTGTATATCCTTGGCATGCTGTGTGTGCCAGGACTCTAGACTTGACCATTCTCCCCCTGTTAGAGATGTTTAGGGGATGGGAAATCTGTTCTGTGGCACTGCAAGGTGCTTAAGGCATTTCTTTTAGTTCAGGAAGCTGACTTGGAAGTGTTAGCTTTGACTGGTAGGGGTCAAAGCCTTAAACTTTGAGAATTATGTTACTGTGTCCTTTCTAACTCTATTTATATGTTTTGGCCTCCGTACAGGTCTCTGGAAAGTCTTCAGTTTAATTCCATTTGCAGACAAACAAACAAATAGACCTTCTTTTTGTTTCTTCCAAATATGTCAGCTTATGTAGTCTCACCTTACAGAGAAAATAATCTTGCATGGCTCTTCACCTCACACAAGTAGCTGAAATCCCTGGAGACACAGGAGTGGGATGCTGATGAGATTCATTAGCAGAAGCCATTTAAGAAAAGAAACAAACCCTCAGCTGCTTATTTTAATTTCTAAGGCTCAGAGGTTAGTTTTATCCTCAGGAGAACATTCAGTGATGCTACTCTTGCTATGTCTTCCAGTTTGGCTGAATGCCACGGTATAGATGTAAGAAATGTTTCTATCAATGTACAGGGATGTTCCCAAAACAGGGACAAGCCTTGAAATTCCTGGAGTGGTGGTCAGGGAACTTCTAACCTGTGTAACATGGGGAGATGTCACCAAACCACAGGGGAGAGGAGATGATGTGCAGCAGTACTCTGTTTACAGAGTGTGGTCACTTCTTTCTGCTCATGAAATGTTTGCAGATATCTTTTGATCTATTTGGCAGATACATTCTTGGATTAATCCAGGTGGATTATTCATTAATAATCTTTGCTATGTTGTTGTGTGGTGGTTGGCCAAGTTAGTCATGAGATGTCCTTACTTTGGCTTGGTTGGAGGAGTGTATTCCTGCTTCTAGGATCAATCTGATGTATGTATGGATGGAAATTGCCCCAGGGGAGGTTTAGGCTAGACATTAGGAGGAATTTCTTTGCTGCAAGGGTTGTCAGCCATTGGAACAGGCTGCCCAGGGAGGTGCTTGAGTCCCCATCCCTGGAGGTGTTTAAGAGACAGGTGGATGTTGTGTTGGGGAGCATCATTTAGTGGGGTGATAGGGCTAGGAAAAAGGCTGCACTGATGAGCTTCAAGGTCTCTTCCAGCTGGAACTGTTCTATGATTCTATTCTATGTAGTCTAAAATTCATTCTCTGTGAGTCCTCCTCTGTATGATTTTGAAATAAGCTTTTCACAGGCACTTTTGCCAGCAAAACTCACTCACCTTAGTGCTGACAGAAAACAAATGCAGAAAGGTGTGAACAATTTGTCATGTAAAACATGACAAGTTATGGATATGGACTTCAGCATTGTTAGCCTAGCCTTCCCAGAATCCCAGCATGGTGGGGCTTGGAAGGGACCTCTGGGGATCATCTAGTCCAATCCCCCTTCTAAAGCAGAGTCACCCCCAGCAGCTTGCCCAGGATCATCTCCAGGGGCCTTGGCAATCTCTGCACACAAGGAGACTCCCCAAGCTCTCTGGGCAGCCTGGGCCAGGGCTCTGCACCCTCACACCAAACAACTTTCTCCTCCTGTTCACATGGAAGCTGCTGGCTTCCAGTGTGTGCCCATTGCCCCTTGGCCTGGCCCTGGGCACCCCTGAGCAGAGTGTGGCCCCAGCCTCTTGCCCCCTGCACCCTTCAGCTCTTGCTGAGCATGGAGCAGCTCCCCTCTGGCTCTGCTCTGCTCCAGGCTCAGCAGCCCCAGGGCTCTCAGCCTTTCCTCCTGCCACACATGCTCCAGTGCCCTCAGCATCTCTGGAGCCTCTGCTGGACTCTCTGCAGTAGCTCCTTGTCTCTCTTGATCTGGGGAGCCCAGAACTGCTATTGCCAGCCCAGAACTAGCATGTTGTCATCAGTCAGCTCCCTCAGCACTCATGGGTGCATCCCACTGGAGCCCATGGACTTGTGGGTGTCCAGCTTGCCTAGATGATCTCTAACCTCCTTTACTTCATCCTTTCCTTCATCCTGAGCAGCAAACAATGTGTAGTTGTGATCAGGTTTTTCAGTATTTCTTTCCAGTCTATATGAACACAGGAGAGGTCTAGGTAGTTTGTGAGACACTCTCCTGTAGCCTTGTAGAGAGGACACCATGCCAGTGTCCTCAGCAGCCTGATAATGAGCTCCTGTTTGCCTGGCAAAAAGCAGCCAGGAAGGAATGACTTCTCAGCAGATACTCCAGGGAAGGTCAGGAAGGGGAGGGGAAGGGATTCAGGACTCCAGCACCACTTGGATGTTACTGAGAATTGATGTTACTGCCACTTCTTCCATGGAGCATCAGAGTTCTCAGCTGCAGCATTTCCCAGGCTAAATCTAGTTATTTTAGAGAAGCGAATAGGGTGCAGAAAACAGATCTATGAGAAGCAGCAAATGAAGAAATGATAAAGCTACACCTGTTGTTTCTAGGTAGGAATATACTCATCATTCCATGTTCTCATGGCACAGTGACAGCTGCTTATGTGCCTCATCTGCTCCTGCTTTTATCTTCAATAATTGAGAGCCAGAATGTGTTTTATCTTTTTTCTTCTGGGTGCCTGTGAAAAATAGCTTCAGTGCACCCTTAGCAGCTCTGCCTGCTCCCAAGACTGTAGAATACTCAATTTGAGGTATAGTTACAAAGTTTATTTATCTGTATAAATAAATAATGATCATTGATTCCAGCCCTGGGTAAGTGAGTCTGTCTGGTAGCTAGAGAAGAGATGTGAAGGGTGGCAAAGGGGAAGAGTAGCACTGCTTGTGGGAAGCACAGGGTCACTGCCCCACGTTTCTGGAGCAGCCAGGAACACACAGAACCAGTACTGGAGCAGGTTTGAAAGTCTATTCCACCTTATTTCAGGGCTAGGTCAGGAGGAAAGATCAGGAAGCTAACAGAAGGTGGCAGGGAGGGACAAAGAGCAAGAGGATTTAGGCAAAGCACTCCTGGGTGTCAGATCTCTTGTCTGGATGAGTAATGCATTCTGTGCAGGCTCTGGGATGTGCCAAAGGGAAATGAGAGATGGTGGTTAGATAAAGGATGGATTGTTAGGACATACTATGGTGAAGGTGTTGGAAAAGGCAGTTCAGACTAGAAGGGATGTGCTAGGAACTAACAATTCCTGGGGACCCTCAGAGGAGGGAGAAAGGCTGTGCATGGCAGCAGAAGGCAACTGGGTGTGGAAAAAGGGAAAGGAAAGAGAAAGGACAAAGGGAAGGAAAAGGAGAAAGAAAAGCAAGAAGGAAAAGGGAAAAGGGAAAGGAAAACTGTGCTGAACAAAACATGCAAGGAGCTCAGAAATGCTCTCTATGGGGGGTGAGGGTCAATGAGGAGGAAAGTCAAGCAAGGGAACAAGTTTGGAGATTAAGCCTTGAGGTACAACCTGAACAGCTGTGTCCAGGATGTCAGGAGAAGGTGAGCCTACCCTCCACTCCTGAAACTGAGTGATGTCTAAAAGATCCCAGGTGCTGGTGAGAAAAGCAGCTCAGTGCAGCCATTCCAGCAGTGTTATTCAGTTATTCTGTGTTTTCACAGAGCTGTTTTCAAGTTTTTGACCAAGAATGCAATCTGTGCCCTTGCTAGGGTGAACTCTCTTTGGTTCTCACCCTAAGCAAGTTTAGTGTGTGAGGTGAGACTTGGTTTGGTTGAAGCTACCATTAGTAATACCAAACTAGCCATGCTGCTCCTGCTTCCCTAAAGCACAGGACAAGGAGGAGGTTGGAGATCCCAGGCAGGAGCTGTGCTGGGTTTCCTGCAGAGCTAGAGTTGCTTGTTTGAGGGGCGATATCCCACAGGTTGGATCCTTTGGGCAGGGACCAAGTGTCAGAGAGGCCACATTTTCACATACCCCAAGGAGTCTGGATCACTGGCAACTTTGGGCAATTTGGCTGCAAGTGGCTTTTTGGGAAAGCAGGTGATTGTTCCTGTCTAGGAAACCATAGACATGTCCACTCTGTCCTGCTGAAACCTGTGTGGGTATCCAGGTGTTTCACAGAACCACAAAACCAGGAATGTAATGATCTTTATGTAGTGCTGGAGAAAGCTCTGTAACATGAAGTGTGAGGCCACAGGTCCCATGCTGCAAGGAGATGAAGATCCTTTGCCTCTTCCTGTTGCTTTGATCCCTCTTTACATCACTCTCCTTCTGTGGCTGGTAAAGCACTCGTGGGTGTTGCCCCAGTTTGCCCAGAGGTGGTATGAACTGTGCCATCCTGTCTCCAGTTCAGAGGAGGCAGCAGGAGGTGCCATCCTTCTCACTTGCCTCCTCTGCAAGCACACCTGAGCCACCCACTTGAGAAGAGCAGAGGGTGGCTCAGATGGGACATCTGCCCATGGGGCTGGGGCTGGAGCAGAAGTGATGGGAGGTGTGAGAGAGGGCAAAGGTGACTTCCCAGGGAGCACAGTCTGTGCCTAATTGAGTAGGAATGGAATAGATGATTCCTGGGGAGATCTAACTTGCTCTGAGTTCCTGAAAAGGACCTCACTCTACATTTTAACATGGGAGGGTTGGAACCTCAACCACTTTCTGCTTTTCTCTGAAAAACAAAACAAAACAAAAAACCTAAAACCAACAACAACATAAAAGATTTTGACAAGCTGATGGCAGATTTCCACTTTGCTACTCAGGAATAAATGGAGGCAGCTGTCTCTTAGCATGTCATCTTTCCCTGTGGGGTCTGTAGCAGTCCTAAAGCCTCCTCAGAGGCAGAGAGCTCCTCATGCCAGTCCTTGGTGTGGGGCTGGGGCACCTGCAGTGCCTGCTGCTGCCTGGGGAGCTGCTGGGCACCAGAGGATGCCTTTGATAGGGCCTGGGGGATCCTCCCCGGCTCCGTGAGCCCAGTCCTCCAGCTCGGTTCACAGGCACGAGGGCTGGGCTGCCTTCCCTTGGAAGTTCAAGCTCAATGAACTGAGACTCTGCAGAACAATTCCTCTGGCTGGGAAGCCCCTCTGAAGCTCTCCTTCCTCAGAAACCCCCCAGCCTCTGCCCTGCCTCCCTCCCTTAATACGTTCACAAGTTTTTCTGACAAAAGAGCAATTACAACCTGACAGAGACAACTCACAAAGGGAGCTGGGGTGAGCCCTAAGAGAGGTTTGCAGGACTCAACACATGGCCAGTCACCAACAAAGCCAGCCCTGCTCCCATTTGATCAGAGAAGAGCCTCCCAGGCTGGCATGCTTGACCAAGAACTGGCCGGGTGACTCATTCGTCTGGCGGCTCTGTGATTCATCAGCCTCCAGCAGGAAGGGAGGAGGGAGAGAGGGGAATGCTTTTCAGCTCTGAAGTTAAATGGGAGAGAAACACATTCCCCCAAAAGCAGAGGCTTGACTGTGTCCAATTGGTGGATGAATACCCACACAAAGCCGGGGCAGGAGTCGTGGTGTGATGCACGGTGAGGCTCCCGAGGCGACCGTGCCGCAGGCTGCACCTTCCCCAGCTCCCTGCTCAGCGAGTTCTGGAGTTTAGAAATAGCAGTAGTGGCTTACATCTTCTCCTGGTGTGCTCCATCCATTCTGGCTCCAGGAATTCCCTCAGGAACATCCCACTTGGATGTGCTTTGGAGCTGATCTTGAGCGCTTTGACCTAATACTCAGGTCATAAACTTCAAATGACTTTGAGCAGTTCAAGTTTAAGCTTCTGCTGTGCACTGATCATTGTGGCTCCCTCTCTTATCTATGAAGCAAGTGTATCCATGGGCAAGTGTCCCGTTTGGTGAGGTGTTCACAGAAGGTAGGATGAACCTTCCACTGGAGGCACTTCTCTCTCCATATCTTGTGGAAGAGCCTCTCAGGGGTTGGACTAGATGATCTCCAGAGGTTCCTTCCAACCCCTAACATTCTGTGCTTCTCTCCAGCTGGCTAACTGCCTCATGCTTAGATGGCAAGGGTCAGGTGAGAGGAATACCAGCTCTGGGTCTCTGTGAGGGCTTTTCCTTTGGTGTGGTCTCCATCCTGCAGTGGGGATGGAAGCCTCCATCCTTCATGGGTGGCTGCAGCTTGCTCCCTCAAGTGCTCATGCTTCCCACCACCATACCTTTCCAAGTTGGCCATTGCCAGTGATTATGTTATTATTGCTTGTAAGATGGGGCAGAATGCTCCATTATTTAGCACCTGTTGCCAGATGGATGTTAAAACAATTAAAAGGTGATGAAAACTGTCTTTAGCAGAATCTGGGCCTCAGGGTGTGTTTCTCCCTCAGCAAGGGTCTCCTGTCCTCAGCAGGGGGTTGAAATATACTGGTCTGCTTTTGTTTTGCATGACAGGTGTTGTTACTGTGACTCTAGGTGACAGGTGTGGTGCCTAACCTGCCTTTGGAGGATGGGTTTCACTGCCCCACACCCACACTGGGGTGATGATGGCAAGAGCCATTCAAGCATCAAAGGAGCTTTGGGTCTGAACTCTCTGGAAGCACCAAAATGTCTTTGAAGGAGCCAGGTTTTAGCTCTTCCTTTCCGTGGTGTGTGGGCAGGAAGACATCACCTGGAATGGGGAGACTAATGCTGAGATCTCAGGTTCACACGAGGCCACCCACAGCCATCAGGGTCACCTGTATCCACCTGTCTTAGTGTAGGAAAAGGAGTGTCCTCAGGACATTGCCTCTTACACCCATGTGGTAGACTCTGAGCCAAAACTCATCAACAGGCTTGAAGGACATGAATGAAGTTCATGAGCTGGGATCAGGATACATCCTAGCCACTGTGCAGGGGGTTGGTGAGGTCCTTCCCTCTAGGGGATTTTGCTGTTTGCCTCACCCAGCCAACCAGATAGTCTGTAGCAAGACATTCTGGGTCATGCAGTTTAATGCTTCCTGCAGGTCACTGCTCCACAGTGTCAAGGCAAGAGCATCCTCTCCCCACATTGCAGCACTCCACCATCAGAGCCTTTGGCCACCAAACACTTGTTTCTCTCTGTTGCACTGGATGTGCTTTTGTCCTGAGCCAAAGGGAGTGTTTGTTTCTTTCCTGAGTTTGCAATCACCCATAAAACCAGGTACTTAGCATCTAGCCCCAGGTTTATGAGGCTCCCCTGCCAGCCTAGCTCTCATGCTTGGCTTGCTGGGACCTGAGCCCTCAGCCAGCTCAGGGGAATAGTGCAGATGATGGAGCACATGGAACTGACTGGCTGCTTCTAAAAAATGTTACACTGGCCAAAGGATTTGGACCCAAATGAAAGTGGTGGATCTAATTTTAGGCAGTACCTATGAATGAAACTTGAAACAAGCTGTTCAGGAAATACCTTCCTCTGCAGCAGGGCCAGGGAGAGTGTGGGATTTAATGCTGCATTAGCCAGTGCCTAGGAACAGGTTACTGCAAGAAGAGGGTTTTCCTGCTTTCAACTAAATTATTTTTTTAAAGAAGTCTTATTTTCTAGGTTTATGTCCATTTCCTTCAGAAAAAGCTGCAGAGCTTTCACCTTCTGTGCCTTATGTGACCTCTTGAGGCACATTTGTCTCTGTGGCCCCACGCTGCAGAGTTCTTTGCTTCGGTCTGGGCTCTGAGCATGGCCCAAAGTGAATGGCAGGTAGCAGAGGATTTTGAGCCTAACCCAGGGCTCTTGCCCAGATGAGCAGCCACACTGGCTTTCAAGAGACCAGATCTCTTTCAGTTATGCTTTGTTATATATCACAGAATCATTAAGGTTGGAGGAGACCTCTAAGCTCATCCAGTCCAACTATCTACCTGTCACCCCCATGCCACTAAACCATGGCCCTAAGTACCACATCTAGATGTTTCTCAAACCCCTCCAGGGATGGTGACTCCAGCACCTCCCTGGGCAGCCTGGGCCAAGACTTAACAACCCTTTCAGTAAAGAAAGTTTTCCTGACATCCAGTTTAAACCTCCCCTCTCCAAAAATTCTTCTTTTCATAACAAAGGAAACTGTCCCTCCAGGTACTGCACAGGCATCCTGTCCCTGTCCCTCATGCCTTCTATCACACAGCTTTTCATGTCTGTAGTTTGGGATCCTGCACACCTGAGAGAGAAATCAGCAAAGTAGCTCTGTGCCTTCCTGCCCAGTCTTTGCAGACAAGCACCAAGTTGTGGACACTTCTCTGAATAAATGGACTGCAGAAGTATTTGCTAACAACAGTGTGTCAGGAGATCTTAACCACACCATGTTATCAGAGAATAACCTGCCAGGTATTGTAAGGCAGCTGTTCCTACCTAACCCTTAACAGGATTCTCAGCCATCAACAATGGAAGCTTTAGATAGTAAAACACAGAAATGTTTTGTAATGCTTTTTCTGTTCTGAATACTCTGTGTCTTGCTGGAGTTGGTGCTCTCTCTTGGTTCAGTGATTCAAACTTTGATTGGCAGGTGGTTCACACTAGATAAGCTTGTAATTTGTGCTCAAAGAAATCAGCTGAGTTGTTCATAGCTTGTAATAGAGCAAATGAAAGACACTTTTATTTAATGAGTAGGTAACAAGATGCCTCTGAACTTCCCCATTACCATCTGTGGAACCTACCTGAGTAATCTAATGAACTGCTTCTGGAAGGATCTCCTGCTTTCCAAGGGCTCCAGGATAGGCAGCCCATGTTATTGAGGGAAAGTAGCATGAAGTGAGCGGGAATGTAGAGTTTCAGGTTGGTCCTCAAGAGGTATCTTTTGCCTCATATCTCCTGGCAGCATGAAAGTCACAGGCAGGAGACATCAAAACTCTCATTAATTGACTGCTCCAAATTCCCAGGTCTCTCCCAGTGACCAGAGACTTTTCATTCAGGCTCTCTGTTTTCATACTGTGTGGCTGAAGCAAGCTAGCAGCACTGGGCAGGGAGCTCACTGTTCTTTGCACAACTCGTGGGTATGATGTCTAAGCTCATCATGAGCTGGATGAACATCCCAACCTGTGAGACAGCTGCTGACTGCCTCCACACCTCACCTCCCTGGGATGTTCTGAGCCAAACTTTGCTGCTAACTAAGGGTAGCCTGAGGATGTTTGTGAGTATCTAGAAGCACTTGTCTCTGCCTATTTTTGCTCTTTCTGAGCAGTAGCTGCAGTCACTTTGCAGGTCAGGCAGGGCTGGCTGTCATGAGTACCTGCATGGGGCTGACAGTGCAGCTGGGAGAGGCTCCAGAGGAGAATCACAACCACTCTCTGCTGTGATGCGATGGACATGGCCATGCCAAGGTTTTGGGTAGATGTCCAGCTAGAGAAATGTTTTCAGCTGTGGTGACAGTCTTGGATACTTCTGTGTCTGGAGGTAGGCCAGAGCCAGCACTGAGGGACTGGCTGAGAAGACAAACATGACATGGGTTAGGTCTCTGAGCTGAGTCACTTTGAATTCCATGAAGCCCTGTTGATTTGAACTCCAGAGGACCTAATGCACTTAGGGATCATCAGGTGGCAAGTGCAATATAAAAGATGTGTGTGATGATGGTGGTCACATTTCCCAAGGGCTCTCTTTGCCTGCTTGTGCCCTTTCTCTTTTCCAGCATCCTTTTGGCTTTGTGTCTCATCCCTCAGTCATGATCTATTTGATATCTCAGTAAATCTTCCTAGCAAAGCCTAAGAGCACCTAATTACAGTACAGATAGGGAGGAGAGAGATCAGATACATTGCCTCTACCTGTAGTTAAATGCCTGCCTGTCCTGTATTTGTGCTTGATTTCTTTCCACAGGTTCTCTTCTGAACACACTTATGGAAAGCTGCATGACCAGAACAATTCAGGCACTTGACAGAGATGACAGGATTCTTACAAGTGTCTGGAAAGACTTTTCCCTCGATTTGCAAGGAATACATGGTGACCAGAAGAGCTGACTGAATGGGAAGGAGTGAACCTGCCTTGGCTAAGAAAAAAACCTTCAACCTTGAATCTGTGTCAACTGCGTGAAAGGAATTCAGGCAGTTCCTGAGGCTATGAGGTAAGGAGATATTTGCACAGAACCTTGGTCCTGGTGAAGGCACAGGAGGTTCTTGATTAATGGCAGTGGAGTGAAGATTTCACTTGGGTACTTTCCTTTTCTCCTCTCCTTGCCAGACCCATATTGCAAAAGCCATTTCTTGTCTAAGCAGCTAATCCTGCGAGTGGTGAAGCAGCTCTTGGGAAGAGTTGACCTTGCTTCACTCCCAAATGAAACAACAAAAAAAGGCAGTTGAAAGCATTCAGCCCTTTATAACTCTTAGCAGATTTCTCAGACAAGACCCAGTTGCTTCACTGAAGGCATCCCATTTAAACTGGGATTTCCTGTGCCTGTACCAGTACTGCCTGGACTCCATGGGAATAACATGCATCTCTTGAGTTCCTTTAGAACATTATCTCTGCACTTTCTGCTCTTAAGTTAAACCAAAGTGTACATCTTGGGATTTGCCTGTAACTCCTGAGTGCCTATGAAATCCACAAATGCCACGAGCCCTTACTTCTCCATCCCTTCCATAACACAGTTCTGGGAAGTAACACCTTTTAACAACAGGCAAACCTGCCTTAACAAGACAAAAGTCTTGTGCTAAAAAATCCAACTTTCCACTGGCAGCTCTTCTGGTTCTACTGGAAATTCTGAATATCTGATTAAACATTTCTGGACTTTCTGGGAATTAATTGAGATGCTCCATGGGCTAGGTCTTCATAAAGTTTTCAACAAAAGAGCTTCTGTCAGGGTGTAAAGGAGCCCCTCCAAATAATCCCTCTCCCTAATTTCTTCATGTGGTTCCTTACATTTCCGAAGCTGGCTCCTTACATGACTTGTGCTCTCCTTTGCAAAATGCATAGAGACAAATAAACCACATATATGAGGAAGGAATGTTCCTCCCTCCCACGAAACCAATGAAATACATTGATCCCAAGCTCACCCCTGGGGTAACTCCTGGGTTGAGTTTATTAGAGCAGCATTGCTGATGGAGGTTGGAAATGGCAGGCGCAGGAGGTTTTGCAATCGCAAAATGATTGTTTAGTAGTGATGAGTGAATCCCACAAGGTCTGGCATGGATGTGGAGCTGAGAAAAAGAACTGAACAAAAGTTTGAAACCTGATCACGGCTCTCTGAAGCCATATGTCAGCAAAACTGCCTGGAAGTCAGTCTGAGTCAGGGTTCTCATTCAGACAGACCCTGAGAGCTCCAGATTTAGAAGGTGGGACCTGGGGATATCTCAGCAAGTGCTAAGGCATGAGGGGTGCTGGATTGGTAAATGAACAAGGGCAAACTAGTCCCTAAATTGTATATGACTGTGATCTTTTGGAGGTAGTCACACAAATCCCTCAGCCATGCCAAAGCTGCAGAAGGGAATATAAAAGCAGGGGAAAGAAAATCAGTTCCCAATTCAGACTTAATAAATAAACAATGCGAGTCGCTTCCAAACTTGGGATTTGTTTTCTTCTGAAACACTCTGTCAAACCACAAGTAGCTTTTCAAATGCCTCTGTATAGAAATCAGCTCTGGGGTTGGATTAGCATGATTTTGTTTAGACTTTGTTGGATATTTTGGGGATAGATTCTCTCATCACGTGCTGGGTCACAGTATTGCTCTGAGGAGCATCACACCAGAGATCCTCTTGATACAATCCTTGACCAGACAGTGCTCTCACAGTTCTGACCTCCTAATTGCAGCTTCTTAACTGACCTTAACACTGAGGCACTTAGAGATACACCTCAGAGAGGAGATCTGTACACATGACTCTCCTCCCACTTGGCCCTGGTCTGCCAGAGAAGCACAGGCAGGAGAGCAGAGGGCAAGTGGCTTGGAACCCTTCAAGAAACATCTAGATGTGGTATTTAGGGCCATGGTTTAGTGGCATGGGAGTGATGGGTAGATGGTTGGACTTGATGAACTTAGAGGTCACTTCCAACCTTAATGATTCTCTGATTCTGTGGCAAGTTACTTGGAAATGGAAATATCCCTTTGGCAGGGAATTGAGAGAAGACAGTCCCTTTCCCTTCAAGCACCCAAGTGACCACTCTTTGCAGACACTGTCACATCCACAGGTCCCCACCTGCCCACTTCACACAGGAGTATGGGGTGGTTTGAGCCTCTAGCTTGCAATGCCATGCCCTCCCCATCCCCCTGATGGCAGCAGGTTTGTAGGGTGGCTTCTGTGTTTAATCCAAACAAAAACACTGTGTGATCTGGCAAGTCATCAGTCCCAGTACTGAAAGCTGTGTCCAGTGTAGCTAAATCCCATTAAAATAGAAATCTTTGGGATCATAGAATCATGANTGTGACAAGGGGAAATGGATGGAAATTGTGCCAGGGGAGGTTCAGGCTAGACATTAGGAGGAATTTCTTTGCTGCAAGGGTTGTCAGCTATTGGAACAGGCTGCCCAGGGAGGTGCTTGAGTCCCCATCCCTGGAGGTGTTTAAGAGACAGGGAGATGTTGCATTGGGGAGGCATCATTTAGCAG
This sequence comes from Bucco capensis, assembly GCA_013396975.1. NCBI lineage: Eukaryota > Metazoa > Chordata > Aves > Piciformes > Bucconidae > Bucco > Bucco capensis. The sequence continues at coordinate 34,840 of VWZO01011459.1, read as the reverse complement.
GTTGCTAGGGCTAGGACAAAGGCTGCAGTGATGATCTCCAAGGTCTCTTCCAGCTTGAACTGTTCTGTGATTCTATGATTATGGACAGAAAAGACCTCTGAGATTGTCTCTGGAGATATTCATAACCCACCTGGACCCCATCCTGTGCAAGCTGCTTGAGGTGAAGCTGCTCTGGCAGGGGGTTGGGCAAGATGATCTCCAGAGGTCCCTTCCAACCCCTAACATCCAGTGATTCCGTGTGATCATTGAGTCCAGCAGTCCACCCAGCACTGCCATGCTCACCCCTGAACCACATCCCCAGGCACCAAGTCCACACATTTTGTTGGAACTCTGCAGTCTTGCACTGAATCACAGCCCAGAGAGCTATGTGAGCACCCTGGTGGCTTGCTCAGTGGATGAAAGTGAGACAAAACTTGAAGCTTAATAAGGGAATATGTACATAGCTAAGTGGAGTTTCCTTTTTTCTCTTTTCATATGCATCTTTCTCCAGAACCAGGAATCAGTGTTGAAGTATTTGTAGGAAATAAATCCTTCTTTACTTCTAGCCTCATGTAGCCTGAAAGGAAGTCAAGTTCAGAGTTCCTCCCCTGCCAGTCTGTGGAGCAGGAGTGGCAGGTCCTGGTGTGCCTTCACCAGAGCACAAACTTGAAGTTCCTCAGGAGACAAAAAGCTTCTCTGAGGAGCTGTGTGAGTCACTTTGCAGGCTGGAGTCCTGCTCTTGGTGGGACAAGCATTAGGCAGAGTGTTCCTGGCATGGGGCAGGACAGTGGAGAGAGTGCCTGGCCCCTGAGGGTCTCCTGTGAGTTGGTTGTCTTCTGGGGGTGGCTGCAGTTCAGCAGCCTGCAAGATGATCCCTCAGCTGAGGTCAGGGAGCAGTTCTCCTCTGCTGGGCTGAGAAGAGCTCCACAACCATCCATCCCTTAGGAGTCTTGATTAGAGAAGCTATGGAGAGATCCTGCCAGGCTCAAGAGGAGTTGCATTACCAGGCAGACAACAGAAAGCAGAGGTTTATCAGACTTCAGTGGAAGTCAGGAGAACATCCTGTGTAAGGCAGCAAGGCCTCAGCCAGCTCTGCAGCAGCCTAAACACATGACAGGCTCGAGCAGCTCCCACTGCTGCCAGCACAACTGCTACAAGCTCTGCCAAGCAGCCAGATGCTGCTGCTGGAAAAAATAGCTTCCAGAGTTTGGCATCAGGATCCTGTGATTACCATCCAAGTGGGAGGAGATGGAGTGGTAGAATGTGAGTTTAGTATTTAGCACCCCAGAACTGTGCAGCAGCCTTTGAAGGCAGAGGGGAAAAAAAAGTTCAAGCAAAATATTTTTGCTAAAAATATTCTTTCTAAAGAGCAGAAAACCAAACTATTATTAAAACAACACAAAATAGTTGATGTCCATATCAATTAAATGAGTAAAACCAAAGAGGGTTGTGGATTTTTTTTTTTTTCACTGGAGTAAATTTTGTAAAGGAATAGCTTTCTAAAGGTCAAAGCGTGAGCTCTTTGGTGGTGCTGCTGATGGAAAGTTCCACTGCAGATAGCATCCCAGTGACTCCCCTACCCAACACAAATAGAGATGGGTCAGAGCTTTCTCTCCTAAGCTTGGGAAGGGTTGAAGTTAGATCCAAAGTCTGCAACTAGCCCTTCTCTCATGGACAGAGGCCAGATCCCTAAATCCAAAGTGACCTAGGGTTTAGGGGAAAGTTGAGCCTCAAACCACCTGAGCCTGGTTCCAAATCTTAGGCTTAAACCCATGTTTGAAGGTAAAGCAATAGCAGGATGGGACATTTCTTAAAGAGATTTTGGGCTGCTGCTGAACCTTCTCCTGCTTCCTTCTGTGCCTGATACAGGATCCCAGCATAGTGGGGTTGGAAGGGACCTCTGAAGATCATCTAGTCCAACCTCCCTACTGCAGCAAGTTTGTCTAGAGCAGCTTGCCCAGCATCACCTCCAGCTGGGTTTGGAATCTCTCCACACAAGGAGACTCCCCAAGCTCTCTGGGCAGCCTGGGCCAGGGCTCTGCACCCTCACACCAAACAACTTTCTCCTCCTGTTCAGATGGAAGCTGCTGGCTTCCAGTGTGTGCCCATTGCCCCTTGGCCTGGCCCTGGGCACCCCTGAGCAGAGTGTGGCCCCAGCCTCTTGCCCCCTGCACCCTTCAGCTCTTGCTGAGCATGGAGCAGCTCCCCTCTGGCTCTGCTCTGCTCCAGGCTCAGCAGCCCCAGGGCTCTCAGCCTTTCCTCCTGCCACACATGCTCCAGTGCCCTCAGCATCTCTGGAGCCTCTGCTGGACTCTCTGCAGTAGTTCCTTGTCTCTCTTGAGCTGGGGAGCCTAGAACTGGACCTAGGACTCCAGCTGTGGCCTGCTTAGGGCAGAGTAGAGGGGAGGAGGGCAACCTTCCTCAACCTGTTGGTCACACTCTTCTTCATGCAGCCCAGAAGACCTTTGGCCTTCTTGGCTACAACACCACATTGCTGACTCATGTTGAACTTCCTGTCCAGCAGGGCTACCAGGTCCTTCTCTCTGGAGCTGCTTCCTAGCAGGTCAGTCTCTAACTTACCCAAGTGCTGTGGCTGTGAAAGGCTGTGGAATCCCTTCTGCTGGGGGAGGTCTCTCAGCAGCTTGCCTGTAGTGCTGAGGCTCCCCAGTGGACACAGTGCTTATGAGTGTTTAGCACCTTGAGAAGAGCAGGTGAGGCCATGTCTGCTCCTCTGGCTGACTGCACTCACCTCTTGTCTCCAGCCTTGCATTTCTATGTGTGTGCTGCTTCTGCTCCATGACTGGGAATCCTATTATTGTGGTAATAACAACCCAAGTGGGAACTCAGAACCTTCACATCTGGGGAAGTTAAGATGCAAAGACTGTTTAGTTTGACTTAGGGTTTTGGTTGCTTACTCTTGTGGCAGATCTGTATTTCAACAAATGTTATCTCCTTGCCTGTTAGGACATAGCAGAAAAGAGTCAATAAAGCCATTAATCATCATCTCCCATCCTCTGCTTCCTGGGCATGTTGGATCATTTTGGAGGGTAAGTGAGCACAGAAGCAGAGAGCTTCTGCTCCCTCCCTTGGGAGCTCCCCCAGAGATGCTGCTTATCAGTGTCTTTTCCTTCAGGGAGGTTTGTATAAGGGAAGAGGACCCCATGGCAAACCTGTCTGGGTCCTGGAGGGCTCAGGCTGCATCATTCCTGCCCAGTGCCATGCCTCTTCTGGGCACAGCCTGAGTCCCAGCTGGCCTCACTGGAGGTGATGTCCTTGAAGGCCACAAAGATCCTAGTAGCTCTGTTTCTGCTATCTCAGAATTCATCATAAATTCAAATAATGTGTTCTTCAGATCATCTTTAAGTCCTTGATGGTGATGTTACTCAGCTGATCAGCCTAATAGAGGCTCCTGGAGCTCCCTACATGATGAATCCTTTCCTCACTCACTAGTTTTGATCTGGGCTGTTCTAGCATCCAATTTGTGCACCAGCCACTGGAAATGTAATCTGGTTGTGTTCCACCAGGAAGGCTTAAACTGTTGAGATACCTGAAAGCAATGGGCAGGGTTTTTAATACTTTGAACAGGTTTCCAGTTGAACTATGGGAAAGAAAAGATGGGGAGTGAGCCTTTTGGATGGATTAACTGGCCACCTGCCTCTCTGAGGAGAGAGAGTCACCTCCATGGTGACTTCTGGAGGATGCTGGGCTCTCTATGCCTTTTCCAGCCCTGCAGGACATCTGGATGCCTTATGTGAGGCTTCTGTTGGTGCCTGCAGGTGCTGAAGAATCTTAGCTGTACATGCACTTGTCTGCAGCCTCTGGCATTAAGAGGTGGGTTGTCTCTTGGAAGAGCTTCTGAAATGAAGATGCTGTAAGATATGGGTGGTGGAAGTGTTAGCCTGTTCTGGTCACTGAGAAGAGGTGCCATAGCTAAACTCTTTCCTGGTCAGTGTTTTAACATCAGTGCATGGATGCTGAGTGTCTTAGAGACCTAGGTTTTGGGCTATCTTTGCACCCTCACATCTTCATGTGTTACCTAGCAGAGACCATGAATCTGTGGACATGATTGAGTTACTGTCAGATGAATGTAGATGTTAACCATCAGCAGCTCGGCTGCTCCTTAGTCTTTGCCCATGCTTGCTTTTCCCCTGGAGTAAAAGCACATGAGCTTTTGTTCTCAGAGCAACAGACAGCTATAAGGTGCTGTAAGTTGAATTTACACAATGGTTTAAATTGTCTTTATCTCACTGTACCCACACCCCTTGCAAGATTCCATACCTGGATGGATCCCTCAGACTCTGCAGAGGACATGAAGTGAAAAGCTGTGTATGATTCATGATACAGGACTTCTATGCTGAGAGTTGGCTGATTTAACCTCTTCCCATCAGTTTACTTGGAGCAACTAGCCTGTTGCCCAGTAAGCCAAGCCAGCACGAGTTTAAAGCATGTGAGATCTAGGATGCTTTGAATCAGGAACCACAGGGTTAAGCCATGTATTTCAACTCCAGACAGCATGCAGCAAGTCAGAGTTTGTCCTTCTGAACACAAAGGTAATGCAATGCATGTCTGAAAAAAATGTGCAAACCCCAAAGCAAGTGGCAGTTGTAGCTAAAGCTAGGGCCTGCCTTGGCCAGCTGAGAGAAGAGCCTGCTCTGGGGAGCACTGCAGGCTGCTGGGTGACTGCCTGGCTCAGCTCCTGGAGAAGAAAGGGACCTCTCTTGGCAGGGATGGCCAGCCCTTGGAGAGTCTGACTGCAGACAGCTTTCTGTCTGCTCCAGGGATGGCTCAGGGGTGAGGAGCTCCCTAAGTATCTGCTAGCCTTTGCAAACTTAGGGGGTCCCATTTCTGACTGTTGAGTTGAGGAGTTAACTTCACACTAGAAGAACCCATTGCCCTCACTGCAGCTGTCATTGATCACATACTGTTCAATATATTCATCAGTGATCTGGATGAAGGGGGAGAGTGTTCCCTCAGCAAGTTTGCAGATGATCCCAAGCTTGGAGCAGTGGCTGGCACACCAGGAGCTGTGCTGCCATCCAGAGTGACCTGGACAGGCTAGAGACATGGGCAGGGAGAAACTTAATGCAATTTAACAAGGGTAAATGTAAAGTACTGCATCTGGGAAAGAACAACCCCATGGATCAGTACAGACTGGGAACTGATGTGTT
>VWZO01011453.1:24996-109735 GCA_013396975.1 Bucco capensis | reverse complement strand
TAAAGTAGTTTAAGTTTCATTTCCAATTCACTTGTCTCTCTCTCTCTGATAATTTCCCCTTTTCCTCCCTGGAGTATGGGAAAAGGAGATAATAGAGAATATCTGTCATTGGGTTGGTGGTCAGCCCAGCCCCAACCCTTGACAAAAAAGCTACGTGAAAATGCCTCTAAAATATTCCTTTGAACATATGGTTCATAATATGATGGTGTTTATGCTTATGTTTCTCAGATAGAAAAGAAAAGCTATGTGAAATGAAATCACATAACTAGAAGTAATGACACCCATTGAGAAAGGTTGTAAAGGAGTCTGAGGCATCAGTGAGCTGGTAACTATAGTTGGAGATCAGAAGCGTTGCACCCTTCATGTGTAACCCAGAAAAGCACTGTTCAATGTCATTACTAACTGGTGCTCACTGACCTGTGTGAAACAAAGCAGGGATTTCAGTATATTTTCTGGGTGGCAGATGTTTGCACCATATGCCACCATCACAGATGGCAGTAATTAACACCTGTGCTGGAGGGCCAGAAACTGACTGGACGTGAACTACAACAGTATATTAACTAAAGAAACCATCCCTTCACCTACAGCTATCTAGGAGATGTTAAGAGTTATTATCAGAGATGGGTGGAGAGACGTGTACGACAAATGAATGCCATCCAGTGGGTAACCGGCTTGATTTTGCTAGCTGATTTTTCAGAATGGATCTTTTCTCAAATGCTGATATTGCTAACATTATTATTACTATCAATATATGCCTTGAAGAACAATATCTAAATCTGGTTTGTCTGTCACCACAGCACAAAATTGGCTGTTGAGAGAGGTGACAGGAGCCTTGTAATCTTTGAAACCACTGTAGCCATTTGTGCCTGTTGGACTGTGGTGCCAGTTCCTGTCCAGGACAAAGGGGTGCCCACAAGCAGCTGTTTGTGGACCCTAGAGGAGCATAAAGTCACTGAAGTCAACAGAGTTTACATCAATCTTAGCTCTTTACTAGTGAAGAAACATGTAAGTTGAGGGCCATTTTTAAAACACTGTCCCAATTAGAATACTTCACACAGTAGGCATATGGCGTGTAAAAAACACACCCAAGAATGGTGTGTACATAAAGGTTTTTTGTAGGAGTAGCTTTATGTGAAAAATAAAATGTCTTTGGCTGAGGAAAGGAAATAAAAATTAAAAAAAAAATTAGAACTGCTGTACTGGTGCTTCAACAGTGGACTGAATGTTAAAAGAAGCAAAAGCAGGTAGAGAGCATAACTTCACAGCTCCAGTATGTAACAACTTCCCAAATACTAGGTCTACGAGCTGCCAGTGGACCTTTCCTTTATGAATTTATCTGATCTCTTTTTGTATCTATGTATATTTCAGCCTGCGTAGTATCGTAACAATGAATTCTATAAATTAGGTTGTGTGAATAAATGTTTCCTGTTATTTACCTACAACTATTCCTTGATGACTGCATTACCTTTGTACATTCATAGAAAACTTCTCATCTTTTGTTAATCCTGATCTTTATTCTGTACTTTTAATTCCAATACATAATGTGGGGAAACAGGCTAGATTCAGTATTCCAAGTCAGGGGTACACCATTGTTAAACTCATTCATGAATTAACAGTTTCAGTATTGCTCTCAGAACTTTCCTAACAAAATCCCAGTAGTTCATTACCTTTTTAGCTACCACTATGAACTGAATGGATGCTGTCAGAAAACACTTTAAAATGACTATAAAACGTTTTTCTTAAAAGGTAAAGCCACTTTCAGAGACCGTTGCAGGTAGTTATTTCCTCATATGAATTACTCTTGATTTATTAACACAAAATTTTATTTCCTATACTTTGTTTCCTATCTGTTAGTCAATTATTAATCCAGGGCCTTCTGTCTTATGCTATATTGCCTCTGTCAGAGCCTTTAATAAGGAATCTCATGCAAAATCTTCCTCAAATTCCACATACTCTATAGTGATTGTATCATTCATATGGTTACCTGCTCCAACAAAGAAGTCTAATAAACTTCTGAGGTATGTATTTTCTCTACAAAAGCTGTGTTGGTTCTTCCATAATATGACATATCTGTGCATGACTACTGTTTTTGTTATGGGTCCTACTAGTTAGCTTTCTGGAGTAGTATCTGGAGTCTGCAGAAATATCATGTCTGTTATTCACTGGATTACCCTCTATGCCTCTGTACTCTATAAATTCTGTTAAAAAATGAAAACTGATATGTAGAAATATTAAATTACTTTTTCCACTTTACCACTTCCTTCTGGTTTTGGTACTAAGGCCAGTTTAACTGGTGGTAGTATGCCACAACAGAAAGTTAGCTGCTATTGGCAATTTAATAAAGTGCATCTTGTGGATTTGTTCTAAAATACATTCTACTGACATTCTGAGACAATGGTTCAGTCTTATACTACATAAGGAATGACTTTTGTATGAGAACTGTCCTATTGCCATCATAGGCACTGCAGACTGAGAGAATTAATTTAAATTCTCTGTTATGGTTTTATCTTCCCTGAGTGCTCTTTTTATGTAACTGTTTATCACTGAATATCAGGCAAGTTTCCCATTTCTGGAATTTTTGAAGAATGGTGGGTTATTAGATTTTATGCCTATATGTCTCAAAATTATTTAATCTTGTTTTATTTTGGCTTTGTATTTCATTTGTGAAGGTATACTCTGTTCTCTTTCCCTCATTAGGACACAACTTAGAATTTTCAAAGTATTTGTTTTATTTTTATTTTATTTTATTTCAGTATCTTTAGGAAATTTACTTTTCTGCTTTATCATGCTGGCTTTTTTGATCCTTTTTGAGCTTTGGCTTTCAGCCTTTCATGCATTTCTGAGTAGTCTTCGTGTAAATTGTTAATATTTCACTCTTTTGGCTGCTCCTTTTAATGTCCTTGAAATTAGCTTTCTCATTTCTATATAATTTATTTTGTTTTAAATTAAATATTATTGTTACTGACTTTTTATTTCACATGCAGCTTTTAAAATCCAAATATGACTAAAGTGTAGTCAAGATTCCAGGCTATTTTTTGGACAGCTAGGTCTTAATAAGGCCTTGTATACTGCTGAAGATTGAATCAAGAGTTTTTTCTTCCTTGGTGTGTTCAATAAGCAGATGAGTAACACACATGAAAAATAAATCACAGTCTGTAAGATTTGCCTTCATTTTCCATTACCTTACTACCAGTCTGGTGTACTACAGAGCCAGAGTGTGTTAACAGTGTTTTGTGACACGTGGGGTGATTTTTAATGAAAACTACTGTGCATCACAAGCTGTCCTTTCCCCTTGTGATGTGCCACTGCCTGGGTGGCTTTTGTCTATCAAAAACCAGTGTGACAGAGATTTTGTTTTACTGAAAAAGTCATATTGTTTGTTATGCAATGCCATGGTCCTTCTTTTGAACAATTTCCGTTTGTATTATTTCTTGAATCTTTTTAACAAATGAATTTCTTAAAGTATATTTGACTTGTATTAACAGCCAGCAATGATTTATAAGTCCCTTCTTTGAAATTCGATAGAAATGTTGCCAGGATAGGCATTTGGCAGTAGTGGTAGACAAAACAGAGAAGGTCGTGTTCTATGCTAGTGCAGAGAGCAAGTGTAGCTGTAAGGCTTTCAATCCAGTGCTCACTGAGGTTAGTTGGTAGGCCTCTGTTGAGTCCAGTGGATCCTGAATGGGGCTCAGCATGGCCATCAAATGTTATCTTTTTAGGTTATGAAACTGCCATTCCTCAGAAAACACTAAAAATCCACAGGGCATGGAAGTCCCACAGCTAGAAGGATCTCATAGTTAATTGAAAGTAGTGTAAAATTGTATGAAGGCAAACTGTGTTTGTTGAATTTGCATAGATATTAGAGGCTATTAATATACATAATTTTTTCCTTCCAATTAGAAGAAGGCTGAATCTAGTTCACTTCTTCCCATACAAATTCCCCAGTGAATTTTACTCTTGCTTCTCTTTGCAAATTGTTCTAGGAGCAAACTTCCATGTTCTTAAATACAGGCACAATTTTCAGTTGTTTGACCAGCAATTTTCATGCATATTTATCTGTGGATAGAGAAGGATTTGTACAAGCTAGTAATTTCCCAAACATTTATTCAAACAAAACTCATCCTGTCAAACAGCAGTAAGAACCAGGCATGAATATTGCTTAAGTGACAGCTATTTGAAATCTGAGTAAGTGTTCATAAATACTTTCTTAAAAGGTCTGGCCAGGCTCCATTGATCATTGAATGTGTCCTCCTATATGGAGTTGAATATAAAAGATAAATTTGGAATTAATTGTCAGGAAGCAAGAAAACCTTTCATGCTTATTTATGTAAGCCTCCCTTACCCACATGGTTCTGTGGAGAGGCTTTAGTAAATGGAAATTTGGCATGTAGATCATCATGCTGGGTATTGAAAGACGATGATTCTCCTAGCAAGAGTATATTTCTCTGACTGCAAGCTCCACAAGTGTAAATCTCAGTCTCTTGCCTGAGCACCTACTATGTGAAACTGAATTTTGACAGTGCTGTAAAGTAATGCTGTCCTATCAGCACTGCTAAAACTCAGAGGATGATTTATGAGCCTGGAAAGTTAAAATCCACTCCTACTGAACTGCTCAGAGAAGTTACAGCAGTGGGTCAAAAGTGTTTTCTTAGATGATGCCCTTATTTACCAGGCCATATTTCTCTGGAAGAATGAACTGCTATTCAGGGTCAGATTAAAAACTCTGCAGCTATATGAAAAGAAATGCTGAGCTGTGACAATTACTCTGCTGGAACAAAAGAGTTCAAGATTTTTATAAGGGGGAATGAACCAGGCAGCAGCTCTGGCAGCCTGGACATCACTTAGTCCTTTGTGGTCCTCAGGTCTCACTGCATTCGCATGTCAATAGGCTTAGTATTCCTCTTTCATGGGGATACTTGCCTTACTCAAACCATTCCTTGCCCACTGTCAAATATGACCAAGACTCCAACATCTAAGTGACATGGTGCCAGTGCCAGTGACCCAGAGCCTGAATTACTTCTCCTTCCCATGCAGTGCCAAGCTTCAGGTGAAAGTACAACGACAGGAAGTTTTTCCAAGAGCTCCTGGATTTGTTACTGACCTCAGAAAGAAATGGCTAGTATTTTGTTAAACATATGCCCCTAACCTTGCCTGCAATGGTGTCCTCCAATGTTGGCATCCTGCAAAAGCAAAGGATAAGGATGTAGTAATTGTCTGAGTCTGCAGCATGAAGACAGTAATGTGCAAAACTGATAGTACAAAGTCGAGTGATGCAATGAATATTGATTTCAATATATTATGGAACAGCCAAAAATGGACAGTATTGAGTTGTGCCAAAAATCTAAATGCAAAAGGCAAATGAGCTATGCCAGACAGCTCTGACTAGCAAGGCAACAATCCTCAGAAAAATAAGATGATGATTCAGCTGACAAAAAAATGTAATTAAATTAAAACCAATCAGCATGACTCTCTAGAAAATAGGTCTTCTCAGACAAACCTGATTTTATTCCCTGGTGAAATTACAAACTTGGTAGCTACAGCTAACAGTGAGGATGAAATATCTTGGGTTTCTGTAAGGCATTGAGTTAGCATTATGGGATATTTTTATTAAAAAGAGCACTGTGCAATGTCAGGAAAACAGATGTCGCAAAAGTTAAAACTCAGCACACTGACCTCAGCAAGTAAAGAGTGACCATGAAATGAGATTATGACTACTGCATTGCTCAGAACTTGACAAATGCCTCACTGTCTTATCAATGGCATAAAAATCTGACAAGATGTGCGTATTTTTGAAATGGCAATTAATGGGGAGACGAGAAAGTTTAGATCTCTTGGCAAGCTAGGCCAAATCTAAGAAAATTCGTATTAATACAGTAAAATGTCAACCATAAATACAGGTATTAATAAGCACATGAGCGATTTACATAGGAGAACTGTGTCCCTAAAATAAGCCCTAATACACTACAGGCTTATAGAGGAGTTGCATAAAAAAAAAACCCAACTAATATAAACAAATACAAAAAGTTAATGTCATCCTTGAGAGAGTGGGAACTTGACCTCAACCTAAGGATTATTACCATTAATTTTGCTGTTCTTTTGTTGTTAACATTTTAAAAAGAAAGTTAAAACACTGAAAAGAGATAGGGATAAAACTCTAAATGAATTGAGGGCTGAAAAAAATGCCTTGTAGAAGGAATCTAAACCAGATTAATCTATCTGGTTCATCAAAAAGATATACAGCTTGATTTATCAAAAGAACATTTCCTCTAAGCAAACAAAACCAGTAGGAAACACAGAACTCTGTGTTGGTTAAGTGCATAACAAGCACTAATTGCTGGTAAGCCAACAACTTCCAATTAGAAACAAGACAAACATTTCTACTTGTGACAATGACTAGCCGCTGGGACAAATGACTGAGGAAAGTGATACTTTTCCAGACTTTTGATGTCATCTAATCAAAATTTGCTGCAGATATTCCAGAACAGTTTTAATCAAAATGCAAGTCATTGGACACAGTGCAGTGGGATCTGGAATGAATATATGGGCTGGTATTATACAGCTCATCAGATATGGCACAAGGAGGACAAGGAGGTGATTTGAGACAGCCAGCATGGCTTCACCAAGGGCAACTCCTGCCTGACCAACCTAGTGGCCTTCTGTGATGGAGTGACTATATCAATAGACAGGGGAAGAGCTACAAATGTTGTCTATCTGGGTCTCTGTAAGGACTTTGACACCATCACCCACACCATCCTTCTCTCTAAGTTGGAAAGACGTGGATTTGATGGATGGACTGTTCAGTGGATGAGGAATTTTTTGGATGGTTGCATTCAAAGTGTAGTGGCTTAATGTCCAGATGGCAATTGGTGACAAGTGGTGTCCCTTAGGAGTCCATAAAGGGATCAGCGCTGTTTAATATCTTCATCAATGACACAGACAGTGGGATTTAGTGCACTCTCAGCAAGTTAGCAGATCAGAGGGATAGAACACCTGTCTTATGAAGAAAGGTTGGGAGGGTTGCAGTTCTTCAGACTAGAGAAGAGAAGGCTTTGGGGAGATCAAGTTGCAGTCTTTCGGTACTTGGCTTATAAAAAAGATAAGGACAAAGTTTTTAGTAGGGCCTGTTGTGATAGCATACGGGGTAATGGTTTTAAGCTAAGAGAGAGTAGATTCAGACTAGATATATGGAAGAATTTTTTTTACAATGAGTCTGCTTAAACACTGGCACAGGTTGCCCAGAGAGGTGGTAGATACCTCATCCCTGAAACATTCAAGATCAGGTTGGACGCAGCGCTGAGCAACCTGATCTAATTGAATATATATCTGCTTATTGCAGGGGGGTTGGACTAGATGAACTTTAAAGGTACTTTCCAACCAAACTATTCTAAGATACTCTATATGATCTATAGTATCTATGATACTATATATGAAGTGCTGATAGTTCTTTCTGGCATTAGATTTTATTAATTTATGGATAATTTTGTTTATGTAAGGGGGCAGGAAAAAATGTTTAATTTAAAGAGTAGCTTAACATCCATGTGTTCACTTATCTGCTCAGCTGACTTGGAAAATTCAAGGTATCCTGTGCTGTTGATACTGATTGTAGGGGAAGAGAAACTCAGCACAAAACAATTCTCTCTGTCATATTCAGTCTGCTGTTGCAGTTTACATGCATTATTTTAAGTCAGTACTTTTTCCCTTACCAACAGTTGTTTGTTATGCATTTTACCATTAGATTATAAAGCTCTTTAATTCCTACTGTTTTTCTTTGCTTGGGGGAAATTTTTGGTTTCTTGTGGATTTTATGCTGCACTTATTCTCCTACATGTGACATAAATGCCGGCCCCTGTGACTGAAGAAAACAGTAAGTTTTCTAAAGGGATGCAGTGACGTTTTCCTATGGTCTTATTAATTACCTAAAGTGTACCTAAAGTGATATAATTCATTCGACAGCCCACGCAAAATAAAAAAACCCAAAACACTGCAGAACAAAATTATAACTTGACAGGTAGAGTAATTAGCATTTTTACCCAGCAGTTTTTCTAGAAAGGAATTAAATAGTGAATTTTGTGAATTTTAATTTTAACAGAGAAATTGTGGACATCAATATTTTCTGGTTGTTTTAGAACACAACTAGCATGTTATAGGTGCTATCTCTTCAAGCAATGAACGTGTTAACATCCTCTTACAAGGCAATTTAAAATATAGTAATATTTGAAAACTCATTGTCCTTTTCACAACAATTTGTGCCTTTTCTGCTGAGTCCAAATATATATGAAATAATGTATTCCACTTCTGTTATTGCTGTGGTGTTGCCTGTGAATTATGAAGCAGTAATGTGTTGACATCACAAATATCCAGAGTTACATCACAAATACCCATAGTTACATCACTGTTTTTTATAGTTCATATCCTGAGGACACATAAATAATAAAATTCTTTTTAGAATTCTGCCAATATATGTGTATTTACATTTAGAAAGAGAATTCGGCTTTAATAAAGTCAGTGGGAGCTACTGACTGAAATTTAGCCATATAGCTGACTCTACTGAAAGATTCTTTAAGGTGCAGAATACTCTTGCTGAATCCTAAAAGGCAAGTGAATACTAGCTTAACTTTAAGCATTTGAATTATGAACAGCAAGAATTAAGCATACACTTATGGGGACAGAGTTTCTGGAGATTGCTCACATCACAGCAGTGTCTAGTGCCTTAAAAAGATTAGGCATGATGTGCTTATCTTACATTAATGACAGGCTGCCAAGGGTTAGGGCTGAACTGGCCACTAGGTGAGTAACACTATTAACCCCTCTACCTTCCTAAAGGGGAAGAGAAAGGGAATAAGGCAGAGAAACTCATGGGACTGGAAAAAAAAACACTAAAAAAGCTTTAGCGAAAATAAAATGAATTATACACAAAGCCAATATTGAACCCAAGCTCCCTGATGGCAATTATGTCACCATCACAACTGATGCTATGGGCAGGCACTGGGGAAGTTCCAGAGTGAACTCAGTGGAAGACAGGAACCAGATTCAGGAGCTGGTTTGAGAAATGCATGGGTTGGGATCAAAGGCAGAATGAACAGAGTCCTCCTCAGACACCAGCCACTGAAGAAGAGAGTTTGACCCTCATGATCCCTCAGCTTTATATTGAATATGACATACATGGGATGGAATACCTTGTTGATCACTTTAGGGTCACCTGTTACGTCTGCTCCTCCCTGAAGGTGCAGGCTTTTACTCTGCAACCCCCATGCGGTACGCAAGATTTAGCAGTGACTTTGGTCTGCATACTAATCCTTGGTACTAACACCAAACAGTGAGCCTTATCACCACTAGAAGCAGACATTTTCTGTGAAAACCTGCTGTTAACTTCAGAAAGTGCAGTGACTTAAAAGAGAATTAGTTCTGTTCCAGGGCAAAGGCTTTCTACCAATAAAACTAGCAATTATAAGCCTTGTAAAGGTCTGTGTAGTGGGTTAGGCTGGAAGGAAACCAAATAGCTTTAAAACTGTGCATATCACAGGCATATGAATACTGATAAATGGGTTGACTAAAGAAAGGCTGCAGCCCACTGGAGAGAAAAGGCAGGATTTTAGATGTTCTGCTCTGAAAAGCCATGTAAAAGTTAGTTGCTGCTGTCTTTCTTAATTTAGAAGTGGAATGCTGAGATAACTGGTTAGCTTGGCTTTCTTTGTCAATTCTGTAAATGGAAGATCAAGGTAAGTAGATCAAACTGACAATGCTGAAACTTCATTTTATTTCTTTGTTTTGCTTTTATTACTTATTTGCTAGAAACTGGATTACGCTAGGCTAAATGTCACCTGGATGTTTTTTCCTTTCTTTTTTAATACTTTTAGAGTGCTGAGTTGTATGTGGTTATATTCACAAACTTAGACAACTCTTTTATCATGATACATGCAAGAAAATAACACACAAAACAGAAAAAGAAAGGAACTACTGTGTCTCCTTCACACAGACTTCTCATTGAAAGGGCTACTGGCATTTTGGTGCTGCCAGCCTCATAGTACTAGTACGAACTTTAACTTTGGAGAAAGCTTTCTTAAGTTTTCTAGCTTCTAACAAATGCTAACTTAAATTTCAAAATACACAATATTTTGTGAAACAGAAATTAAAAAAAAATACAAATTACAGCTCATATTCAGAATAAGGACTATGTGAGCTTTATGGCTTAGTAGGCAGGGTTCATTGTGTCGCCAATAGAACGCAGAAAGTGACGGGGACCTGCCACAAAATAGCACTGAGCTGCTTTGTTTTGGGAATAAATTTGTTGAAATTAAAAGACTGTTGTAAAATCATTTGATTTCACTGGATCAGCACCTTCCAAAGGGGTAAATGTCCTCTAGCAATCTTCTAACCTGATCTGTCTTTAACTCTGGATCTCGATCATCCCATCTTCTAATAATCAGAGCCTGTACCTTTCTGTACCAAGTTCTTATACTCTTTCCTACAGCTTCCTTTCCCAGACCTCTCTCTCTGAATCTATATTAATACTTAGAACACTTCCTAAAAAGGTCGGTTGTCTGTGTATTGTTTTCAGAAGGCATTGTATTCTGGAAAAGCACACACTTATTATCAAATCACTCTTCTTTGGTACTTTTTGTTTCATATTTTTACCATAAGCCACCATATTTTGGTAATTTGAACAACCAGGTTTAAGTATCTCTAGACCACACAGAATGGATGAACGTGCCCTCAGTCACTGGGAAGTACATTTTCTATAGACTGGAAAAAACCCAACACCCAATCTGTCTGAGCTGTCCTGCAAGATTACTTTTCAGACAGGCAAGGAATTTGAAAAAGGCTCTGTAGTCATTGCAATTAGATCATCATTAGCCTTTTATTATTGTAAGTTATTTTAATCTAAAAATAGAATCCACTTTTAACTTGATTCCATTGATGTCAGTGGAAGATTTGTCACTGATTTCTGTAGGAAGGAATTTTGGGTATAATTATTACACAATTTCAATGCAAATGTACATGCATACAAGGCAAATGTACATGTTTCTGAGGAAATAGGCTTATAAAAGAGAGGAGCTGGGGGAAAGCTTGTACATCTTACTAATAGAAACAGTATTTCTTCAGTTTACCTTATTTTTAAGCAGAAAGATAGCAGGCATAAATTCTAAAAATCTAAATCTTTATAAAGAATTACTTTCTTGTAATGCACATTTGAATGTCAGGGAAACTTGGCTTTATGCTGCTACTAATTATCTTTGTGGTGACAAAGACCATTGTTATTCAGAATACAGGGAAAAGGATGTTCTCTATACTGTAATCAGGACAGCCAATAGGCAAAGACATAATATTTTAATGAACAAGAGGGTGGGGGTGATGCACACCTGCAAGCACAGATGTTTTACCCTTAATTTCTACAACTTTGGTTCTATGCAGAGCATTTAAGTTCTGNCTTCGTTTGCGAAGCCTAGCCATACATACGTAAGTTCTGCATCTATCAAGGAGTTCTGCTTCACTGCTCATTAGGAATACATCTAGTAGACAAGAGAGATTAAAATATGTTTCACAGTTACATGAAGAAAACAAACCAAAATGAAACAAAAATGGGGAATTTTTACCTTAATCCTAACTCACGTTGAAATGGTGATTGGCTGCAGCTCAGCTGTAGAGATATGTGATTAATTCATTATTTAGTATGGAAAAAAAAGTGCTTTGGACAACTGAAAAGAAATCATTTCAACATTAAAAAATGTTCTATTCTGTGGCACTCTGAGCAAGAGCCAAGGAGAGAGACACATGATGGTGGTTCTTATTTTATATGTTATCTCACTGATCACACTAACTGGGAGAGATTCTTGATCAGCTTTTCCTATGAGAAGATGGGAATACCATTTTGTGAAGTATCACTGTCAAATGTTACACTGTTGTATTTTGCAAGAACTTTTATGTATTCCTTGTTCCAAGTGATGGGTTGACCCTGGCCAGCAGCCAACCACCTACACAGCCCCTCACTCACTCCTCCCCAGCCCACACCAATGGGACAAAGAGAAAAAAGAGGTGAACAAGAAACTGTTTTGAGATAGGAAACATACTTTAGGACGGTAGATTAGAGGCAGAGGTCCAGCTTTAGTGCCACTTGAGCAGATACTGTCCAGCTCAAAATCACATTATTCTTCACACATCTTCTTAAGGAACCCCCCACAGAGTAAAATTGTATGTGTACAATTAACCCATTTTAAAATCTATCCTGGTAAGTTCCTTAATACCAATAGTTCTCTTGGAATGTTGTTCTAGAATTTAATTCTTGGTACAATGAAAAGCTGCTTAATGCTTTGCTTTTGGTTGTGCTTTGGAGTGTTTTGTTTTTTGTTTGTTTTATTTTTTGATCCAAGATTGAGCCTTTGGGTAGCTCACTTTCAGTTACATCTGCCTGTCTTTTGTAGTCTTGATGGTTACTCTTTGAAACTTCACCAGTTTTCCAATATCTTGCAGTACTGGATATTACTGCAGAAGCAGTCATAATGCTGTGAAATAAAATTAAGGTTGTATGATCTCTCTGTTACTACAGTATCACACTTATTTATATCACAAAACCCCAATTCTATTATTTTTTAGCTGTAGTATTACCTTCAGTGCTTATCCAAGTCATTAATTCCATCCCATGATGAGATCCAAGATCCTGTGTGTATGGCATTTTTATTTCCTGAGAGCTTAATTTATAAATGTATTTAACTGCATATTTCTTTTTCTCTTCTCAGTTTACTGAATTAATTAGATCATTTTGCATAAGTAACTTGTCTCCCAATCTTTCTGTCATTTGCAAATGTTACTAGTAATACTTTTGTTTTGTTTTGTTTTGTTTTTCAGGTCACTTATTAATGTTAATTAGTAAAATCTAAGAACAGATCCTTATGGGACACAACAAAGAGATGCCCATGCTATGAATGTTCCTTAACTACATGTTGAAACCTACCAGCCAGATATGAATCTATTTTATGTATGCAATACTGATTGTTATCATTCCAGATTCATAGCCAAAATGTCATGCAAATCGAAGGTAGACATACTGTGGAATTCTGATTGTATTCCATTGGCATTATTACTTTTAATAACTAAGCTTGTAATCCATTGATAGAAGATATTTGGATGACTGAATGTGAAAGATCTGTTTTCCACATAGATAACAATTGGCACCTGTTCTATTGCCCCATTCCCTTAATTTTTTTCCTGCTCAAGTTCCATGTCTGCTCCTGAGTTATTTTGTCCAAAATGGATGTCAGGCTGACAGACCTGTAATTACTTAGGTTAACTCACTTATCCTTTTAAAGTGTTGCACAATACTGCCTTTGTTGCAGTCCTCTGGCATTTACAACTTCTAACAGCTATTGACAATAATTCTTAGTAGTTCAGAGAGCTCATCAGTAACTTCTGTCAGAAGTTGTCTGAACACATCCATTTTAAAATACCTGCCTTTTGGAGCTGCCACTTGATTTCCTTCTGAAATGGGAAGGGAAATTACCATTCATCATCACCATCAACACCGTCATCATCTTCTGGTATGTATACATTATCTATTTCCCAAAATACAGAACATAAAAACTTACTAAATGCCTCTTCCTGTTCAGCAGAATCTCTTCTAGCACTGGCTTGTCATCATAATAATCTAGTGTGTGGCATCCCTGCCCATGGCAGGGGCGTTGGAACTAGATGACCTTTAAGGTCCCTTCCAACCTGACCATTTTATGATTCTATGATAATCCATTATCAGAATCCTTTTCTTGCTTTCTTTTCTGAAGTTCCCAGCTTCTAATGTTTCTCTGTTACCTTTTGGGCTCTTATATCACTGACTGTAGCCAAATGGCAGAATTTCCTTTTTTTCCAAGACAGAAAGGCCAGTTCAAATCTAAGAATGTGGTTGAGAGGGCTTACTGGGAGAGGCAGAGGAAGGCATAGCTCTTCAGTTCAGTTTGTCTGTGGTTAGTCTGGCAGGCAGGGCTTGTGGTGTCAGTAAGGGCAAGACATGATATATGAGACAGTATTTGCTGCTGTTGCTGCTGTGGGAGTGACAGTCCCAGAGAGTAGTGGTCAGGGATCCTGACCCCTACATCTTGGGAACTACCAGGAATGACCATCTTACTTATCCAGAGCTTTCACCCAGTCCTGCAACTTAGGGCCCTTTCTCCCTTCTGCTCATGCTCTCAACAAACTTTGAGTCAGCTCCAGTGGCAGAGCTCCCCGCGTAGCAGATGGCTGTTGTGTGTGTCAGAAGATAGCAAACCTCTGATGATGTTGCTCAGAAAGGTTACTCAGTCCACTTTTGGGCCACTTGAGTCGTTGTGCCTTTAGGTGTGCCTACAGCTCAGTTTGCATTGAAGAAAGCCATATTTTGTTTCTCAAGGATAGGAAGTAAAGCAGATATCTCAAAACCAAAATAGTTCATCCTGCTCTTGTATGTGAATATACAGAAGTGCTTTGGGTGTTTTCATTGACATACTGTTTTATGTTCATTAATCTCTGCTAATACTGATATCCACTCAAAATAAAACATTATTTAGGAGAGGAAAAAAAACCCCAACCAAATAAGTAATCCACTCAAATTAAGTTGCCAAGACAAAAGCAGCTTGCAGAGATCTCAAGAAAAGTTAAGAAAACCAGAGAGCTTTCTGCCTTTGGCTTTGCTTAGATGTGTTAGAGTGCAGGCATCATGTCAGAAGAGAAGCAGTGCTTAGGAGAGAACATTTATGAAGTGCTAATAAGAGGATGAAGGAAATATGAAATGTCATTATGCTATTCTTCATTAAAAGTGAAGTACTGAATTTTCCACTAATTTGTTATGACAGATGATATTCTGACAGAGTCGATATCTATAACAAAATTTGACTAAAATGGATGACATTCAGGAAGTGTTTTTTTTCATACCACTACGATGTCAGTGTAATAGATAATTCAGATTTGGATTTTTTCTTAAATATTTTTATCTTCGACAATCAATACTTTTTGTTACTGTCAGATCTCTATCTACAAAAATAGCAAAATTATTAGCATCTTAGATTGTAAACAAAATGAAGTAATTAATCTGATTAACAAGGCCAAGGAAAACTGTAGTGTTTAACCTCCTTTCCCAGGCAATGTTGTGAGGTGACATTTCAAAGCATGACTTTGTTAACAGGCTTTTCTTTCTCAAACTGGATTTTTTCCATTGGAAATGCAACTGTTATTTTTATTAGAACTGTTGATGAGATTTTACAGAAGATGGAATACTATGGGCGACCTCTTGCAAGTTACTTGTAAAACTTCATTTACAGCTCTCTTTGGGATTTGAAGTTGGAAGCAAGGCTGGCAGTTGTGTTCTATCAAGATATTGCAGAGGTATTTCAGCAATGTATTTCAGATATAATTATTAGTCATAAACTTTGTTTACTGATTATTGAGACAGACTCTAAACTGAGGCTGAGACGTTCCAAGTGAAACTCAGTATAACAGGATTTATGTCCCTATAAAGGTCCTGTTGCTCCTGAGCTTTTCTTTAGATATTGTAATGAGGTCTCTCTAACACTCACTGAGTGAAAGTGAATCCAGGGAAAACATCAACCACAACTACTTTTACCAAGCAGTACAGGGCGAAAAGCCACAAAACCACTGAACTATTTAAGAGGCCAATGAATTCTTCCATCAAGAGAGGTGATTCTCCCTGGGCATATGAATTAGCAATATGCCACCAAACATGGTCACAGTGCCATTGAGAATCTAGCTACTCAATTGTCTTTCTGAGCGTAGTTTTTTTTTGCTCACGAATAATGAATAATCTCAGGGAGCAGAGAACAGAGAGAACAAAAAGAATCATCAGATACAGTTCCTTTGGCTGCAGATTGCTGTGCAATAAATTATTTCAGAAGGTTCATCTATATTAATTCAGTAAACAGCCTGTTTTTCCTTTTTAAATAATTGCAGTAAGTTGTCAGATGATTCCTTAAAATACTATATTTAAATATTGTCTTTAAATAAGCTAAATTTACCTCTAGCAGAGTCTAGCAATTTACATTTCTTTATCAGATCGTGTTTTGTATGCTTTCTAATCTCTTCATTTTGCTTTTAGTATGTCTTATCAGTTTGATATGCCCTCTTTGTAAGATAAGGAAAATGCAAGGAGACATCTTGGAAACACTGCTATTCTATATTGTAAGAATTCTGAGAGGCATTGTATAAGCCTGCAACCATCATTTTTTTCAGCAATCATTTGTTTGAGCAAATGATTTATTTTTTTTAAATAAAATCAACAGAACTCTGTTAATACAGTCTCCTTGCCTCTATATAGACAGTGACCACCCAAAGAATATATAGAAGAGTGTTGGAACCAAGGAAGGCAAAAGACAGAAGACAACTGTTGCTGATATTTATTAAAATCTCCAAACTTACTCAACTTTAATCCCTTGGTCTTTCTCTGCAACAAGATGCAACAACATTCTTAAAAATGACAAAAGTACAAGCCCTAATCGCCTGGGTTTGCCCTTCGGTATGCTCTTAACTCCTGATTCAAACAGTGAAATCTGCCACCTTAAAACAGTAGGTTTTGACCCTCACTGTGTCATTTATAGTGCTTTCCAACAGCATATAAATAGTCATCTGCCTAAAGTGTCTCCTTCTCATCATATGTTAACATGCATAACCATATGCTTTTCTGAGCATAACAAAAGCTAGATAAATGTAGATGATACCATAGCAATGTGGGATATGTTTTTAAGGACAGAACTAATCTTAGACGCTATCTCATACACATAAAAAACAAAACCCAGCTGCTTTTATGAAGGAATGAGGACCATAGAAAAGTCTAAAAAATGTCCAAAAGATGTATATATTCATACAAATTCTGTTGACGTTCTTTGTTGGCAAAGATTTTGCAGAAATGACCTTGCTCACAATTGTGTGAGTACTTCCTGTCATCAGACTGACATTTCAAGAGCAGCCTTCTGCATTTGTACTCACCTTCACAGATACATCAAAAACATAACCATCACCCCTTGTGGGAGTCAGGGTCAGACAGTCCTTGGTGAGCTCACCCCTTGCTTTCTAACCATATGGGAGAGTAACACCTTGGTGTTACTTGGGAGTGTTACTTGGAGTAACTTGGGATCGCTCATGGAAGTTGTGCATATCGCATAGATGAGGGATCTCTAATCTCCTTTTTCTTCTGGTTAAGGGTCCTAGAGGGGTGTGAGCTGAGTCTACAAAGGAAATATGCTGAAATCTGTTACAACAGTTTGTGTATGGTTTTATTTTTCAATAACAGTCTTTTCTCCCTCCCTTCCCCATTGATATTTTGCCTGGGCAATCAGGAGATCTTGAGATGGATCCTGATAGCACCAAAAGAAATGAGCAGTGGCTAATTTCAATATTACCTTCTGAGGCTCCAAAAAGTTTCAAAGGAGATAGAGAAAAAATTGCATTCAGACCATATTTTAAATAAAAAAACCTGTTCATTATTTATTGAACACATGGATGGTGAAAAATATAGCAACACTTTAGAAACAGAGAAATCTTGCTGATAATGAACAGCTAAACATTTTTTGCATCTTTTAATTCCCCTAGCATGTAAGTGGGATTTACCCAGTACCTAAGCATCTCTGCTCTCATGTAGTGCAGACTCACAGATGTCTATTCCAAGCAGCTATGGGTTGGTTTCTGCATATAATCACATACAGAAACATCACTTGTTCAATCCAGTCTACTCAGTGTCTAAATAAGAGGGATCTTCAAAGTAGGCTAAGGCAAATCTCATTTACTTAAGGGTGCCCTGTAGAATCACTGCATCATAATTAACTTCTCAAACAGGCAAGTGCATACAAACTGTACAAACAAACTGTTCAGTTGCTTGAAAAGTAGTGCTGAGAAAGAAAACATTTCAAAGTAATAAAATGGACATATCAGTGCCATTCAAAGTGGTATATGACTGGTATATTGCTTAGTTATTCTTAAGAAGAATTGTTAGTTTCTTTCTACAACAGTATGGGAAGTGTAAATGTTTTCTGTGTTCTCTTGGTGAAATCTTGGTTCTGTGTAACAATCATCCAATCTAACTTGCTTGACTTGGAGGAGAAGATCTGGGACTTGTGCAAAGAACAGCCAGGTCTTCACTCAAGTGCCATAAATGCTTTTTTGGAGAGAGAAAGAGTTTATATGAGATCTCGGTGGTGTAAAGAATTTGCAGTGACTTCTTCACTGCTGATTTTTTTCTCTAACAAGACTCACTTCTCCTCTCCAGCTATGTAATATTTTTATGAATCTTTTATGAGCATGCTGTCATACATAGCCTCATTGTTTTATTTTATTCTTTTAACACTTGGCCAATTTAACACCTATGCTTAGTACCAATTTGAGCTTCAGAAGCTTAATGGCAATAAAATTAATGAAAAGAGAAAATTAACTTTTCAGCCCATCTGCCCCATTGCCCCCAAAGGAAATTAAATTGTCCAGTATAGTTAGCAACTTAAAATCTGTTTATTTATGGATCTCACATGCTTTGGTATCAGCACCAATTCAGTTGTGTTTGGATTAGTTACAAGAAGCAGATGATATTTGCCCTGCAAACATTCTATGTGTCTGAAGGATTCAGTATCTTTTCACTCTATGTTGCTTATGTCTTGTCAGGGAACATTATGTTATTTCATACTAGAGGCATGTTAGTGATGCTAGGTTATATAACACCAAAATGGCATTTATAGTGTCTTGTGCTTTTGGATCATACCCCCATGGTCCTTGGTCAGGACCTCAGGGACTGATTTTCTAACACTCCCAGTTGTAGAAGTACATCTATTGAACTAGTATAGTCCTTTTTGTCAAGAGTAGATCTTGTCGCTAAAGAAAAATATATGGAGTATTTTAGTGCACAGATTAAATCTGCCACACTTACTGTCATAAAAACAAAAGGCATCCACATAGTCACTTACTGATTCAGTGAAGGCAGAAACATAGAACAGTCAGAAAAGCCCTATTGCTCCTCTAAACACTTGATGGATACTGTCATCCAAAACCCTGGCACATGGAGGGGCTATGCTGTCTCACAGTGGTGGAGCAACCACACAGACTGGCTGAGGAGTCTCCTGTAATACTTTCTCCAAGAAGATCATATCTGCACAGCTGCAAGAGGGATTTTTCCTGGCTCCCACAGCTGTGATCCCAATCTTCAAAAAGGGCAAGAAAGATGACCCGGGTAACTACAGGCCAGTCAGCCTCACCTCCATCCCTGGAAAGGTGATGGAACAGCTTGTTCTTGCCACCATCTCCAAGCATTTGGCAGCNCAGGGAGAAACTTAATGAAATTTAGCAAGGATTACTGTAAAGTACTGCATCTGGGATAAAACAATCCCATTAGTACAGGCTAGGATCTGATCTGTTGAAGAACAACCCTGGGGGTAAAGATCTAAGAGTCCTGGTGGATAGGAGGATGATCATGAGCCAGCAATGTGCCCTTGTGGGCAAGAGGCCAATGGCATCCTAGGATGCATTAAGAGGAGCGTGGCCAGCAGATCCAGAGAGGTTATTCTCCCCCTCTACTCTGCCCTGGGGAGGCCCCACCTGGAATACTGTGTCCAGTTCTGGGCCCCCCAGCTCAAGAAGGATAGGGAGCTGCTGGAGACAGTCCAGCACAGGGCCACCAAGATCATTAAAGGAGTGGAACATCTGCCTGATGAGGACAGGCTGAGAGAGCTAGGACTCTTCAGCCTGGAGAACAGGAGACTGAGAGGGGACCTCATTAATGTTTACAAATATGTTAAGGGTGAGTGTCAGGAGGAGAGAGCCAGCCTCTTCTCAATGTCATCCAATGTTAGGACAAGAGGGAATGGGAGCAAGTTGGACCACAGGAGGTTTAGTATTAAACTGAGGAAAAACTTTTTTACAGTAAGGGTGAAGGTGCACTGGAACAGGTTGCCCAGGAGGTTTGTGGAATCTCCTTCTCTGGAGACATTCAAGAGCTGGCTGGACACATTCCTGTGTGACCTCATCTAGGTGATCCTGCTCTGGCAGGGGACTTGGACTAGATGATCTTTCTAGGTCCCTTCCAACCCCTGACATTCTGTGACTCTGTGATTCTGTGAGATTAGAGCCAGCCACATTGATGCTGCCCTTTGGCTGCTGTGAAGGCCAAAAGCCTTGCATCTACACTCACAGCAAAATGCCAAAGCCAGGGCTGGTAGTCAACCCAAATCTGCCTCACAATCTGCCATCTCATGGCATACTCTAACAGTGGTTAAGTACAATGTTCCTGAAGTGCTTGTATGAAGCAAAGTGCATAAGCATAGCTGTCCTGTCCTCTGTAGCTGCTGTACTGGAATGATTTTGATATATGCATGGCCTCAGCTTCTCTCCTCCCATTTCCCACCTGCCACTCTGTCATCTGGGCTCACCCAACTCCCTGTGCTCTCCCTCTCCCTGCCTTTCCATGCCAACAAACCAGATGTGGCCTGGCACAGCCTAGGTTGGCCCAGCTGCCAGGGCTCCAGCTGCTGCCCTGCACTCTGTCTCTGCTGGCCCTGCCCTGTCTCCAGGGCCCCTTGCTGACACCCTCTCTACTTGCCCACTTCACTGGTGCCTAGTTTCTTGTAGTGCTTTGGCCCTCATAGGTGCAATTTGGGAAAAGACAAGGTGAGAGTTAGCAGGGCTGTGCCTGTCTTCCCTGGTGCTTGCAGGGGCCTGTGGTTATTTCATGAGCCTTTGGCAGAGGGCTCTTCCCTTCCCCCAGCATATCTTTCCAGGAGTATTTATTTGAGGACCAAGCAGCTGAAGCTACGATGGGATGACATGCTTGGGTTAATATGGAGCCAGGAAGCTAGGGACAGGAGGCGGCTGGGACCTTGGACAACCACACAGCTTGCGAGTATCCAGATGCCATTCCTCAGGAGCTCTCTGTAAGCCACAGGCCTGTGCATGTGGAGAAAGCAAAACTGTAATCTGTGGGAAAAAAAACAATCTTTTTGTCTTTCTTCATGAATTATTTTCTTTTGTTTCTTAGCAAAGAGCCCTTCTTTTCTCCCTCCAACGAGCTGTTTTACAGGCCTGCATAGCAGCATTGCATTGATCTCCCCAAGGATGCATGATGCATTAAGAACTGTATAAGGAGTGCTACAAGGGCTTCTTGCCCCTAAGGCCTGTCCTATTTGGTTCAGAGAGCATAGGAGGTGATCTGGGAGTGTTCCTGGAAATGAGTGCAGGAGCACTTGGGCTGTCCAAGGTGTCATCCCTGGGGTGCAGCCTTGTAAAGCTGTATAGATGCAGAACCACTGTGCTGCTTGATCAGTGTGCATTGCACTGGTGGTTGGAGTCAGAGTGGCTTGTGAGTTCAGGTGTCAGTTGTTACCTATTTTGTGATAGTTGTAACAGTTGTTCTTTTGGGGCTTGACTAACTCAATACCTAAGCTCATATCCA
Source organism: Bucco capensis (assembly GCA_013396975.1). Lineage (NCBI taxonomy): Eukaryota > Metazoa > Chordata > Aves > Piciformes > Bucconidae > Bucco > Bucco capensis. The sequence continues at coordinate 88,338 of VWZO01011453.1, read as the reverse complement.
GTTTGTCCTTCTGTAGCTTAATGGCAATTCCGAGAAGAAAAATCCTTAATTTTGGTTTTAATTCACAAGCAGTGTTTTTAAGTCCTCTACAATATTTCATGTTTTCTGTCTTATCACTTTGTCCCACTTCATTTAGCCTTTTTTTTCTATCTCACAAGCCTGCTATTCTGAAGTTCACTCTTTAGTAGGACCTCTCTGGCAAGTATGTAAAATAAACTAATAATTTGTCCTTTACTTGTGGTAATCCAGCTTATACATTCATTTCCTGTGCTACTTCTGCCTGGATTCTCAGCATTAAGTCACTTTTTTATCTGCAGGTACTACAGTAGTTTGTGGGGAAAGTTATTTTGTTAAATGTCTCACTAATGTTTGTGTAATTCAAACATATATACTGTGTTAATTCTTGGGTTTATGAAGTCAGTTGGAAATGCCAGCATGAATATCTCACTTCAACTTCATTGTTGAGAATACCATTCAAAATAAGGATTGTTTTGTTTTGCTTTGAAATTATCCAGCACAGGGCCACATCCTATAAACATTTGTGCTGTGTATTTAACATTTCTGCAGCAAATCTTTTAAAGCATCTCTGTTAGTATTCAAGTCACCATCTGTGACAGTCTTTGCAGAACTGGGTCTTGCCCTTAGGGGTGATTGGAAATCATTTGACTAAATGCTTTTTGGAGGGGGGTATTACTGAAGAAATATTTATAAAGTTAAATTCAATCTCATTTCTAACATACATTCCAGATAGTTTCTAAAACCACTGATAATGTAGATTATCGAGGAGGTTCATGGTCTTACTGACTTCTTATAGAGTACCTAATGATGTTTGGCCCTCTAAATTCCAGCCCATAAAAACCCATGAAATTTGTGAGTATCTAGTTTCACAAAAATAAAATATTCATTTTAAACTCTCAACATTGTAGGGAAAGGTTAGAAACTGATTGCTCTGTGCCCTCAGGTTCAGAAACCAAATGTATTTTTAAATTTCCATTAATTTCACTATGTTCAAACTTTCATTCATTTCATTCAGTAGGATACTTGTGTGTGTGATTTTTGATAGCTCAAGGTAGGCATCAACGTTTTAAAACTTGTGCTTGAAAATGTGAGCTAAACCAATTGCATAATTGCCAAAGCATGAGTAGATCTGAGCATATACTTAATTCCTTCTTTTTGAAAAATATGCTCAAATTAAAAAAAATAAATATTGTACCTTCTGGGTATTGATTCTATAACTAGTTTAGTAAATGATTTTACTAAATGTAGTAGTCACAGCAAGCTTAACAAAATTATTCATGGGAAATTATTATTCATAGGAGAGTATTGAAACTTTATTATTAAGTTTACTTTCTCCAGCCTCACAAAGAAACAAAAAAAATTTGTGACCCTTTCTTCAACCAATGCCAACTAACAGAACTAACCAACAGTTAATGATAGGCATCATTAGATTATTTTTAGTATATTCTGAAGAAAACTGGAAACTCATTAGTGATAATTCATGAACAGAAAAAGTTCAGCAAGTAAATTTATAAAAAGTACTGTATATCAGACAGGATTGGAGCTGGAACACTTCCATTAGAATATCAAACTCTAAAGCTCCTTGTTAGGTACAAAATAAATAAACATGGGTGTATTCTTTGAATACGTTTAGAAAAAAAATGTCACAAGACTACATTTTGGCACTTCTCTTATAACAGAAGAGTCATTTAGGACTAATACTCTCATTACTTTAGGACTGACTTCAACTGTGCTTGTATTTCTGACAAGAATATCAATTAGTTGTTCAAAATGGTGCACCTGTCTCATTCAGTATGAAGGCCTAAATATAACCACTTTATTCAGTAGCAGAATTTTACTTTTAGACCTTTTTTACTCAGATAACATGTCATTAAGATGAGCTATTGGCAAAAATGTTCATGCTTTGTATTTAATGACAAGAAGTAACGTAGCATTTAATAAAAACACATAGGTTTTCTTATTTGAAATACAGTTTCATTTCACTGAAATGTTGGCTTATGGTAGAAATAGTGTATTGTTTAATGGTTATAACAATAATCTAATTTTACCTCTTCATCTTCTGTTTTTATTTTCTCCTTTGTACTCAGTTTTACTTGACTTCCGAAAGCAAAAAGACTAGTCTGGTCTCAACAGCTTACTTTCTGCATTTCTAGAAGGGCCTTAATTTCTGAACGAAACAGGCTGTAAGCACAGATGGCAGAGCTCTGTAGTGTACCAAACATGACTCAGTTCATTCATTTAACACATCCTTCTGGCTTTTGTAAGACTAGAGTGCAGTTGTTTGGAAATCTCTGGTGAGCCCAGAAAACTTTGCTAAGACAGTTTGAAAGAAGACAGAGTGTTTACAATTCTATTTCAATTTCAAATAATGAGTTGCCCTCTCCATAATTACAGGGTAGTGAGGCCTCCACTCAATGCAAATTCTCCCCAGAAATGCCAAACAAAAACAGTTAGGGAAATGCAAGGGAAATGCTGACTTCCACAAAGCTATGAGTTGACCTGGGATGCAAGCTGGTGGTGCTAGGGAGGTCTGTGATACCTATGGGTGGCAGCAGCCTCCAGCTAACTTTAGACCCAAGGACCTGGGTGCCTGGCCTTGATCTAAGTGACAGGGAGCAGCGGACAATCCATCTGGTCTTCAGGAAAAAAATACCTGTAGTGAGCATCTGTGATGTGCAATCTGTTTAATTCCCTTAGGGGTCAATTCTGGTAGGACTTGTTTCTCTCTTTAAAGCTGTTGTACTTAGAGAAATTGAAATAGCTATTTCAGCATTCTTTGTTAAGCAATTTTCCCCCCTCATTTATCTGCAAGTTACTTAGAATAAAATAAGAGATAAAGTTACCTTTTAAACTTTGCAGATAGACTAGAATTTTAGGTCAAGTAGATTTTTTTCTTTTGATATTTTCCCCAGTGTTTTGTTCTGACTGGTAACAGAGCTGGAACCCATGTACATGCAGAATTCTTATTGTAAAGTGGCTGGTCCTTCAGGGTTTGTGAAGTGCTCTCTTAGACTAATTCCCTGCTTTGACATTGTCCCTTAAAAACACCTGAGCTGAGATATACTCATTGAAGACAGAAAATTATGTTGGGAGAGCTATCTGAGCTCTGAAAAGAAACTGTGATAAAGGGCTTTAGGTGGCAAAACCAATATTAATGCAGAGGATTCACTGAAAAAGTAAACACAAATCCTATTTGGAATAACTGATGATTAGTAAAATTCAGCCACTCCTGACATCAGTGTTATTTTAGCCTTGAAAAAAATATTCTAGGGAAACAGAAGTATTTGATCTTTGCCCTTTCCACAGTGACAGGAAAGCCTGGCAGTGAAGGGATGGTGTCAGTTCATTGGGTCTGGAAGCAGTGTGCCAACAGAGCTGCTTTCAATGAGTGTGGTATATGTGCTCAGGATATATAAAAATAGCAAACATGGGAAGATCCATTTCTACTACTTTTTTTTTTGTCAGTCTGCTATATTAAGGGAATAAATCTAGACTTTGGCTTTTATTTTTAACTCTCCTAGTCAAAGGTGTGGACAAATGGATGTAATTGGTTAAATTATTAGGGTTTAGAAAGTGACTGTTTGTTATCTGAGACAGATTAGCTGATTATGCATGTGTTCTCAATCTGCTACTAACATAGTAGTTTAAGCCTGATGGTTGTAAATCCCAATTTAGTTTGCAATGGAGTAAGAGTATGCACTTGATTATTTAATGTGGTTCAACTGATAAGAAATACAATGTGATAGCTCAATAATTTTCTTATTAATTAACCCTCTTCAAAGATGCCCTTGTGGCACAGGGAAATCCAGGATGTTACAGGAGAGAAAACTGGCACTTTCTGGTTTGATTTTTCCCCCCCTCTTCCATGGCCCAAAACATTCCAGTCTTCCCAGATTTGTGTTTGACAACTGTATAGTTAGTGTCACATAAAATATTATTAGTAGTTTTTACAAATGAGTTATTACAATATATCAGGAAGTAAATTAATAATCATATCACGTCCTTGCTTTGCTTTGCTGTACCCAAATAATCTCCTTTTGCAGTAGAGAAGCTTTTGAGGAGTTTTTTCTTGCTATTTTATCATGCAGTCCTCCTGTTCTTGTCTTATTTTCTCTTTGCTGAAAAGCAGTTCATTAGCTGGGGAAAAGAGATGCTTTGTAGTGGATCAATACTGCACACTGAAACAAGCCTCATACCTCCAGCAATGTACCTACAAGCTTGGGAGATGTGAGCAAACAGGTCATAATGTTGAGAGAGGAGAGAGGAGGACAGGGAATACTTTCTCATTTGTTATTTGTGAAAAGGGAGACCTTCCTGCAATATGACTTGCCTCTGTAGTACCCAGCAGTGGAGTTAGATTTTGTGGTTGTCTTAATGATGCCCTTCCTTTACTGTGTGTTTGCAGGGTATATGTTTTTTTGTCTTCCCCTTTCAATGAGATTGTGGTTACTGCCACTGTTTAGAGGAATAACAGTAGCAAATAAGCCCCTAAAAGCAAAGAATAGGTCACCTAATCTAAAGGCATTGCTCATAGTCCAGATAGGTGAAGTATCTCTTGTTACCTGACTTCTGTTATTTAAGTGTATTGGAACACTCTTGCAGGCACAATTCTCTGCTGTGGGTTTTTGGTTTTGTTGGTTTTGTAGGTGTGTCTCTAAAAGAGCCTTTAAGAACGTAGTTGGTATTTTCTATTGACACTGAAAGTAGAGTGAGAGCAACAGTTTCAGCCTTCCTTTTCAGCATTATGCTTTTCTTTAAGAGCTTCCTTTTTTTCCAAAACAAGGGCTAAATTACATTTCAAGGGGTTGTTCTCTGCAGCACAGATATGAATACTTCATATTTCCTTATGCTGCCCCACAAATAATATTTATCCTTGACTGAATAAAAATCAGATGTTGATTTATGCAGTGGATGTTGTTTTGGTTATAAGGCCCCTGAAAACACAGCACTTGCTGTCATGTGGCTTGGGAAGACCCACACAGCCACTCTGTGCATCCCTTAAGAAGACAATCACCAGGATTCTCATAAACATCTCATTTTTGAGGCTACATTTCCACTCCATTTCATAAATGATAAGTAAATAGTTCTCTTGATGAAGAGCATGGGGGCAAGTTTGCCAAACAGCTGTAACAAAGAGTATAAACCTTTTAGATGGAGCTCATGGGTTCGATGCCCACACTGCTCAAGTATTAATACAAGCAAATAGTGTTGCTTCCAGTGTAGCTGTGGCACAAAAGCAATACCTACTGTCTCACAGGAGTAATTTATGAAGGTAAATTTTTGCTGCTACCTTATTTTTCTGTCTTCTGCTGATCAAGATAACAGCTGATTTTTAAAACAGCAACTTAATTTTTTTTAAAGGTATTTAATGCATGGAATTCAATGAATGAGAATAATTCCCACTACATGTAGCTCTCACCAGCATCTTCAGATACATGGATCCCTCTCAGAAATCTCTTATCTAGGATTTTCGCACTGGTGAAGCAAAGCTGGCTTTGGCACTGAGAGAAATGTCATGCCCAGTGCAGAGGGGTTGGACTAGATGACCTCCAGAGGTCCCTTCCAACCCTAACCATTCTATGATTCTATGATTCTATGATTCATAAAACTGCGTCCATGATAGGATTACAATTTACCTTTACAATGCTTTACAGACCCAAAATATTTTTTCTCTGAGCAGGGTACAAGTTAAATAGAAGTGAAAAAATGACATTAAAAAGCAGCAAGATATTGTGTGGCTCACCTAGTTTTGGGTACACATCAAAAAGAATATAATTTGTTTGTAGCCTTTCAATAATAAATACATTTCCTTTTCAGAGCAGATCCTGGTAACAAAAGGCAGTTGCAGATAAGATTGCATATTTTCTTCAATGGCTCCTTCAAAGAAAAATGGTCCTCAACCCAAGGCCCTGTTGTTGATTACCATCTTGCACATATTTCTTTCATTACACATTTTCCCTCTCAGCTGTTGCATGTGTGTGCATTGAAATGGCTGTACCTACCAAGCTGGTACAGATGGTTATGGCCCTGGCTGTTGTGCAGAATTAATTAGTGTTTTCTGTTCTATATATCCCCTTAAATTGTGCATACCCTGTTAGCTGAGTGCACTGAACAATGTATCTAACATCTGTCACAAGTTCATTTTCTCCCTGACCCTTCCTCCTGGAAGAGGAAGGTGTGCAGCATGCTGTCTTGATTTGGGAGCATGGCAAGTAGATTTTGATAGGACCTCCTGTGTCATCGAGTCTTGTCTCTGTTGCAGACATCTATGTTATATAATGCTCTTGTGAGCCAAGTAAGCACAAGTCTAACCTCAGATTTCTTTATGCTGCTGTAGAAAAGTTGTTCCACTATTTCATGTAAGGGTTAGAAAGCTTTCATTTTCAGCTTCAGATTATTTCTGCGTTGTGTTTTGCTTACTTCATCTAATGTCAGTGTTCTTCATCTTAATTAGCTTTTTCCTTTCTGTTTCCTTTATCAGACTTCTTGAATAGGCAACAATCTTACTGCTTCTTAGCCTATATTTTGGTAGACTATTGTACTGTTAGTACAGGCCTGACTATGAGATAATTGTTATTCCCTCAAAACTAAAACTGAGAAAAATAATTCCAAGTGGATTTAATTTTTAATTTCTTGAAGTCATTAACTTGCATTACAGCACAGTTAGTGCTGTGCTGATAATGAGAAAATCTGCCTTAATATGTAGGTAGGAAACGTACTGCATTTATTTTCTAATATGCATTGCCTAAAAATCTAAGAAAATTCAGTTTAGTCCACTGGCTTACCTTACATAAGAATTTAAGAGTAATCCTATTGGTTTCAAATGAGTCTGTGTTGAATAAAGTTGCACATGAAATTCCTTCCAAAGCATACGGCGCTTGCTAATGGCAGGCTGGCAAAGAGACTGTCCTGCCTGAAAATCATAATAGCAATATGGATCAAACTGCCCAGCCCCAAGTTTTGGGGCAAATCCCTTAGTGACTGCAGGTTATGGCCTGTAAATACAGGTAAATGTCGCCAGCTGTGTCCCTCTCAGTATATGACAAGTGCTATATGAGGCCACATCATTTACCCAAGCTCAGGCTCATGGGATGGCGCTGCAATGCTGAGTCCAAAGTGGATGGGCTGCTTGATGGTGTGCTCCCACCAGGCACAGCTCCTCCTCTCTTCTCCCATCCCCACATCCATGCAGAGCTGTGGCGTTGCTCCTACTCTAGAATATGTCTGGCTCACAGACAAAAAAAGCAGACTGACCTGCTTGCTGTATCTAGTGTTGAGTCACAAACTGGAAAAGAGGCCATTCTGCTGTGCTGCAAATTTGTAAGAAACTAGGGCAGTCAGTGCAAAAGGCTGAGGAACCTGAGTTTTCTGTTTGACACTAGACCTGGCAGGTGTGGCTGCATCCTAGTATGACTGTGATTGTCACAGTGTGTCTGCATAGTGTCTTTGATTGGCAGCAAATGATCTACATTTCTGGAAAAAGTGTACTTCTAGATTCATAAAGAATGCCTGAACTGTCTCTTGCTGAATTTTCTCTCTGTTGGTTACACTTGTTGAGTTGTGATTTTTTTGTGAAGGAAGTTAGGCTGATTCAGGAGTCTTCCTCTTTGCAATTTGCTATTTCAAACTATTGCTGTTTAGGGGGAAGATGGTCCTCTTCAGTTACCCCTTGCTTGAAAAGGTCTGAGTTTAGAAGTGATCTGCTTATCTGATCTTACTCCCTCAATAAATTAAGTACATATTATAGATGTGGATAGCATAAAATTAATGCTTCTCTTTTTGAACCATTTCTTGTTACTGTTAATACATTTTTTTCAGTCCACCTGCTCTTCTTGCCTGATTGACGTTAATCATAAATGCTCATGGCAGGCATAAAATATTCAAAGAAGAACTTGCTATTTCACCTGTCTCCATAGCTGAAGACAGTTGGAGTTTTGTAAAGCTGTTGATTTGACTTCCTAAATGTATAATTAGAAAAGTGAAGGGAATTTGATCATCAGCTTTGATATTGATTGGACCTCAAAGTTCCAATTTTTCTGTATTAGGAGCAATTATTTCTGAAATTTTTATAGATAGAAAATCTCCTATTCCAAGAGAAACAGCAAGCCTGAATTTTAACTGTCATGAACATTGATCAGTCAGATTAGTGTAAGTGGCTTTCAAAATGCTTCCAACACTGTGTTTTAAATTTATATCCATCTTTCATTCACTTTTATGAGCATGGACTACATGTGGTACAGAACAACTTGAAATGAAATTATTTTTTCCTTTTTTACTGTGACTGTTTTCCTGGACTAGCACAACTGTGATTTTTGCCACAGAAACATTAATAAAACTTTATTCTTACAGTCTGAGCTGGTTTTGTCCCCTTTTCTGCCTATCCATCCCTTATTTTCCTTTAATATCCACGGCTAGGTCAATGTAAGAAAAGAAACTTGCAGTCTCCATGTCAGTTAAGACCTACTGATATATGGATATCTTGTTGCTCTATTGAACTCTATGTTCACTTTGGTGGATCTCTTTCGCTCTTCCTTCTCCTAATGCTAGATGGTTCTTTTGAGGAAAAATTACCCCTTTCCCATCACAGCCCTCCTTAATTAGTTAATGCATGATATAACATAAACTTTATTTTTTTTTAAACAGGAAATTATGGGGAAAGTGGAATGGAAGCCTTCAAAGAGCTGGCTGCCCAAGAGGGTCTCTGTATTGCACACTCTGACAAGATCTACAGCAATGCTGGGGAAAAGAGCTTTGATCGTCTACTCCGCAAGCTGCGGGAAAGATTACCCAAGGCTAGAGTGGTGGTTTGCTTCTGTGAAGGAATGACAGTGAGAGGCATCCTTATTGCCATGAGGCGCCTGGGAGTGCTTGGGGAGTTCCTGCTAATTGGAAGGTAAGGGTCTGAATGAGATTCTCTGCCTGTCCTCCCTCTCATCCTGCAGGCAGTTCTTTCAGTCCAGAACTGTGCAACTTCTACCTGTAATTTCTATATGGATGAAAAGAAATGGCAAGATGGTAGAGCATATCTCAGGAAGGGGATATGAAGATAAATGCTGACTCAATCAATGGTGTTACCTTTCACTGAAATAAATGTTAATTACTAAATCCTTATGGATATATGACAATTAGTGCTTTTGTGCTTTTGCACACTCTAGGGGAATGCTACATACACAGATTTTAGAACCAAAGTAGGTAGTGAAGAATTATGGTTTCAGAATATGATCTGAAAGTCCAACATGTGACAAAATGTCATGTGTTTCACTAAAGATGTCTCCTGATAATTTGACACCTCAAGTTATTGAATGGTTTTGATAATTTGAACTTTTTTTCCAGCCTTATGACTACAACCTGGCATTCTCAGTTGTATACTTTTTTCTAATCCTTGCTGTTGAAAGCTAGGGCACTTATATTACACAGATTTCTTTTTTAAAACATCAAACTTGCTGATAGTCAAGTCAGTAAGTGTGTTATTATACTACCAGAGTAACAGTGCAGACACGTATGGACAGATAAAGGCTGTCTCTATCAAAATGAGAAGGGTTACCTTTTTCTTCTAGAGTTTATCTTTGTAGGTATTCACTGAAATATGATAATTTTAGTTCTATCACTTATAGTGTATCCACATTTCCATTTTTGTGATAGCTCTTATTTTGTGGCTTTCACTTTGATTTTTGCAGTGTCTTTATGTCTAGTTTTCTGTTTCAATGAATCCTGTTCAAATGATGAGGACTGACATTTTCTGTTGTCTTTGTTAAATCGATAGTCTTTCTTAATTCTTCTATTTACTCTCTGTTTCTTTCTCATCTATTGTTTAAACACTATTCTTTCAAGGCCTTTGACAGCTATCTCTGTACCTATTTAGGTTCTATTGCCTTTTTATTCTGTTGTTGTTCTGATCTATCAGATTTCTTTTTGTCCCTTTCTTTCCCTAAAGTCTGTGTCTGTCATTGTCATTACTGGGATGCTCTCCTTTTGCCCTGTGTTATGCGATAACTGTGCTGACAGCAGAGGGAGCACTAAACTCATTGCCCATGGGAAAGTGTGGGGAGTGATACCCATGTTCCTATAATCCTTGTATGGGTAGGATGAGCTCATTAGCTTTCTGGCAGTCATCCTAGGAGAGGGACAACTCTGATTCCAAACCTGGGCAGATGGAGCTCGTTTAGCCCTGGAAGGCCTTCCATCTAAGAGGGTAAACCTCCATCCTAAGGACTTTGCTGCCAAAGTCCAAGCTTGCTAGGCCCTGGCAGATGAACCTTAGGACTAAAGGGGGGGTCCAGCTCTGTGCATGCTGTGTCTCACCTAAAAAAATCCATTGCGGAGGCTCGAGGGTGCTATTCGCTATCCTCTTTTTATCAGCGCGCTTGGAAAAGGCGCTGATGAGGAGCGTGGATGAAGCCCTCCCTGGATCTTTGTTCATGAAGCCCAGCCACGATGATGACAATATCTTGTCTCAGAATCTGCTTAAAAGCGTTGCTCTGAGCTTTTTGTCAGAAATTCTTACCTATTTAATGCTAATAATGGGATTTCTTTGGAGATCTCAATGTGGTTTTCGGGTTTTCACATGTCTTTTTTTTTATGTTAGTAGTTGGATATGGGACACTCCTTTTCAGAGCTGGGTGGGCTGTTCTGATTGCAAAATAGGCTGGCTATTGCTTTGCATGATCTGGATTGTGCTCAACAGCTGGTTGAAAAAATGTATTATAGGATTTGCACATGTTTTATATGTGCTTGCAGAACTAGAAAAAGAGATATTTTCTTTGAATTGTCGTAATTAAGTGATTTTAAAAACTGGCAAATCTAGCAAACTTATTCAAACGTAAGCTGCAGTGAAATTGCAGAGCTATGAATTTGGTCATCTATATAAAAACAGGAACCAAAGCACACATTAACATCGCTCTGACATGCTGTTTAGTCTTTTATCCAAGTATCCAGCTAAGCAGAAAACCAAAACCCTTTAAAGAATATTCTTTTAATTGAGGGAACTGGGAGTGAATGTGAAATCAAGATTTTTTTGTAGTGAGCTAAACAAAGCCTTTAATTTACCCACAGGTTTATTATCATACACACTGTATCAACCCTGTGTTCTACTCTGACTCGCTATAAAGATCAAGTCTTTACAAGAGGACACGAGCCAAAATAGCTCTCCTCCTGCTTATCTTCAATATTGCTATTGATCAAAGCAGACAGGAACCTCTTAGCTTAACCAAATTCAAGGTATCAGAAAGAGAGCTGAGAACTAAATTTGACTTTGGTTTAATCTGAGAATGATGCATGGGTATTTTAGGGGTTTACATTGAGCCAGAGCTGGGTAATGAGGTACTGGGGACCTTTCTGGGATGGGCTGACTCTTCTCAGGAATAGAGTTAGGACCCTATTTGTGCTGTATCTAAGCAAGTGTTCTCAAATTCAGAGTGGAGATCTGACTAGAAGTTCACTCTCCTTTGCTACTGGAAGTGAAATTCTGTTGTATTAGTGAGAAGAAAGGGAAGTACTATTTCTGAATCCAGAGGAAAGCTGGGATTAAGACAGGATGGGAGAACAGGTCACAATCCTGCCTGAGGGAGAATGGCAGATGTTCTGAAATCGATACAGTAGCTAATTGTAGTGGAGAGCTCAGTGAGAAGATTTATTAAGCTATCAAATGAAGGATGATAAAGCTTTAAAAAGTGGCTGGTAATGAAAGGGAGAAGGGAAATATTGATCATGGCTTTGTATAAAAACAATGATTGGAATATTACTGGAGTAACCAAAGTCAAAAATTATGCTAAGAAAATAAACTGTATTACTCTTAAGGGAATTCAGGTAATAGCTCTTTTAGCAAAAAATGGTTTTGATGTGGAAAGATTATGTAGAAACATGTTCAACATCATGTGTCTAATCATGTTTATGCAGGCCATTGGGTTTATTATTACTTAGCATCAATCAGGTTTTGTGAGAATCTTGCAAGATGGATGAATCTCCTGTACATTTCCTGAGAGGATGTATCAAGACAAGGCAAGCAACTTACTTTCCAGTATCTGTGCAGGTAATGCAAAGCAAACAAAAGATGCAAACAAAATCCCTAATATTAAGAGTTACTCTTAAATCATTTGAGAAGACAGGTTAGGTAAATAGTTGGAAATGAAAATGCTCATTTTCAATTTTACAATCTCTCAAACTCCCACACATGACAGTTTGGGCAAATATGAGGAATTTTAAGAGGAAAGTGGTACATTAGTGCACATGCTTTTTTTCAATATAGCACTTGCTAAACCAACTATGTACTGCTTTGCTTCCATAGGCTTTCCAATGTTTTATGGTCTACATTAATATCACTCTATGGGCTGTGGTAGAACTGTGAATTTTAAGTATTGATAGTGACCTTTCCTGAAATTTGGACACTTGGCAGTGAAGATACAGTTGGATTTTCTGCTGTGAGCTCAGAGCATGAAAGCACAAGTCAGTTCCTTTTCTATATCTCTTTTAGCATAGAGTGACAGAGCTTTCAGGATGCATAGTGTAATGAAATTGTTCCTGACAAGTGACAGAAATTGACAGGTCCAAAGCATCGATGAGTAAAGAAGGAAGAAGGGTCTGATAAGGAAACTGATTCTTCAGCAAGGAAACAGGAGAAGGAGGTGATAGAAGTCACTCTATAGGCAGAAATCACCTGGTCCCTGAGTGAATTTTGAGATATGTGTAAAGATTGTGTCTGCCAACCAGATGAATGGATTGCTGCCTGGTTGCTCACATGCTCACATACTGGGATGCTGAGGCTGGTAGTCAGGAATTAGAAGGTGAGGAAGCTCAGAAGCTGGGATATCTTGCTAGGGACCAAGTACTAGACAAAGAAGAAGAGAGGACACAATCTAAGATCTCTGGAGGTGGCTCCTGTCAAGCATGAAGGCAAAGTGTCTCCCCAGGGATGGTCTTATAAATTTCTGAGGGCAGTAGACCACCATGGAAAAAGGTGGTGTTTTCATTTGTGTCTTTGTTTTTCATCATATAAAGTTATTTTAATTGGCAATAATTTGAATTAATTGAATTAATTTACCCTAAGCTGGATCTTTTTAACCCATGATGGCAGTATTTATTTTGATCCCTGAGATTTTTCATCCTATTTTCTACCCCTGTTTTTTTGGGTTGGGCTAGTTGGCAACTGATGAAGTGGATATTTGGCTGCTGACCAAGTCTAATACATTACAGATGACATACGTTGCACTGCCAATAGCATGATGGCAGATATCTCCTTCACTTCTGATATCACAAACATAAGTAACAAGGAGTATCACATATCTGACTAAGAAGACTGCCTGCCTCTTCCAGATAAATCCTTACTGCCCGTGGCTTTTGCATTACCTACAAACTGACTGAGAATATTCTGCTGCTAAACTGGGATGGTTTTCATAAAGAAGATGGCCACCAAAGGATGTTACTGTTCTTTTAAGATGAGCTGAAAGAAAGATGCTTTGCTTTGTCTCCAGTGTGCAATGTCTTCATGTACTACAGAGGCTACCACATGTTTATGAAAAATCAACGAGAAATTATCACATTCCCCAAAGGAGCTGAAGTGATCTGGAGGCCCACTGTGCCTAACTCCTTTTCCAAAAAATATGATCAACTCTTTTTAAGTACATAAGAGATTACAAAGAAATCAGTAAGAGACATCAGTATGTTGTTGATGGGGAAAAAAACCACCCTGCCTTCCGCTAGCCTAGATTATCTAGACTAGGTTTAGGCCTTCTAAATCTGACAAAAATAGTAGATATCACACAGTGTTGCTCATGATAGTGTCTAATGCCAACTTGCTGTGAGTGGAAATGTGGTGTTAAGAAAACTGGTCGTAATCCAGCATGGCCAAATGGATACAATGAACCCAAACCATACCATGTAGCTGTGGCTTTGAGAGGATAGTCTGAGTGATAAAACTCGTAATGGTTTGAAAGCCTAAAGTAAAGATGACAAAAGTGGCATATTGACAAATAGGAAGTAATTTAAGTAGCAAAAGGTTTACTTTTCATGCTGTTTTCAGCAGGAAGGGATTGTTTTATCTGTCCGATATCTCTATGGCCAAAGATGATCAGAATGTTATTAATGATTCTTTTGCTGTCAATGCTTCAGCTTAGTAATTAGATGTAATCAGAGGTTTAAATGGCTTTGGATTCAAATTGCTGGCTTAAAATTCAGGTAGATTCCGTGAAATGCTGAAATCAATCATGATCAATGCTCAAATACTTTCAAAGTCTAACTGAAGTTGGCGGTTAATCAGAATATTATCAACGATTCAATATTCTGATAGTCCCAGCTGGCAACATCAAGGCAGTTCCTGAACATTATCAGTGTTGGTATGAGGATACATTGCTAATTTTAAAGTCTGAAACCTCAGCACACGTCAGTCTCTACAAATTTGCACTGTGAGGAGGAAAGAGACTGGTATTTCTGAGTGTGTAGTGCAGTTGATCATCAAGGCAAAGTACTGCTATCTTTCATTTGCTTAAGTCATTGGAAAAGGAATAGGAGAGAAGACAAAAGCATACAATTAAGTACCTTGAAGTGCAACACAAAATGTGACACTTAAATCTCATACTGGTAAAACTTGTAGGGACAAACCCTTCTTTTTTCTGAATTTCTGGTAAAAACTTCCATGAATCTGAGGCAGTTTTTGCTTCGTACTTAACAAAGGAAAGTTAAGACTTCATTCAGTGCTTTCATAATTGTTCTGACATGGATTCTGTGGGGAGAGTTATCTAGGCTAGTAATGTCCAACAGAAAGCAAGGAAGGAACAACTTTGACAGCAATAATTTACATTTTCTGCAATGCCTTCCAACACTGAAAAACTGCAATGGTTCAATGTCTACTTGTTGTCCGTGAATTAATATGGATGTTAGAATCATTGAATTATTATATAGTGCCATGTGGTTTTAATGGATTATTTATTAGGTGGCAAACATTTTATCATGCCTCTGTAGAAACCAGTAGCTGGATGGCTGCTGCTCATCTGGAAGAATCTGCTGTACTTGTATATGAATGAATCATATTGAATGATGCTCCTTCAAGAGTCTTTGAATAATTTACTTAGGGCCAGACTTTTTCAGGCATGTCTGTGTGTGGCTAGGATTCTTTACAAATGGTTAGGAAACACAGCAGTTTATATTTCTGCTGACAACAGTTAAAATAAGACCCTAATACTGCGAACTTTGGAATTCTGCAGTTTACTTTGTGTGCTTTTCAGTGTTCCTACAGAAATGTAAAAATGCAGTTCTAGTAAAAACATCAGCAAAACCCTCCCTCAAGATATTAAGCTCCATAATTTTGTTTCAGATTTAATTTCTTGATTCCAAACAGCAAGTTCATCACCTATTTTTTTCAAGAAAAACAGGAATTAAAGATGAATCTTTCATGGAATACTTTACTTATTTTATTATTATTTAAGAATATTTTCATATTTCCTGTCAAGTCTTGGCAAAAACCAGGTTTTCATGCTCTGGTACAGAAATATATATCATCACTATTAATAACAGTTCCAGTCCTTGGATCACTAGAAAATGTTGCCATTAGGGCTAAGTTACTGGCTGGAGGTAATAATAATTGACTGAGCTGTGTTTGTACCAAAAAATATGAATTTCGACAGAGACAAGCATATCAAGAAAAAAAAAATTAGGCTACAATCTAATCACCTTTCTACTGAATCCTGGAAAGAAGTGACTGAAAAGTTTTAACATTCCTGTGAATAATCAGCTGGCTGCATTTTCAGTGGAGCAATTTAATTCTTGTTTAAGCATTTGGCTCATTAACCAGAGAAGGTAAAATAAAGAGCATTGTACAATGTGGTGGGGAAAGACCACATATTTCCATATTCTACCTGATTTTTGTTAATTTTTCCATTACATTTCATAAATGTCCTCAACCTAATGGCTTTGCTGGAGAACCCCTTGTACCTTTTCCAAAGCTGGAAATTGCTCTCAGTATTCCGCAGTCTGAGGAGCCCAATTTATTTGAAGCGAGGCTAGCCTTGAAGCATACAACATGGAAGATTTTGGTCATGCAAAAGTTGTAATCTGACAGCCAAATACATAATATTTCTGAAGTTGAAATTAAACTGGAATTAAGGCAACTGGCCCATGGTGGTGGATCCTGTCAAGAGTCAAAGCTGGTTCTTTCATGTTACTTTTGCCTCTTCAACACCACTGTTCTGCTTTGATGTAGGGCATAAGGACTGCCAATGACACCAAACTGGGAAGATCTGTTGACTCCATTGAAGGCAGACAGGCCCTGGGGAGAGGTTTTGACAAACTAGAGGGCTGGGCAGTCACCATCTGTATGAAGTTTAACCAAAGCAAGTGCTGGGTTTTGCACTTGGTATAGGGCAACCTTGTATGTATATACAGATGGGGGAATGAGAGGCTGGAGAGCAGCCCTACAGAGAGGGATCTGGGGATTCTGATTGAAGGCAAATTGAACATGAATCAGCAGTGTGCTCTGATAGCCGAAAGGGCCAGCTGTGTCCTGGGTGCATTAGGCACTGCACTGTTATCTAGTCAAGGGAGGTGATGGTCCCAATCTACCCTATGCTGGTGTTGCCTCATCTAGAGTGTGGTGTGCAGTTTTGGGCACCACTGTGTAGGAGGAATATGAAACTGTTGGTCAGAGTCCAGAAGAGAACCACAAAGATGATGAAAGGTTTAGAGAGGAAGCCATATGAGGAATGGCTGAGGTCACTTGTTCAGCCTGAAGAATAGGAGACTGAGGGGAGGCTTCTTTGAGGTCTATAATTTCCTCATGAGAGGAAGTGGAGGGGAAGAAGCTGATCTCTTCCCTCTGGTGACCAGTGACAGGACTCAAAGGAATGGCATGAAGCTCTTCCAGTGTAGGTTTAGGTTGGATATTAGGAAAAAGTTCTTCACCCACAGGTGGTAGAGCACTGGAACAGGCTCCATACAGAAGTAGTCATGGAGCTAAGCCTGACAGAATTCAAGAGGCATTTGGACAGTACACTCAGGCACATGGTGTAATTTTTGGGGTTGTCTTGTGCACAGACAAGAGTTGGATTTGATGATCATTGTGGTCCCTTCCAGCTCAGGGCATTCTATGATTCTATGACTGGCCAGCTCTTGCCCTCGTTTCACTTAAGTTGTTACTATCTACATCTTAGTTCAGTTATTTGTATCTCAGAGAGGTAGAATCAAAAAAAGAATTTTGTTTCAAAACTTTGAAAATTCACTGTTGGGTGATAACTGACCTGGCACTTATTTTTACTGAGTTTAAACTGCATGCATTATTCACTATGAGCTATTTGTGGGTAAGCTTTGGTACCTAGGGCTCATACAGTTATTTTCCATGCTGGTGGTTTGGCTGTGTTTATTTGTTCTGTGGGGAGTAAGTTCAAGTTTTTTCCTCCTTGCCCTCTTTTCCTCAATGACTGGAGGGATGCAATACAAATTAGATGGAAAAATATACTACTGTTGGTTAGTAGAAATGGAATGTGTTATTTTTCCTCTTTAGAGAATAAAACAGAATTCTTTGGTTTCAATCCAAATAAGGCATTGCTAAGAACAGCCTGAATATAAGGTCTTTCATGTTAACATAAAGATTAGGAAAAATGCATAATAGGTCAGATTCTGTATGCAGAAATGACAACCTGAATGTGACTCCAGTTATGTTTTCTAATGATTTCTCACAGTAGGTTGAATCATTGTAAATTGCTATTTCTAATGGGAAATGTCTAATTTTTCTCTACTCTTCCTCTAATACATCTCTGAATATATATCTTTTGTGCCTCCTTTTTATTATATATTTGCATTTTTAGTTGCTCCTTGCATGCTACATTTTGTTCCTTGCATCTTCCTCCATCCTTTATTGGTCTTCCTATTCCCACTTATTCTAGTCTCAAGACTTTCTTGCCAGTTAACATACTGCATATGCAACCAGGTGGTAAGGATTATTTTCTTGTAAGAAGTCTGCACTGTTGATATAATTTCCTTTCTGTGAAGTCAGGATGAGTTTTAGAATTTTCTTAATCAGGAATGAAGATAAGGAAAATGTGCTCTTGAAAATCCTACTCATAACACAGAGATACCTGAGAAACAGGTTAATTTCACAGTTCTTCTGCCTTATATTTTTACTTGTATTGTGTTAGGCAGATCAGCTCTCTACATTCTTTTTTGGAAGTCTCATCCAAAGTCATAATTAAATAAAGCTAACAATGTAGGAATGATGTACCCTCTTTTTGTTTGTGGATGTGCGATAGCAGTCCAAAAAAAGAGTATTTCTCTACTCCTCCCCAAAGTAGCTGTGCAGTGATGTAAGACTGACCCTTTTATTGTTTTCAGCTATTCTTGATGGGAATTTCATCACTATTGCCATTAAAAAATACAGTATGAAACATTTGTTTTTGTATTAACCACTAATGTCTTTACAGATCTGAAATATTGTAAAGGTAATTGACTTGAATCTGGTCTCACATGTTACCATCAAAATTTTAAAACTAAGTCCTGAAGATACACAATGCTGTAAAGAGAAAAAACTAGGCAGGTGTTCCAACTTTGAAGACTGGCAGTTGATCATTTTCAGAGATGCAAACTGATTAAATGTGAGGACTCACTAACAAGTAACATATTTTAAGCAAAGAAACCAGACACTGAAGTCTACTGAAAATATCACTGCTAAGACCAGTGCCCAGATTATTACAAAGAAACACCTAGAGCACAAAATTAGATGTATTAATCTGCATACATTTCAAATGAATTCGTCTCAGCAGTGTGATTACAATGTATGTTAAATGAACCCAGAATGGGAATGGTGAGTTTAAAATGTTCTCAAGAAACTTGCCACTTTCTCTTTGGTAAGCATAAGAATAGAAATAGAGGATGATAGAGCACAGTAATGTCTCTCTCTTGAGCTATGCTGTGTGAGTAGGACTGATTTGCTTTTTCTGTTTGCCATTATACTTTTGGGAAAACAACTTAGATGGAAAGACTTAACTCAAGTAATTGCACAACATGCTACTCCAGCAGGGTAAGAGTTGCAGTTGTAGACAATGCAGGTAGAATTAAGAAGCAAGAAAGGTAAAAGGCTAAGGAGAAGAGGTAGTGCTAACAAGTGAGAAAGAAAACATACATTGTAGGAAGAAGGCAAATAGAATGCAGAAGTGGGAGAGGATGAGTTGTAAGAGCCTGAATGCAATGAAGATATTGAGTGATAGAATTTTGGTTCCGGGTAATAATTATTTATTCTTATCTAGACTGAAATGTGTTAAGATACATGAAACAATCTGGCTATGAATTCCACAAATGGAAAGGAAGCAGAATGATGACTCTAAACTGGAGAAAGTGGTGGACCACTAGCCCACCAGGATTCAATACAAGAATGCTTCTGCTAATACTGAAGCTGTCTAGTAAAATACCAAAGGCTGAATTCTGTTTTGGTGATGTTTTGAACCATGAATAAACCTCCAGACAACAGTACTGTTAAAGTGAGTGTGAAATGAGAATGTCTTTCTGATACCAAGTGCTTACCTGTTAAAAAAGAAAAATGTCCATGTGTTGTAGGATTGTGTTTTTGTCAGTGATGAGCATTCAGTGCTTGAGATTCAAATGAAGATCTTTTACTCCCTTTTTTTTTCCTCTGTGAAGAAAGATATTTCCTGAGAGTATCTACTGACTAGTTGATTTGTTTCAAGCCAGATGATGGACATTCCTTGTAATTTTTACCCTTGGTGTGTGAATTATAGATGTCGTACTTGTTTGTTAATGTCTAATTCTTGTTTAAAGCTTGCTAAGCTGTTTACTTCCACAAAAACTCAGTGGTGTCTGTGAGTTCCACACATGAGTCTGAACATAAGAGGATGTCTTCTGTGTACTTTGCATTTGCTGACTTTTAATTGCGTCTAGCCTGACTAATGGAAAAAGGAACAGGAATCTATCTGGGTTCATTTTCATCATTTTTGTTAGACATAACATCATGTTCATTCTCATGTCTCGTTGTAACTAAATGCACTGTTTTTAGGGTTCTACAGAGTGTAAATGCTTTGGAGAATGGACAACCATTTAGGCCTGTGCAGTGCCATACATAAAGAGAGGACCTTGGCTCGTAACTGGGTTTACTGGTCACTAGAGCAACTCATGCAAATAGTGAGAGTGTTATAAAACTGAACAACAAAAAAGACCAAACATCAACCAGAAGAGGGTGGTTTTTCTCCCTGTGTTTAAAAGAGACTTGCTGCAGTGTTAGGGTATGTTAAACATATTTACTAAAGCCACATTTTGACATTGCATGGAGGACATGGACTCATTGTTTTAAGTGGAGGTATTCAGTATCATCGTGAGCAGCTGATGATGGTCTTGATGATCATGGAAGAGATTGGCTGGGAGCCTGGATAAGAATGTGTCTGTATCCAAGTGCTGTGGTTCTTTCAGACTGTACAGGCATGCTGAGTAAGCTTCAGTTTCTCTGTCAGACCCACAAAACCAGATACTGCAAAGTGGTGATGAACTACTTCAAGTCATGCTCCTCCTTTTCCTGACTTGAGTCAGTGAAAGTTGTTGTACAGAATCTAGCTCTGCATGTTTTAAAAACTCAAGTTCTCCTTAAGCCAGGGTCCTTGGATTAGGGAAAAATATTTCTGTGAGCCACTTGTATTATACAGAGCTTCATGTAATCTGTGGATTACAACACTTTGAGACTGCAGTTCATACTGCAGAGCTAGGCTTTACAGTCTTAGTTGCTGTTTTATTGCCAGCTATTTTACCAGATTCAGATTTACTTTTCCTGTTAATCCCAAATCACTTTCTGTGTCACCAGACAAGCAGAGCTTCAGGTACCTGCCCCTCACCTGTCCAGATTCTCTAGCTGTATACTTCTGGCAACCTCTAAAATAAACTTCATGCCTTGTTAATGCAGTATAATATCTGCAGTATAATGAAAGCTGAAATAGTGGAGACGTTGTAAGAATAAATTGAATTTAACATAAAAATAAGACATCACCTCATGTACTGAGTGTATTATTCTTTGTTGTATGTAAATTAATATAAAGCTCTGTGACTTATTGAAATGAAACTGCCACAGATTTTCAGACTGAGACTCAGGAGCCTTGCAGTGTAACTGAAATCTCCCCATGAGGTAGATAGTGATTTACATCCCTCTTGAAGGGGCCAGTGTTTATTGACCATTATGGAGTATATGGGGAGTTAAATGACAGGGGCAAATGTAGAAAGGAAGAAGCAGCTGTACAGTGCTCTAGGTGATATGTATCTGCTTATCCTGATTTTACAACATGGGAAGTCAATTTATGCTGCAATGGGTAGTAGTCAAGCAGTAACAAACCTCAGAACTAAGGTCTTTGAAAGGTGTGCATCTCCAGTTGCTTTTTTATCTTCCCCCCCACCCTCCAGAGCTGTAGAATGATACATTTCATTATCTTTTTGAAAGTTTAGTGGTTCAACTAAACATTTTGGAGGCAATGCTTATAACAAGATGAAAAAACTTTTAATGACTCTAGTAGTTTATTTTCTCTACAGGAAGACAAAAATTACTCTTTGCCAACCTGAAACATTTTTGTTAAATACAGAGCAATGTTGTCAATTGCAAAACAAATATGCTGTTTCAAAATAGAAAGTCAGAATGTTCCCATTTCAGAAATATTGAAACTATTTCTTCTAGAGAATGTCAAAATAAATTGTCATAATATTTAACCCTACATGCTTTCCAAATTGGTGAATAATTTTGATCTCCCCACAAATGTAATTTACAGCACATGTATTATTCATCCATTTCTTTGTAGTTCTAGTAATGCTTTTGAAATTCCTGCTGATAGTGACTCCACAAATCAAAATCTCCCACCATGTTCAGTAGTCTGAGACTCCATCCTGTTTCATGGATAATGATAGTAATACAAAGCTCCAATTTATTTCTTCTTTCCAATCTGTGAACTACACAAACACAATATAATAACTACATAGACTCAAGTCTTTAGGAGAATGGGACATTGCAACACACTTTCTCAGAAGCATGGAGAACCCTGAGCACAGCAAATCCATCATCTCTTTGCATTGGTTCCCCACAGAATAGTGACTTGGCTTCAAAATCCTTACTCAAGGTCAGGTTTCCCTTTATCCTTAAGGAGCCTGGTAACATTTGACAAAGCTATCTACAAGACATCTGAGATCTTTAGTGTTAAAACTGTGGCCAATGCCACAATGGCAAAAGGGAGTTTTCTGTAACAGTGTGAAGCAGTTCTGTGCAAAATACAGAACTTCTGTCTGAGACTCACCTTAGGATGTAGAGCATAAGGCATATGACTTAAGTGCTGTCTTCTTTCATTAGTGCTTGTAGTGCTGCCTTACTTATAAGCATATATGCATGAGAACACAGAATGAACACTCTCTAAACAGCTCCCTAAGAAGCAGCTACAAATATGCCTTACAACAGGAAAGCTCCATGATATATACAAAGCTCTATCAGCAAGAGGAGGTGAGAACCAGAGAAAGGGTTTTTCAGGCTCACAGTCCTCCTGTTAGAGGTTAAGTTCTTCCTGTAGTGCCTGGGCAAAGAGAGCAGTTACCCTTTGAAGGCACCTGTGCCTCTGTCCATCACTCTTGTTTCCCTGCTCCCCTGCTCTGCTGGTTACTGGGGCAACATGTATGGAAAATCATGCAAGATCATACTGACCTCTAATTCCAGCCTCAGGCATGGAGGTTTGAAAATATTTATATAGAGAGAAACAGAATTTTTGTGCAACACTTTAGACTTTCAGGACAGAAAAGGATCCTGTGCTGACATCAGTTCTATTGCAGAAGGAGGGAATTTTTTCAGTAAGGAGGCAAAACCCTCATTTTTCTTACTTCCTGGTAACATAGGAATCCCTGGTAAAGTAGATGTGAGCTAGAGGTCACCTTTAGTGTAGTTTTATTTATCCTGGATCACTTCGGTCTTCCAGGAAATTCCTCCCATGTTGGCTTGCCATGTTTGTCCTTGCATTTCTTATTGGAATCGTATGAGCTGGGGCAGAGACAATGTTCTGCATAGAATTGTTTAAAAAAGGCAGCAAAGAATGAGAAGTTGTGTTAGGAGTGCTGTAAATGAGCTTGCACACTTTTCCACTTAAACATTGCGGCTGCTCTTTCATTTTCCTGAATCTCCTCATGCTCCCTTTTTCTTACTTTTGTTGGCTGTGTGTGCATGTGCATGCACCTCCTTTGTTGACTTGGTCCCTTTTGTGTTAGGCTTACTGATTCCATTCCCTTTCACTTATTTGTTCCTCAGATTCTTGTATTTTGACTTCTCTGTGTTAGAGCTACTGTTTTCACTCCCTAGCATCACTTCACAAAATCCATCTTACTGAACCTGTACCCTGCATGCTTAAACCTTCTCATTGATTCACAGTTCAGTTCTGAGATAATTACAGCCACTGTGGTGCCTGTAAAATATGACTTATTTCCTGAAACTATTGTTTGTATTAGAAAATTAGATGATGTACTTTTCATTTGCCTGAGTACACCAACTATTCATACGTGATGAAATTAATATATTTTGATGAAAGGCAGATATATTTTGATACAGAAGCAGATGTGAATCAGTGATTTTCTGTCATAAAAGTATGTAATTAAATAATCATCTGACCTACAGGAGAAACTGAACCTTGGCTGCAACAAACACGTAAATAGCAGCCCTGTATTTTGAAGAACAAAGGGCGATATTTATAGCAAAGACAGCATATTATCAGTGTCTTCATCTCTCTATAGCTAGCAGAAACTCTTTCTGAAGGATCTCCTAGTGTTACTATTTCACCAGTCAAAATCTGGAAAACTCTGAACATTTGCTTTTATTTATTTTTTTTTCCTAAAAAGAGTCTCTCAATGTACAATCATGTATTTCAGCCTTCTATTTGAATAAAATCTGCTGATGACATTTCAGATACTAGTGGCCCAGGTGTTGTTGGCCAGGTAGAGCCTGCCTAGGTCACATATCCTCTGGGCAAGGTCTCCTTGCCCCACATTGGGATATTCTGCTGGGTATATTGCATAATCCCATTTGATGCACTGCTAGAGCCAAAAGATAAGTTTGGTGGGCACACATGGCTGGCTCACAAACTCTTCCGAAGAATTCTCTTCTACACTGAGAAGGAAAGCTGTCACTTCTTTGTCCTTCTCTTTCCATTTAACAAGTATAACAATTGGTTGGAATTTTAGCTGGGTAGGAGAGAATTCAGAACTCCCTGGCATCCCTAGAGACAGTTGTTTCTCTGTGTGCTTAGCTCAGAGCTTCTGATAGACTGATCAACAAGAATTTCTTTTCTTCTATCTTTGTCCTTCTTGTTTTGTCTCTCATTAGACATCTCCTGTCTCTGCTGGAATTCAATACAAGTAAGAAAATTTTGCAAAGTGCTTTCTTGATTACCAGCTGATACTCTCCATAGTTGCATCAAAATGAAAAACTCTATTCATCAACACATTATGACTGTGATATATGGCTGGTATTTTCACTTAGCTAGGAGCATAGGGTTTGCTTTTTAAGTGTTATGAATTTAGTCAAACCGAAACTAGTCAAACCACGCTTCCTCATTGTGCATGTGTTAATTTATAAGGTGAATTAACACCTATTTTCAACTGTTTTTTTTTAATTTGTGCCAAGAAGAGTAACACAGAGGAAATCAGAGAACATATACTAATGAACGTGTTCTAATAATGGAGTGAGCCTGTCAGTGTCTCAGGCACAGAGGTTTAGATAACTATCAGTTCCTTCTGCAGTTGTGATTATTCCACATCACTTGCTCCCTAACTTTCCTTTTTCATCAGATTGTCATGTAGAAGCAGGAACTGATGCAAGGCTTTCTGAGCCCAGAGAATGCATTTGATGTGTTAGTGTATGTGGTGAGGGAGGTACTGCACCGCTGTGCTGTGCATACAGATGCAGAATTGTTATCATGATAGGTTATAGCAAGGTGAAGACTTTTTACCATGCTTTGCTGAGCACAATTCAGGAATAACTGCTGGTGATGAATAAAAAATAATTTTTATGCCTTACAGTCTGCCAAGTGTTTAATTAATGTCAGTGAAGAAAGCTTAGATATGTAATAGAGAACACATGCAATCAAATTACTTTTTTCCAACCTTTAAATACATCAGAATACACATCTATTAGAGACTGTTTCTTGGGGTATGTTTACACTCTATGGCTTCTACTTGCTTAGAAGTTTAAAAGACTGTGGTAAACATGGTTTCTTTTATATCCTGAGACAAACTGTCTGAATCATGAATTTTGTGTTTGTGGTCAGCTACTACTGCATTAAGAAGTGAATCTTTGAATCACTACTTCTAGCATAGAAGCTTCCTCAGAGGTTTTAGGATTGTATTGCTACTTCAACTAATTTTTGTGAGTGTAGGCTGGAGACTATATGTTGTTTTCAGCTTGGAGAAGGGAAACAGTCATCTTTACCTAAACCTTGGTAGGAAGAAAATGTTGATTTATCATTATTATTTCTAGTTTGTCACTCTGAGCAACCCACTCCTGCAAATGTCTGATTTTTTTGCAGTGTGTGTAAAGGGCTTAGTAATATTTTCTTTGTTTCTCCACAGGAGTGTTGTGAGAATGAATGTGTTAATGCTTTGCTGTTGTTTTATAGATTAGATCTCTGTGTATTCAGGTGTTATCTGAGAATACTGATTGTGCCTGTATATTTTCCTCCATTGCCCTGATGTAAAGATGTGCTGAAAGTCAAATGATACTTTGGTTATATAAGGAAGATCACGGAGGATAAATATGTGCTAACTGGAATGTATTAATAGTTTTTAAAATTATGTTTGGGGAAAAAAAGTGAAGTTATTTTTCACATAGCATACTAGAGGGAAACCAGCAGAAATCTAATTTGTCTGGACTGAGGTAACACCCAACATTGTAATGCTCTCAGTGAAAGAGAACAACCATCTCTGGCCTCCTGAATAGTGATACCAATTGATATGTCCAACTGCATTTGTGTTCCAGTGGCACTGCTTTTTTTTCATGAGAAATTGGATTCACATTAATAAACATTCAATAACAGACAGTCATTGGTATGGTGATCAACTTAGTAAGTTTGTACTTTCAGCAGTAAGGCTGGACCTGAATACTGACACAAGTCTTCATATTTCATCACCAGTTCTGTAAACTATGCATTTCCTATGGGCATCAAATTGAAAAAAAAAATTATTTGAAAGCACTAAGATTACTTTGTTTTTTACATCAATGATTATGGGTTTCCCAGTCATTATATGTTCACAACTTGGTTCTGAATGGAAGTATCTGATATTGGCAAGAAATGTGCCATCAGTCAATAATAAGAAACACTGTGCAAAGTAATTCTGTAAAAGGGTACAATTCTGAATAATGATGAGAAAGATGCAAATAGCAAAGTGAATATCTAGTATCCTTTCCTTAAAAATAGAAAATAATAATAATAAAAAGCAGTTAACTGTGTTCTGAGGAAGCTTAAGTATCTGGGATATTTCATTAGCAATAAAGATTGCATTTATAAGGTTGCAGAAGTTCTTTCAGAGACTTTCTGGAATTTCCTTAACACACATTTCCCCTTTATAAGAGAAAAAATATCTGAGTGCAGTCTTTAATAATGTAGTATAACTTTTACTTTATAGACAATAACACCTTCTTCTAGCAAAGCTAGATCTGGAAGAGATGAGCATCTGAATACTCAGTTATTAAAATTTTAATAATACAATGAATATGAAATTGAATAAATTCAACTCTTTTTCTTTCCCTAGCCTCTGTAGGAAAAACATCCTATATGATCAGATCATCTGCCTGCCTTCTAGCAGCCTAGAATTACTATTGAGCCTCATGGCCAATATCAAAGAGATCTAGCAGACAAAGTTCTTCAGGATTAAAGTTCCTACCAATCTTACCACAGACAGCATCTGCGCAGAGGAGCATCCCCAAAGCAGTGTCCTTTAGCTCACTGAGAGCTGTTAGAGATATTTCTTCTGCCTCTTGGTTCACCAAGTAGGACCTCTTCCCTGACCACACAGTCAGCATAGATGGGGCCAGAGGTACTTCTGTTGAGCCTGAGGTCAAAGAGAAGAAGGGGTTTGTAAAGGCTCTATGGTTATTCATTGGAAGGCTATGAGGAAATGCAGAAACCAACCAGACAGGGAATCAGTACTTTGCTAATTGTGATTCTTCTGGAATTAACTTGGTACTGAAATAAATTGGTGTAAATGACTTGGAACTGAATACCCACTAGCAAAAGAATTTGTTACGGGATGATCAGAATAATGCAGTGAATTCTGATGCAATGAAAATGTAAGGAAAGAGAAAAATGATAGTGTTCTTTAATGTAAGACAATTAGCACTGCAAATGGATTTTACTGTTCCTTCAACTTTCCAGCATTGTATTTGCACTCAAAAAAAGAGGAGACTGATCTTAGTTGTAAACACTTCTAACTTTTAAAGAAAGTTGTAGGTTTCTTTCTATTTATAGTTAGTATTTAAGGACCTCAGTAAGGCCTGTTTAATCTGAAGAAGATTCATTACTGGATGTACTGACTAACAGAAAGTGAAGTCAAATACAGTAACAGCCTTGCCAAAGCAAAGTGATAGGTGGGTGATTTGGTTCAAAAAAGAAAATATGACCTTGGCAACAATAAATTACATTTATTGGCTGCTTAGAAATGGTATCTACCCACTACGGCATAATAAGGTTAAAACATGATTTAATAAAGCAAGAGATCTCATGTCAGAAAATTCTAGTGAAGGATTTGGCTAAACTGCAGGTGCTTATGACATTTAGCTTTGACTAAGTGCTTAAAGCAGAATCTACCAGAAAATTTGCTGAAACACACACAAACACACAGATATCCTGCTATGCTAAGCCTACACCGGAATTGGAATTAAATTCCTTTGAGCTAATGAATTCTGAAAGTTATGAAATGCCTGTTGATTTGTTTTTTTTCTCTGAAGATGCGTTGCCTTTACATACTACATCATTTTGCCAACTACCACAAACTACATTTTTGCCAGTTTTCTTGAAGTCTTTCCATTACTAAAGTAGGCTATGAAGCAAATTCACAGTGACTGCTTGGTCTAATGTGGTTTAGTAATATATCAGTGAAGTAAGATAACTTTATATTTAATGAAAATGAGTTGGACAGTGAATGGTGAAGTGTGATGAAGTTACCTTTCATGGCATTAGTAATGCTTTCAGTAAGAGTAGCTTGATATGTTAAAAGTAACATTGGTGTGTTTAGTTGCTTCTGGGAAGAGGGTAGATGAACATCTTGGGATTCCTTTTACCAGCGTACAAAGACATGATAGATGTACCTCACAGATTTAATTGTCTGGCCATCTCTCTCAGTAGAATTCAGATGTTGGATTTTGTATTTTGTGTTTACATCTGCTTTCATGTATCAAGAAGGAAAGATAATGACCCAGATGGCACCAACCTTTTGGACTATCCTTAACAATGGCACAGAATATAGTTTTAGCCAAACAGGATGCTGGGTGCCCTCTGTTCAGGACTGATGGATGTTGTCTAAGATCATCATGTGGAGTCCATCAGAGAGATGTGCCTTTTACTTTTGTATGGTGAAAACAAGCACAATGTCCTAAGCGTCTATCAGTATGTACTCTTGATACAGCTATAAGTAGTAAAATGTTCAGTATTCTTCAATGTGAGAGGGCTAAAGGATAGCTTGATGACTTTTTTGCTATCTTGTTCAGCATGTTCAAGACACAAACGAGTAAGCTAGGTAGATGAATGGAATATGAAAGAGGAGACTCCCCCATATATATCAAGTATCTTAGAGAACATATAGATGAGCCTTTTGCTTTATCATATCATAAGGATTGTGCATGTCAGGCTATAACCGATGCTAACTCGAGGGGTGGGCTTGTTTTCATAAATACCATTCTTGTTTGATATATAAAATTATATATTTGTACCTACAAAGTATCTGTGTTTTTGTTGTATCTGATAACTTGTTACTTTAATATAGAATCCCCTGCAGTGAAATCTCAGAACCTGTGCCAAGTAGAGAAGCAAAAACAATATACAAATTCTGCTCACAAACATAGCAACTTAAATTACGTGGGATTGCTTAGAAAACAGGGTTTTTTTCTTCCTACTTTTGGAGGAGGGATAATCATTTACAATCATTTCTTGGAAGAATTTTATTGCATCTATTTTGTTTGGAAAATATATACCAAGGAGCATCTGCCTTTAAATCTAATCAAATAACAGAGGCTTTAAAATGCATTTTTGAATGTGAATACATAAAAATATATGGATACACAATATATTCCAAACTTTCAATTCTATCTATGAATTATGAATGGTTTTTTTTGTTGCCATATGTCCTGGTTTGAACTGGAAGAGAATGAATCCTGTTCAGTGATTTTACTCTTCAGCTCAGTCTCTTCTAAGTAACTGCACTTTCTGAAGTTAACAGCATGTTTTTTTGCACACAATGTCTGCTTCTAGAAGTGATAATGCTTCATTCTTGCAGTTAGAACCAAGGATTGCTGTGCATAAAACCTCTTGCTTATGCTCCCTCCTGTAGAACCAAGGTCACTGCTAAACCTTGTGCCCTGTGTTTGGGTGCTGTAAGTAAGAGGTCACATCAGCAGGAAGGAGTGGACAGGACGCGTGACCCTAAACTGACCAACAAGTATTTCATTCTGTATATGTCATATTCAGTATAAAGCTGAAGGTCAAGCTCTCTTCTTCAGTTGCTGTTGTCAGAGGACTCTTCTGCCTCTTCTTTTGCCTTTGATCCCAGTCTGTGTGTTCCTGAATCCAGTTCCCAAATCCAGCTCCTCAATTCAGTTCTCCTCTGCCACTGGATCCAGTCTGCAACTTCTCCAGTGCCTGCCCATAGCATCAGTGGTGACAGTGAAGTAATTGCCACCAGGGGGATGAGTATGTGTGTACGTTGGGTTCAATATTGAATTTGCATGTATTTGTGTACATTTCATTTTTGTTATTATTTTCATTAAAGCTGTTTTAGTTTTCCAATCCACAAGTCTGTCTTCTTATTTCATATTGTTTTCCTTTGAGAAGGGAGAGGGGTTAATGGAGAGCATATGTCACTCTTTTAGTGGGCAGCCCACCTCTAACCATGACACCATACCACGTTTCATTGGAAGTTCAAATATGCTGGACATAACAGTTTCAGATGTGAAAGACTTTTCCTTTCAATATTTTTGGCTTCCTACTCACTTTTCATAAGATCACCTTCTGTGAAATTCTGTATTATAAAGAACAGTACTACAATGTGAAAATAAACTGATTCTTTCATGTACTATGAATAGAATAATGAACAATTTGATACAAGTTGGGGCCTTTGGCAGTGGACACTCATGCTCTCTTTTTAACCAGGCTTCCCCTGAATTTAAACACAAAGCTTTCACATAACTTAAAATAAGTTATTCTTACTTGACCTGTGGATTTCCTTTCTATAGAGACTGTGTATTCCTTAAAGCTTTCCTGCAGTCATGCAGCCTGTAATGGAGAAGATGCTTCTTTGCTTAACAACCTGGTGGATGTACAAATGACTGCTTCTCTTCTAGGTTCCAGTGGCAGTTGTGCATCTTTCATAAGTATTTTAATCACAGACCTAGCCTTGTATGGGCTTGTTTTAAGATTTTGTATGTAAAGAATGAAAATAGAGTTGGACATAGACAGAAGGTGATGTAAACAGCAGGAAGGAAGTATTCATATATGGAAGACATCCCATGGTAGTGTTAACAGCATATAACTATCAAGACAAGTAAAGCCTTGCATGAAAATTGTAGATCTTACCTGTCACACTATAGAATGAAAAATTTTCATCATTCCAGTGGCACTTTGCAATGAAGTGAATTGCTTTGTGTTTGTGGTGACTATATATGACCAAATAAAAGATTAGAAGAGCAAGTCATCTTTGGGATTTCTGAAGTCAGGGTCCAAAATTTCTTTAGACATTTCCTTTGGGATTTGGTGTATTAGATTATTCAGCTGAGCAGGTGGACCAGAAAGGGTTAGGGAAAGATTAGTGTCTTTCTGTAAATATTATACCTGTACACCTTGTTGCTCTGAAGTATAACACAGAAAATTAGGCATAAAAATAAATCCTTCTGTGTAAATCAGTAAGCATACATGACTCTTACCTCATTTCCGTGATCTTACATGGATTCATAATTCAACTTCTGTAGACTTAACTTCAAGCATGTTTGNGAGACCCCAAGAGATTTTCAGACTGTGCCTGTCAAGCATGTTATTCTGTCAGATTTATCACACATGCAGTGTTCACAGGTAGATTCCAGATCTACTTTGTTATAGAAACCTGTCGTTGAATTTTTTCTCTCCTAGAAACTACCAGCTAGGGTTTTTTTTGTCCTTTCTGATGTAATCCTATAACCCAGTAAATTTGGTTGTGTTGTTGCTTGTAACAGGCCACAAGCTTACTGGTAGGCTTTGTTTTAGCTTGCAGCACCAATTGTCTAATGAGCAGGTGACTGTTACCTACTTTGCGTAGCTTTTTATTTAACTCCCTATGGTTCTGTGATTATGATGCTTATTATTATTTCTGCAAGGAGAAGAAAAAAAGTGCTTTTTCTGGTTGGAATGAACTACCTGGAAGTATAGAACAAAGTGCAGCACAGAGCAGTAAAGGCACAGGCTGACAGCAGAGGTCTTAAAAGTACATGTGCAGATCAATACTGAAGGCTTCAGGACTAGAAGCAACTCACCAGTGGCCAGCAAAGAAATGTAACCTTAAAGGCTTGGTAAAGCATGTTTTGGACATAACAAAAAGAACACAGAGCAGTAAAAATAAAATAAAAAAATGGATTATATACAGTGAATTTACTTTTAATGTGCACTTGCTGACCACTGAAGAAAAGGCAAGATGCAAAACATGTTAGGAAGTACAAAAATTAATCTGAATAAGAAGGACTAAAATGTCAGCATCACTTTCCTCCTGCATACTGGAGACTTAAGTTTTCTGGATACTGAAGACCCCTTTTTCTTCTTTTCTCCCCTCTCCTATGTCCCCTCATCCCCCGCCCCAAGCTTTTGAACTTAAGAAGGTGGGCAAAACATCAAAGGCAGACATGAAATATTGGGTACACATAATTTAAACTTTATATAATTATATATATGTAATACATTATACTACATTTTACACTGCATTATGTATATAAAAATGTATTATTGTGATTAGATTAAAACAAATGATCAGGCTCTTAAGATAACTAAACTGACAATAAATTCTTGGGCTTGCATATAAGGTGTGTTCCTTTTAACCATAACAAAATTTTTAGCGTAAGTGATAGGAATTAGCAAATCTGTAACTTGGAAACAAAATGGTATAAGTGGTAGTAGTCTCTGAATCTGAACCCTCTTTTGACCCTCTTTGAAAAGGAAAAGCTAAATGCCATGATTAATGTCACAGTTCAAAGGTTCATTGCATTCAAGCAGGATCCAGGTGACTTCAGCTGAGCTCTCTGTGGACAGGTGTTCTTGTGCACAATTCCCTACAGGTTCAGTTCAGTAAAATCTATTATAAATAAAGTACCTGCAAGACAGGGGAACAAATTAAAAAAAAAACAAAAAACAAAGCCCAAAACAAAACAAAAAGGAAATACTGAGATTTAGATGGAAGTGTATTTTGCAAAAGGATTTTGAAGGGAGAATTAACTATTTTTTGTCATGTTCTGCTAAGTCATTCTGTGCTATTCATTTTGGGAGTCTGCATTGCTTAAATGCCACATATGAGTTGGCATTTTCTCTAAATCCTTTGTTAGGCACTTGGAACTTCCCAAACTCTTTTCCATTTGGCAAAATTTCTCACCTTTGATCTCTAACCAAAACTACTTATACTGTTAATTATCATCATAGGAAAGTTTGATAGAATATTAAGCAACAGGTTTTACTTGTTTTAATGTAAAAAAAGAAAAAAATTAATATGCACAATCTATCTCCAACTTCAGTAGAAACATTCATGTAATTGTTCACCAGTGCAAGTTATATTATAACCAATAGAATACAGGATATTTTTCTTTGCATTTATTTGAATAAGAATTCATATATAAGCTCCTTAAGCAAGAGAAATAATTACCTGACTTATTTTTTTAGAATGACTTAAAGCTTAGTAGAACTTAATAAACTATTAAGGACTACTACACATGCATGGAAATCATACTCTAATACATTTTGTCCATTTGAAAATACTGATAAGCTGCTTTCTAGTAGCTCAGTGATTAAAGAAATGCGATGCTGCTTGTGCAGTCTCAAACTCAAGCATTTAAACCTGGCAATACAAAAAGAAATGTAGCCTTTCCTTTTGACAGTTTTAAGCTAAATAAAGATAGCGGAGATGTGCAAGTTTGATTGTTGTTTGTAAGTACTGAATGTTTCCTGTACATTTAGGATCCATTTCTGGAACAGACAGAAGCCAATGTCTCCACTGGAACCATATTTGTTCCTCAGAAAAAAATTAGGTACTTGTCAAATCTACTTAATTTATTCTAGTAAAATAGTGAGTTTGAACATCGTCATGGTACAAAAGTTTGAAATGGATAGTGCTTGATTTTCTACTGTTGTTTCTTTTTAAACTGAATGGAACTGTGGAGGTAAATGAAAATGCATGAGGTTGAACTAAACTGGTCAGAGCTATTAGAGGAGAGTGTTATGATGGGAATGCTCTCCGGTAGCTCATTCATTGCACGACGAAAATTTGTTTGAAGAGCACAGGTGAGTTAGGCCCTTTGCCCACTAAATCTACTCCTGACATTAAGTTTATTCCTTAGTCAAAGGCCATGCCGAGGCCTTTTTGTTTTTACCAATTTTTGTGTATTTTGCATTCACCTGGGGTTTCATATACTCAAACCCAAGTTTGAAAAAAAGCTGAAACTATAAAGCAGTACTGTGTAAGGGAGGAATAATAACCAAGCATAGCACCTGTGTTTGCTTCTACTGCCCCCTTGTATTATTTTAATATTGAATGATTACACTCTGTTTTTTAGATATATTATTGAGGTGTACCTNGTTGAACTAAACTGGTCAGAGCTATTAGAGGAGAGTGTTATGATGGGAATGCTCTCCGGTAGCTCATTCATTGCACGACGAAAATTTGTTTGAAGAGCACAGGTGAGTTAGGCCCTTTGCCCACTAAATCTACTCCTGACATTAAGTTTATTCCTTAGTCAAAGGCCATGCCGAGGCCTTTTTGTTTTTACCAATTTTTGTGTATTTTGCATTCACCTGGGGTTTCATATACTCAAACCCAAGTTTGAAAAAAAGCTGAAACTATAAAGCAGTACTGTGTAAGGGAGAAATAATAACCAAGCATAGCACCTGTGTTTGCTTCTACTGCCCCCTTGTATTATTTTAATATTGAATGATTACACTCTGTTTTTTAGATATATGATTGAGGTGTACCTACACATTGAGGCATCTAAACTGGAATNCCCCCGAAGTCTTCTCTTCTCCAGGCTGAATTGAGGTATCTAAACTGAAAAGTCTCTGTTCAGGTGTCTACATGTATGTCATGTGCCCCCTATAGTAAATCAATAAAACCTAGAAGACAGTCCTGTCTCCCTAAAACAGATACATGATTCCTGGCCATATGAACCACAGTCCAATCTCTATTGCTTGATTTGGATTAAATTTGGATTAACTTCAACACCCAGCTCATAAATAGGCATATAAGTAAACATGCCTCCATGTACACACATAAATTAAGGTTTCATACTGTGAGACTGAATCTGAGATTGTGTAGCATCAAGTATAATGCGTGGAATTTAAGTTACATTGCTTTTAAATAAAGTGTTCCTGAGAGGTTTTTGGAGAGACTGACAGGTGTGAATTGACACTTTTAGACCTTCTATGAAATCATGGAGTTTTAGTTTCTCTTTTGAAAAGAACTTAAAAGTTTAAATAGCAGTTTGCTACACAATATTAAACCAAAATGAAACAACTAATTTTATATAACATTATTCTCCAAGTTTTAAAAATGTTTTTTTCATAGAGAATTTTTGTGATTTTGTTTCAAAAGTACATAGCTCAAAACTAAATTCTGAATTCCTCTGAAAAATTGACAATTTTTATACAGAACCATGCAAGCATAAACATATGCTTTCACTTATGAATGTATCTTAAAAGGGGTCAACCCAGGCCTTGCAGTTTCGTTATTTTATCTTATCTCCTGAACTACAAATACTAGATGTTGCCTACTCAAAAGATGTGGCAGCTCAGAGAATATAGCCCCAGAGAATATGCAATGTGAGCTTACAGAAATTCAAGGTGTAGTGGCAGAGTCAAATCCACAAGGGACTCTTAGATATTTTCACTTTCAAGTGAGATTTAAACAGAAGTATATCTGTCTGAATGCTCACTTATTGGCTTGGGATTTTATAAGCAACAAGAAAGTATGCTTGCAGCCAATCTTATCTAAATGCAATGGAGAGATATAAAAAAACATGACTTGGACTTTCTTATTAAAGCCAGTGTGAGGACATTCACATGTAAGAGTCCTCTGCTCACTTCAGTAAGAGTAAATTCTTCCCTAGTTGGTGTTTACATGGGTTGAACCGTAGGGGGGAAAAAAAATCGTTTAGTAGTGATGTTATCAAATCCCCTCTTCTCAGGATATAGATAACTGACTCTTCAATACTTCTATTCTCTAGAAGGTAAAAGGTATTAGGAGTTTATACTTCAGCTGACAAGCCATTTATCAAAACTAGAAACAAGCCGATCTCTAAAGCTTTTCACTTGCCTGGCTTGTGAAAAATCCAGTTGTGTTTCTATAGCAACTGTAATGGGCCAGTAATGATGTCATTACTCAACAACCAGCTAAAATGCATAACACCTTATTGCAAATAGTGGATACAAATAAACATTGAATCATCTAATTGCTAGTATGAATAATGTTCCCACCTTCTTTAACGATTTACTACAAAAAAGAAAAGGACTCATACCTGACTGGTCAAAATAGTAACCACATGCAATAATTTCAAAGAGAAGGAAATGGCTTTGTTGCGAAACTCCGTTCTTTTCAAGCATGTACAATGTAGATAATTACTGAAAATACTTTTGATGTTTGTAGTCATCTTGAAAAACTTTCTGTGGTGCTAAATGTACATTCTGGGAGGTAATTGTGCTTCTTTTGCAAAAAGTAATTACTCAAACTGAGTCATTGGCACACCAGCACCTGTCTGGCTCTGTAGAGTGGAGCTCTCCGAATGATATGCAAGCCCAATGCTGGATACAACAGTTGCTGCTTGGTACTAATCTCTGCTGGCTACCCTTGAAAGCACAGGCTTAGTTTATCTCAACAAATTTGGAAGGACTTATCTTCTTATGGGAGTCGGAACTACTATTTTCCTTTAATTATTCTCTATAAATCAATGGACAAGTGCAAAGAGGCAGTCAAAATTTAGAACAATGTTTATCATGCTTTATTAATTTATTATCAAGTTGACTGAATATTTTTCTGCTGAGTTTGTACAGAAGAGCTGCATAACAATTCTAGTAGGAATACTTCTTTCTCCTCCCAAATTATAGGTTTCATTGTTAGTTTTAGCATGCTGTCTGATACGATTTCCAATGAGCTGCATTTCTGCAGACCTCCAGTTTCTAGTTTCAGTACTTCTGGTAGGAGTTTTTCACTGCTGTATGCCTATACTCCTGTATCTGAAAATATACCATCTTTTTCTCAACCCATTCCTTAAGTTTGTTAAGAAAAATAATGGTGTTTGTGATCAAAATCTGTCCATCATTTGTGTATTCTTTTCCAGAAAATTGCTTTGCTAATTAATCAGTAGCACTTTTAGCCTGCTCAATGACTGTAAGTATTCAAAGAGATATGTCTCCTATTTAGACAGACTTTCTGTCTCTATCATTCAAAGAGCTCTGGTTTTTTTGATAGTGGAGAAAGAGAAATGTGAGCTCCTTAGTTGTTTTTTTGTACTTCTGTCGACTCTCCCAGAGAAGGAGCTTTGGACAAGCTGTGATGTTAGGTAGTACATAGGCTTTCCTCTGAACAGTGCCACATGTCTGCCCAGTGTTCCTTTTGCTTGCTTCCATTTTTCGTGATCTTACATTTTCTTTATTCCTGACTTCAGTCTTTGCTTTTCACTTCCCTCATCTCCACAGCTCTTTACTTCTCTTCTAGTCCGGGGTGTAAGTTAGCGATTTTCTCCAGCTTGGCTTTTTAGTGTCTTTCTTTAGCCCTGCCTTGGTCACCTTAGCTGCCTGATCTTGTCCTGCCTTGATTTCTTTCTCTTAAAATTGAATGTAAGAATTACTGCCCTCTATATCCTGACATTATGATTCAGAACTTCTTCTTTATGGCTACCTCAGCATTGCTATTATTGCATTAGTCAGGGGAAAAGAATACATGCAGAAATGGCAATGTGCCAATATAATGACGTGATCTTTGATGTAAAGGTCTTATTAAAAAAGAAAAATAGAAGGTAACCAGGAAAAAAAGATGACACAGAGAAGGTGTTGCATCTGTAAAATTACAGTTTGCTTATCAATTTCATAGCACAGTGAGAGAACTTTCTTTTTTCCCTGTATACTGAGAAAGCTGTGATTTGTTCTGTGCAATTGTTAAGCCATAGATGAGCTTCTGTGGACACACATGAGGCAAAGATAGTATACTTGCAGAAGGAAATGTAGAGTGAGCCCTGGGGAGAAAAGCAGAGTATAGGCTGCAAGAAAGCAAAATATTGGGTCTATTGAAGGGGAAAGAGATAGCTAATATGACAAGGGACTGTCAGAAAAAATTGGCTGCAATGTAGAGGAACCAGTAGAGGAAGTAGATCTAACAGTTAAATCAACTGACTAGTAAGGTTATGTTGGACAGTTTTGATGGAGCAGGGCAATGGAAAAGTTAAGTATCAGCTGGACTAGGACTTGCGCTCTGTGAGCAGATGTGAACTGAAACCATAGGAATGTCGCGCGAGGAGCAAAATACAGGAGAATGTTGAAAATAACATAGATTAGGAACTCAGTCAGAAAAGAAGTACTGAAGCTTTAGTCTTTCAAAGTCAAAAGAACTTCTGCTTGCAGCATATTCCTGACAAAAACTCTGAAAGGAATGTCATTAGTGTTTCATCCATTACAGTACATCTTATATCTTCTACCTCCTTTAAAATAGTTTTTATTTGAAACTGGATATTTTAACTAGATGAAAAGAATAGTATTTTTCTGGAGAGTTAAAAATGAGATACTGAACTGAGAAGATTGTTAATTGCCATTGTATTAGTAAGTAGAAAAGGTGTTCTCATGTATGGTGATAAACTATTTAAAGTAAGCACTATAGTGGATATATTGATGATATCTAGATTATTGAATCATGAGAGGTGTTTGATTGCATGCCATAGGTGTTTCACTCAAATTAGATTGCTCTTATCTTATGCTCTGGGCTCATAGAATTTACGACTGAAAAACCACCATAAATCATGGAGTTTCTCTCCCTACTAGGGCAAGGAAATATCCCTCACACTATGTTTTCTGCATTTTCCAAACCTTGAAGTATTGCAAGCAATAGGATTGCTGCTTTCTGCCATTTACTTCAAGGTATTTCACAACCAAATGGACTGAATTGTCAGATGCTCATGGTACGCATCTCAAGCATTCTTTCCACTGCTTGGTATCACGACGTTGTTTCATTGGTATCACCACATTGTTTCAATTACAATTTCTGTTGAGTGTATATTATGTATATTTGGTTTGTTGTAGAGCCTTTCCATACAACTATATCTATCTCTTAGCCTATATGCTCATATATAATTATCCATGTGGAGATTGGAGGAAGTCTAGGCTGTAGTGACCATGCCT
Organism: Bucco capensis; assembly: GCA_013396975.1. Classification (NCBI taxonomy): domain Eukaryota; kingdom Metazoa; phylum Chordata; class Aves; order Piciformes; family Bucconidae; genus Bucco; species Bucco capensis. Next base: position 49,525 of record VWZO01011453.1, on the reverse strand, counting down.
TAGTCAAGTTCATAATCACTAGAAGTGTAGGCATGGCACAGAGCAAAGTAAGGACTTTGAACTTCAGGAAGACAAAGCAGAGACATTTAATGCTTTCGTTGCCTCTGTCTTTAACATAGAAGATGGGATCTGGAGCACTTTTCATCTTAACAAATATGCAGTTTGTTCTGATCTGTTTTGTTGTTGACTTGCATTTATTTATTTATTTTATTTTGAGTTTTATTGCTTCATACCTACACTGCTCTTTGAATTTCTATATTCAAAACATGCCATCTAAAATTTCTACTCTTTTTTTTTTCCTGTTATTGAAGAGTTATGGGTTTTTTACATTTTCATTGGCATCAGAAGGCCGTGCCCTTCTGCATTTAACATTGCCTTTCTCAGTAAATGGCACTTTTCACACTCTTTTTTACATTATATTATCTTACCAAGATGCAACTCTGTTCCTTGAATTGATTGAGGATTATTCAATGAGAGTAACAGCTCTCATTTTCTCCTTTGTGTTATGCTGGTGCTCTCTTTAAATTCATGAATGGTTGGACTCAAATTCATATCCCTGCAATCTCAAACAATTCTTCGTTATCAGCTAGAAACAACTACAAAATGTTGTTTACTGAATGACTTCAATTTCCCAAGCAGAGAATACTATCAGTATCCGTGCCTCCTCCCTCCATAAGTGACTCAACCACCACCTTTAGATCAAATGGGTTCCAGTAGACTATACTTGTATTGTTCCATTTCCTTTTATATTCACCAAAAATATTGGATAAGTCTTCCTCTCACTGCTTCCTGAACTTTCCCTACTGTTCCCAACCTGGCAAGAAATAGGAACTGTCTGCTGCTATGAGATTTGCTGATCATTCTTGTACATCTTACAGGTTTGAGATTAAGCCATAGAACATCTTGACTATAAATAGTAAAAAACAAACAAAAAATGCCAAGTTTTTTTACTATTTTTAAGTTTTAATTCTATTCTGTTTAAGTTTTACTTACATCATAGTATTTATATGCCCAGGTCTATTTGCTTGCAGGATATAATAACACAGAGTAGAGAAATATGTCCATCACCTCTGGAATATATTTTTCAGTGTATTCTGGAATCTGTCTCCATTAGAAATGTGAGATGGGATAAAGCTGATCAGATGTCACCTGTCATAATAAGTTAAATAAATGATAGTTACCCTTTCTCTACAATATACAAACAAACCAAAAATCCCTAATTTTGAACAGACTATTATGCTACCTTTAAATAGTTTTCAGTAAATATTCGAACTTCTTAGCTCAGAAGCTTTAGTGAGCATGTTATGTTCCTGTACATCAATGACATTTATTCTAATCTAACATAATTTGGTAGTTACATGAGCCTCAACACCCCATCAGTCAGTGCCTGTTCTGTATTCTCATGTAAATGCTCCTGTCAACAGAAGAAATCCTTGAATAGAGAAGCAGAAGCAGGATGCCCTTGAATAGCTCATCCTGAAAGGCAACAGGTACAGCTAGGAAAAGCTAGTACAGTCCTTTTTCTGTATCACCTAACAGCATTTCCAGCAATGAGCTTCAGAGCAGGTATCTGAAAGAGGAGAAATTCTGTTTCTTTGAGCATTTCAGCAACTTCTGTTCTATTTTCTGTGAAACAAAACGTTCATCAAAGGCCTGTACTTTGCCAAATATTTAACTTTGATTTTAATTCCTTTAAAGATGTATTTTTTAGTCCAGGCACTTTCACTCAATCATGCTATTGTCCACTTTGTCTGTATAGCTTGTTTCATGCTAGTAAAGTGGTGAAAGTTTCCAGTCTGGAAAGAAGGACTGCAGAAGAGAACAGGCATCCACAAAAGAGGCAGTAATGAGGGAAACTTCCGTTCAGGGATGTTACCCAGTCTGATCCAGCAGTTAGAAGTCCCCTCTGTTGTAGAGGCAGTGTTATGGTGCCAGCATCCTTCTGTGGTCTGATGAAACACTACTGGCTTGGGAGGCTGAAAACAGCTTCTATTGGCTTATATTTTCAAGACACATACAAGCAAGATTGGCTCCACTTCAAAGAGTCTGATCAGCTCAGGCTTCAGACAGCCTTCTTCCTCCCCTTTATGCTTCATATGAAAAGATTTTGGTATCAGCAAAAAATGACCATCAGTATTTGGAAACCATACCTACTTAAATCATAACTTATGCATTGCATTGACTCAAGCATCTTTTTTCAGTACATGTATTTTCCCATTATCAACAGATAATGATTGCTACCATCCAAGGTACAAATCTATGTTCAATATAGGGTGTTACTGGAGAGATAAGAGATTCAACTGCCAACTTACTGCCAGGGATGGTATTCCACCAAAAAAAATCTCTAATTTAAATTCTGAATGTTATCCAAAGTCAAAATAGTATCAAAACACAAGTTCTTTGTTTAAACCTCCTTTCCTTTTTCTTCTCTTCTGCAGTACAGAATTCATTTGACCAATATCAGTGCTCTGATTTGGCCCTTATTACAACAGGTGCTATAAAGGGCTGAGCAATCTAAAGAGAGATATATATTTAGTTTCAGCTTTGGGAAAAAGCTCTAATTTAATTGCAGTCTGAAATATAAACTTTTGGAAAAAAGACCTACTGCATATATTACACTTTTCCTAATGTTTATGGGGGAAAAAATATGTCTGGGTTCTAAGGTGCCTGGTACCTGATTAACTGACACTAGCACCAGACTGATGAAACATTGCTGGCTTTATTGGAGGCTGTTATGACTTTCATAGAAAAAAAAAAACACCTTAGTTACTTCTTACTCTTATTCTTACCTCCCTTGCATATTGCTTTAGATTAAGACAAAATTGAATTGAAATGTCCCTGCAACTTTACCACAGCTATGTTTAAAGGTCTGACAGCTGGCCAGCAGCTCAGTCACCCATCTGATGCATATACACCACTACATTTTCCTAATGCCTGGTAAAATCATTCAGCTCTTACAAAGCACTCCAACAAATTAAAAGCTGAGTTCATTGATTACAGATTCTGCACAATTAACAGTGGCTATTAAAAGCTTTTCTAGTGATAGTGACTGCTGGCTTTCATTGGTGCGATGATGACAAAATTATATAGGGTCACAGCTATATATGAAACATTTTTCTGTAGAAAGAGTTAAAGAAAAAAATTTTTGAATGGCAAGTAAAAAAAAAAATCCCACCCTTCTGGAATAGACTTATTTGTTTTACATGAATTTCTCTTTGAAAATGCTGTTGTCATTTTTCATACAAAATGTGAAGACAAATCTCTAGGGCCATTCATTTAAGAACTGTTTTACATGTATATAAAAAAATATGTTTCTTCTTTTACTGTTAGAATCAGATCAGGAAAGACATTTCACATAATCCATTTTCTAAGGTGAGTGCATCTTCTCCTCTGATGAAGTAAATTTTATCCTAAAATGTCATCTCAAAATGTAGCTTGAGAATATATGGGAATCACGCTCTGTTTTGTTGATCATCAAAAAACCTGTAAAATGTTTAAGGCATTATAATTAGAATTGCATTCTTATACAGAAAAATTCATTTAAAAAAAAAAAGAGATAAATCCCCCTGCAGTCAAAGAGACCTGTGCTGCAGTGGCAGCTTTAGACTTGAAACACTTGAATACAAATTTTTCTCTGGTGCAACATATTTGGTATATTTCCTTCAGACAGACCTAAGAAATGAGTCTTGGCCTCCACATTAGCTTATACCTATTTCTCTGTTATTCTTTTTTCTCCCCCACCCCGATAGCAGATATTAAAATTCACTGTGCACAGATATTTCCAGGTAGATTAGATGAAATCTGCTAAGTCTAGTTATACAGTGTTTTCAAGTGATTTAATCTTTCAGAAGACTAGCTGAGCTAGTTGTTTTGTTTGGACTGGGAACTTTACTGTCTGCAGAGTATTCTTGACAGAGACCTGACAACTATTAACCTCTAGTTGTCTGTCAGTATTAGAAGAATATTAAGCTGCTGTGTATTCTGTCTTCTTGCTTGTATATTTAAGAGCTGTAGACTGCGATTTTAAAGCTTTGAAAAGTTTTTACACAAACAAATTATTCTTTTTCAGCAATTCTTCTCTAAGTTGAAGGCCAGTTGACCATACATGTGAACATTAAGTGCTTTCTTTTGAAATGTTGTATTCTGAATTGGATCTCTACTCTGCATAGATTTTCCTCCAAAAGAAATGAGTGTTTATGTCAGAAACTACACTTTCTGTCATGTCAAGTTGCAACCCAAACCACACACATCAAATAAATCTTCAAATATGCTATTTGGATCACTTTACAGTCCCTTTGCCTGTTTTCTACCAGCTATCTGCTATGATGCAACATAATATTCACTGTCTGACCAAAACTAAACTATGCAGAATTCAGCTAAGACCGTTTTAAGATATCACTTACTTCCTAAGTAGGAAAAGCAAGGCAGATGAAAGTAGTGGAACCTATGGACATGCAACCTCTTTGTCTTAAGCAGCCATTGCTAGTTTGTTTTTCTGGGCTTCAGTTTCAAGTGACATTTTGTTGAGCATAATCTGAGTGCAAGGGTTAGGATAAAGGTTCATGTTTTACAAATCCTTCCGTAGCGGTCACAATAACTGGGTCTTTTCAAACCCAGTAATGCGCCACAGTGTTTTTTGCCACCATGAAAGAGTTCAAACTCCACAAGCCAAGCAGTTGTTGGAGTTCTTATTAAATGATCTAGAAGATAGAATTACAACAGTAGTACTAACAACACTGACACTATTGACTTACAATTCATTTTTCAGCTGTCAAAATAGTGATGGTGTCAGGCCTGGTGCAAACAATAAACGGTAGAGATGTACTGCTANCCCTCCAGCCCCTTCACCAGTCTCGTTGTTCATTTCCTCTTGGGCTCATCAAATCGTAAGCAGTGAATAATGCTCAACCAAGAGCAGTCAACCAAAAATTAATTTAGGTTTGATTTAAGTTTGGTGAGGTAAATTTGACTGATAATTTCAGGTTGAATAAAATGTTTGGAGAGTTAGATACCATTTGATAGCTAGCTAGGATGAACTGTTAAGACTGCTTATAATCTGGTCATCAGACCAGCCATCTAGGGTTAACCAGATTGTTTCTACACACATTAGAGTTAGAGAAAGGATGTGAACTGAAGTTCCCCACTGTTCTTGTATTTGGCATTTTGCTCCTGTTTGGGTTGAAATTTGGCAATGTAAAAACCTCGATGTTATGTCCTGCAGGCAATGGAATGGCTCAGCCTCTCACTTTCTCCTGCTGAGATTGTGTCATTCTGTATAAATACCTATAAAAAATAAGTAGAAGGAAGCCTGATGTCCAGCCATGATTATCAAGCTTTACAGCAAATCTCATTTGCTCAGTAAGCATTTCTGTTTGATATTCCCCTGAACATTATAAACAATGTGAATTGAAAAAAGGAGTTTCTCCTGTTAATATGACACACACTAATGAAATTTCTTTCTGCACATGGCATCATCCTAAAAACCACTTCAGATTCCTGAATTTGAGAGGTGACATTCCAAATATAAGTCTTCCAATGGCAATAAGCATTCTAATCCTATATAGGCGTCTTTGTAATGTTATCTAAATCCTCTTCTGCATCTAACATTCTGCTTTTGATAAGAAGATCCAGAAAGAAATAATGTTTTACTCAAAAAAAACCCCAAACCAAACTACCAATAAACTTAAGTTTTATTATATTCCTCAAAATTTTTTTTTGCTTTAAAAGTTTTCTTGTTGATGTTGAGTGTAATTAGGACACATCCTTGTCGGTTACTGCTCACTAAAGGACGAAGTTATGTGACCTCCAAGGAATTAATATTTACAGAAAAGGCCAAAGAGAATTAAAACTGAATAGAGGTGAAAAATCATTTAATAGAACTATTTTAAATTATGCTTACATTTTAGTATCTTTCCTCAGTTTCTAGAACACCACATCTGCCAAACCCCAAGTACATTATTTGGGTTATTTTATTGAGAAGCCAGAAAACAGAGTTATCCATCTACTACACTTTAAATCAAGGGAGGAACTGGTACTGCTGTTGTCAGACTATGGCTTGAGGCAGACAACATGGGTGGAAACTGGGATTTAATGTACAACAGGTAGCTGCTGCTCCTTTAAATGCAGTACCTGTATACTGTTTATGTCTGCTGTGGCAGGGTTAGGGACATCCTCACAGTGATGCTTGGAGCAGCAAAGGAGAAAAAACTAATTTATACTCTGCTTACACTTTTTATTGTGTAGAAACAGATGTGTAAGTATGAGTGGATATAAAGGATGTGTGGAGAAGGTGTAAAAGCTTTGCAGGTGGGAAGTGTTCTCCTCAGGGTGACCTGTCATCCTGTCTCTTGTAACACTGTTGAAGAGATGCCTGTGCTGGGCATACATATGCCACATGAGGCTTCTGGGGGGCAGTTGGGATCAGGATGGCCAAATTCCCCTCTGTGTCTGCACTGTGAGCTCTGCAGGCTAGGCATGGGGCTGCCCACACTGCCCCTTCATAATCTTTTCTAAACTGGGGATTAAACAGCTGGGTGGAGTTATGTGGGGGAAAGTTACAACTATTCCCAAAGGAGCTGCTGGAAAGCACTTTCAAAAAATAAAATTTTGAGTTGGTTTGAACTTAGTCTCTAATACATCTTTTATTTTTTTCCCTGTGAGGTACTTTTGTCTTGCATGTAAATTATTTTTCTGAGTTGGTATGAGATGTCTGTTCCACTTGATTGCACTTCTTGTAGAAAACAACTTATTTGCTACAGGGTCTCTGTTGGAAATCATATGGTGGTAAGAAGGAAGACTGTGCATATCACCACTGTGTGCATATAAAGGAGCAATTTACACTATTATCTAGTGAAGTAATTACTTTTTTCCTTTTTTTTTTAATTTCTTATTCTTGTCTTTTTTCTTCTTTTATGTTTTTGTTTTAAAAGGAAAGAAATAACAGGTTGTCTCTGAAGCAAATAACACTCTTTAAATGCTGTTGCCAAGCAACCTACATTTACAGTTTTAGTGTGCTGCTGCATTTGCACTAAGCCCTGAACAGCAATGAACCTTCCCCTCCCAACCCCTAAAATAAAGTTGGAAAAACAGACATATAGAAGATCAAACATTCTACTGCTCAACACATTTTTGGTACCACAGATAGTCTCCTTTGCTCCTTTACAGTGATATTCACGGTGGAGCAACATGCTAATGCTATGGAACACATTCAGGTCAATGAAGGGGAATTATTCTTTCTTCCTAAATTCACTTGTTTACCACAAGTTTGAGAGAAGAAGCAGCAAAACTATTGAGATTTTTCCAGTCAAACACACAGAAATGCTGTGAAACATGATTCCTCCTGGGAAGTATAAGTGTAGCCTCCAAGCAGCTCTCAGTGTTTAAGGTTGCATTTCTCTATCACACATTTCTCCACAACAACCAATCTAAGCACCTTGCACCCTCCAGGGTGCTACAAGGGAGCTGGCTTGGAGCCACCTGTGGCAGGGAACTGCTTCTCCCATTGTTTCACTTGTGTTTTAGTGGACTTCTGCAAAGAAATATGGATAAATGAGATGAGAATAATGTGAGAAAAGTGCCTTACTTTTTGGACATTGTGGTGTTGCTAATGGAACCACATACTCCAACAGAGAAATTGAGGTAGATGTGCATGTAGACATAAAATTCCTGTATCCAGGTTTGTCATTGTGGTGAATCAACCCTGTGCATCATGAAGACTGCAGAATATGAGCAACAGATGTTAGTATGTGTGATTTTGCTTTTCTGAAGGGAAGAGTAGACTACTAAGGATAGCTGTTAAGGTCCATCCTAGGCCTGGTAAACCACTACAGGTCTGGATACAAGCAGGACATTCACCTGAGCTCTGGAGCCTGAAGATGCTCTGGGATCTTGAATTTCACGTAGAACTTTAAGTATCTCAGACTTATGCTCTGATCTACCATTTCTCTGCTATACCATACACAGTGGAATATACCTGTACAGAGCTTGTTGTCTCCTTTGAAAGCACTATGTGGATTAGCATGTTTTGTGTAACTACATCACATGCCTTTGGAATATTGTCATTGAGTGTAATGTTTCTTCCTTGTTGTCTCTTTTAAACTTCAGTATAGTTCTTCTGTGTACAACTAAAACTGTCTATTGCATCCAAGAATTAAAGTTCAGTTGGGAATTACTTTATTACAGTTCCTGGAAAGTTCTTATCCATTCTGTACTGACTTAGCAGCAAGCTATTCAAAGATGATAGTTTTCAAGGCCTTGAGTCTTCAGACTACCAGAAAAAAAGACAATGAAATAGAGGGATTATAGAGGACTAAAAAGTCTTGTTTCCTTTGGCTGCTGAGTGCTCTCTATTGATATCAGCATTATTTATTATTAAACACATCCTTTCTTAATTTCATTTTATTATCAGTTTCCTCTACTCACTTTTCCACAAAAGGAAGGCACAGAGAACTGCACATATTTTAGTTCTTCATTGGATTGGTTTAACACATAGCTCAGCATTGAAGCTGAGGCTTTCATGTCCCTGATTTAGCATATTATAAGACTAGCAATGCCTTAGGCCAGACGGATTAAGTGGACATGGTTCATTGGCTTTCATTATTTTTCTGGGACAGGTGTTCATCTGTAAAATACAAAAAGAAAAAGCATATTTCTGTGCCTCCTTGTGTTTGTACGAAGGGGCACGAAGATTGTTTTTGCAAACAAGTCACTTCAAGGAGAACTGCATTTTGTACAAAGCCCTCAAGCCTATCATTGATGCCTTCTCCTAATGACTGCTTCTGCAGCTAACACATAATGATGGGGTAGATCCAAACCCGAGCCTGAAAACATTTTTGAGCTCACATGGCAATCTGCTGGCATGCTCCCTTGGAGCGCCCAGAAAGCACAATGCTAGCATGTCTCCTGGTGTCAGCAAGAGCAATTTAAGAGACAGAGAGTCCCACATTCTTCATAGCATATGTAGGCTTAGACTTCTTTCAGCTCAGTGGAAAAAAGAGAGCATGAAATAGTAACCAAAGACTGAATTTGTATTGCAATCAATAGGGTTTTGTACAAGAAAATGTCAGAAAAGTTTAGTGGAATATTCATTGATAAAGAAGGGCCTAGAGCTGGTTTCCCAGGACCATCTCCAGACAGCTTTTGAGTATCTCCAAGGATGGAGTCCCCAGAACCTTGCCAGACAACTTGTGCCAGTGCTTGGTCAACTTTATATAGCACAACTCAGTTGTGAGGAGGACAACTCAGTGATTATTTTGTTAAAAACTGTTGAGTGGCACCTTTAGCAACTCTATGGTCTTGCTAATGAAAAGGTTCGGAGTACTGTCAGCATCTCAGAATGTCTTCTATCAAATGTATAATTTCTTCCTATGTGTTACAACAACACCTAGGGAAAAAAAAAGTCTTCTGAGAAGTCACATAGTTAAGACAAAAAAATTAGTATTACTTTCTAAAAACCATATTTCTTCTGTTTCTCTAGCACTGTGTTCTATAATGATGCATTCACAGAAAACTCAAAGCAGTGGGTTTGGATTTTTTTAGAGACTTGCAGTGCTGCCAGTTTTATGTTAAAAATAATCTGTGGATATGGAGCTCTGTCTGTCTTTTGGGGGGTTAAACCAAAGCCTAGTAAAGCTGCCATAAGTGCTGGTGTATTCCTGTTTGCCTCAATGGTACATGCAAACACCTAGATACTGTTTTGGAGAACAGGGCCTGAACTTCAAACGGATTCACTTTTGCTATTAACGTTATTTAAGACAAACTAAGGTTTTCCCCTCTGCTGTGAATATAAGATTGTCTAGAAAACCTGGTCCTTTAATGCCTTTTCAGCTGTGCTTACAGACTACAAAGCTGGCAATTAACTGTTATTAACTGTTCAAGTTTGCAGGGGTAAGAGGGTAATCACAGGGACTGTGTCCTTTGCAAAGCCTGCATACTGTTCCTTGTTTTCCAAACGTAGCATACTGTTCTCATGTATAAACGCAATCTACTAACCTAGAAAACATTTTTTTTCAACATTACAACAATATTTTATACACATTTCTTGCAAAGTTACCTGTCGGTTCTGCAGAAGGGGAAACAGTAATTGCAGATACCCACACAGCATATAATAAGATCCTGATGGGGTTTCCTTCTGACTGCTGGTAAGTGCTTATTGTATAGACCCCTTGTGTCTTGGTCGGATTTGACTATCATGCCAGTTTGTTACACCACAAGCAGGAGACATGAGAAGATGAGAACTTTCAATCTGCTTTAACTAATTATGGACCATAGCTGTTTTAAAAGTATTTTTTTCTCAGCTATTTCAGCTGTTCTACATAGTATCCCACTCTACTGTAGCAATATCTGTCAACTTGTATTTCTGTGTATTATTTAGTACCGTAACTACTACTGTAACCAACACTCCATCAAACCACAACCAAAACGCTAACAATTTTAAATGAAGTGTTACAGAACTAAAAAGAGACATCTAAATGGCGATGCAGAGTTTAGGAGTCTGGTAACTGTTTCTATGGAAAGTTTTTAGCTTGAAGAGATGAAACTGGCCTTTGGTTTGTGCTGTGACTGATGTAATGATAACTGATTTTTGTTGAGACTTCAGCTGTCTGATTACACAAGGGAGTATAACTGCTTTTGACAGTTATTCTGCACAAAGGACAGTTGTTTTACTTTGCACTATAGTTTTATTCAATTTATTAAACTCAAAACCTCCATATTTAGTGGTTGGTGAATTATTTAATTTGAAAAGATTTTGTAATTTTTTTTGATCTGTCTTTCCAAAGGTCGTTCTGTTTCACTAACTGATGCAGCATCCTTATCCTTGCTGCAAACCACTTGCATAAAAAATATTTACAAAAATAAATTTTATGGTGTTTCATGTATCTTCCGCTTCCCTTACTGATAGAAATAGTGATATCTTCTTTCAACCTTTGGATTTGGAGGTATGGATCTTATTTCAAAGATTTTTTTATGGATAACCCTTTTTTTAGCAACTTTTTCAAAAGTGCAAATATTAAAATGAGAGATTTTACTCCCCTTTTATTCACTATTTAGCTAGTCATAGGCAATGCTTTCAGATTAACAGTCATAATTTTACTCTTTTTCCATCCCCAGGTAATCTGTTTCTCTCAATAGTTATTCTAGTTTAAAGTCAGAGAAATACACTGTTGAATCAGCTGAAAAAAATCCTGCTTTAGATTTATTCAATTTTTGAATTATTTCCATCCACTCCACATTTTTCTGAATGAATTCTGAGAGCTGATTTTTTTTTTAAGTCAATAGTGAAAACAGATGGGTCATCTTTAAATTTGTTTCTAGCAAATTTGTTCGACACAGCAATGCAATAACAAACTTTGTAATACTGAAACTCCTCTGAAAAACATTATAGAAATGCTCTGTGAGACGTTTCCAATAAAGTTTTTGGCAGGTAAAAATATAAATGTATTAGGTCAAATGTAATCTGACAAGTTTTTAACCAAATCCAACAATTAAATAGTAGTATAAGTCACAATAAATATTCCATATTCTTAGCTATGGAAAATAAATGACATGTGTTGACATATACAGCTGATTCCCCAACTGAAATAGCTATCCATAGTCAGTAAGTCATATTGATTCTGGAGGGGCTTGAGTACATGCCTAAAGCTGAGTGCTCTGGTGAGTATGTATGGATTTAAGTGTGCTTTTAAATATTCTGCTGAGCACAGACCTAAACTTGTATTGTAATAGTGATCTACTGCACAGATCTGTAGAGAAACCAGTGACATCAGCAAGTCTCTGCATGGCCATATAAAGGTCTGCCCATGTGGAGGTTTATTCAAGGATTAGACCAATATCAGAAACAAGAAATTCATCTTCAGGTCTCCTCAATTAACTGCAAAGGTTCAGCAGAGGTATTTTTTTGGTTTTAGTATTCAGCTTTTCATTTTGCCCTTAATAGTTGTTGAAAGAGGGAACACATAAATATATCTACTTTTTAAACTGTAGTTATTGGTAGATAACTATTTTTTACCTTCCATTTAGCCTTGGTGTTGATTTCTTTTACTTCATTCCATGCACTTTATCAGCAGCTGTGTAATCTGAAAGTCACTTTCTATTCATTAGTCCTAGGTTGCTTCTGGTTTCTCAGGCTGATCCAGACCTCTCTCAATTCCATAGAAAAACTCATGTGGACTTTGAATATTGATCTTATTATCTTCATACTCCACAGCATTTGTCCTGAGTAGAAGTTACTGTCAAGTTAAACATGGGTTATTGCTGTCAATTTTAAAAATTCATGACTTGTATAAGTTAGGGGAGAACATCTGTCCAAGAGAGATACCTAATTTTCTTTCCTTGAGAAAAGTATAGAAAATAGCTATTTAAGCAAAACATTTCATAGATTCCAGCATTTCTGTGATTAATGTGTCAAAAAAGCTAAGAGAAAGACAAAGTTCTTTATGGGGCAGGCAGACTGGGCATAATTATTCTCCTTACATCACAGAACTTCACCCAGATGAGTTACTTATATTTTGGTATATAGCATTTTCAAACCTTGCACAAGGTGTATTTTGGAGCAGCTCTAGAGCTTCATTACTGTTCACTATTGTATATTCCTGTGACATTGTAATATTTGCCAGCATATATAATGAGAGAATTTCAAGGGAGAAACAATCTCCTTAGAACTGTAGGGCCATCTCAGTTTTCAACATGTCCAAATTCAAACAGAAGATGCTACAGGCTTCTCTCTGTCATGCACAAAAATAATTTCCTGTTTTTCATGTAAAAAATTTGCAAGGATTTCTTTGGAAATCACTCTGTAATGGTTCCTGGGACTTCATTTTCAATTTATTCATTCACCAGATAAAGAAAGGAAAATATCTCTTTGTACTGGTGTTATCTAGAAATCATTTTCATCAGTTACAGATGTACACTTATCCCACTTGGTAAATCAATTCTGACTCACAAAGACCACTACACAGACTATAAGAGCACTACATGTTTTAGTCATTTGATTGCTGAGTGGTGAGGGCAGTTCACAGAGGAAAAAGTTCATATACCAGGGATTGTTCTGAAAGCTAATTTTGTGCAATGGCTATTGCACTGGATGATCTCTGATTTCACCCATTGTAATTTAGTGTTGCAAGAACTTATGCTGTCTCAATAACCTTGAAATCCAGATCCTTTGCCAGATACCAGTACTACCCAGTCAATTGATTCTCACTCTGACATTTTCAAAGCAGTGCCCAATGTACTGAATCTGATTCCTGCTGATTTTAATGGAAGTAAAATAGCTTAATTTCTCTTTACTTTACATGTGTTATTTTGAAAATCCATCCCTGCAGACTGAATGGGAGGAACTCTATTTGCTAGATGGTAAGCTATTCAAATTCCTGGATTTTGTTACTCTTGTTAGCAAGAGTGGGTTTGTGGCCATTACCACAAGAAAAAGAAAAGTTCATTGTGAAAAAAAAACCTTAAGCTCCATTCTGAGTGGTGTGTATTTCAGCCTGATAATCATGTCCTTCCTTGACTTTTATCTGCTTCAAGTATTTCAAAATTTTTTGTTAAAAAAAGTGGTTTGTTACTCTTAGCTATTAAATGTACTGTTAGATGGTGTCAGTATTTTTGCTTAGGAAAAAGTTAATGAAACATGGAAGTTGATTCCCATGCCTGGAAGTCGACATACTCATCATTAAGCATGCAGAAAATGCTTTGATTTTTTTTAAACTTTGGCTGATAATGAACAGAAAAAAAGCAGTAAATTCTGTCCTTTAAAATGATTTTACTTACACATCTCACCTGAGAATCAGTTTCTTTATCGTAGCCATAACCAGTCTGTGAAAGATTTTTATCAGCTGTAATTTCCCTTTGGATCCCTTAAATATCCTTGCATTGGTGAAAGCAGCTGAAATTTGATTTTCTCCTTAGAATATTACTGTGAATCAAGACCAGAAGCTTGAAATTTGTGCTGAGGAGGTGGAAGAACATAGCATAAAAGTCATGCAAATAGCCTGTGGCAGTCAATACAGAGAAATGGAAAAATATTTCTGCACATTGGTATTTATGAATTGTTTGGTATGAGTTTGCAAAATTTTCATGTGAATCTATCAGCCTAAGCATCATATCTATTTTTGAGTCATTTACTAAAGCAAACTTTTAACCCATTCATAAAAATTGGATTATCACCTACATAAAGGGTTGAAATGGTATTTCTTTTTTGTCCCTTATTGCACTTTGAAGAAAACGGTTGTCAAATTCTGTAATGAGAATCAAAATTCAACGATGAAAAGCAAGTCAAAAGAAGAAAAACTTGACGCTATTCTTTTTCTAATTGCTAGACCCTAAGCAATATTTTCTTTCTTCTGTATTTCTCACATGGATAATTAGAATGAACATCTTCCTAAACTGAGTAGATTTTCAGGAAAGAAAAAACAAAGCTTCCTTGAGAATTTTGATATCTAACTCAGAATATTAAATTAAATCTCCTGAGTTTAAGACCTGCATTTTACTTCTGCATAGTACTATTTCCCATTTCATTTCACTTATATTTCCCAAGCTTACTCTTTATTGTCATCTGTGGCAGTAAGCAATGAACTTTTCTTAAACACTGCTGTTGATAGTTTTGAAGGTGTCTTGGGAAAAGAAATAAAAAAAGATGCTTAGAACAGAGAATAGTAGATCCCCTTAGATAACAAGAAGCAATAAATATTCACATCACAGTGCCAGATAAGGGGTTTTATTTCAGTAACATGATGAAACACAGAGGGCACTGCCAGACACCAAGAGAACCTGCAGTTAGGTAGGAACATGCCTTTTTTTAGGGAACATAGGACTGTAGGCAGGCAGTATATTCAAGTCTGGAAAAAATCCTTAGGAGGCAATATATGACAGCATGTTACATAAGACTAAATTACTGCTAATTAATAATGCTACCCTGAAGCAATCTCTCTGCTCAGTGAGTAACAAAAACAAAGCAAAACCAAATCCAACACCTGCTCCTTGCAGGCCTTTGGGCAGATGCTATCCATCAAGTTAGAGATTAACTACTACCTATATCTTCCCCCAAGCATATCAGTACCTGTCAGCACCTCTGGAGACATTTCATTCATGCAAAAAATTGAGCAAAGAAAGACTACGATTTTATCCTGAGAGACATTTTCGTAGTACATGGGCTTTCCATTTTAATTTTCTAAACTGTCTAAATTCATATTTTTCACTAAGTGATTATGTTTATAGATCAAATTGATTTCCCATGGAATATGGGACAAATTCTACATATTCAATGTTATATGCTTATTTGTGCTGGCCTGCATATATGTGGCCTGATTTCTTGTTACGAGAATCCTTGCTTATTGGTGTAAAAATAATGAAAACACAAATAGTGTCTGGAACGTAACTGTGCAGGAATAGAAAGATGCATGAATCATCAAAGCTGTGTTCAAATCCTTTCTTGCCTGATATGATTTCACAAGGGGAGATTACATACAGCTTATTATATTCTATTAAAAGGAGCTACTGGGAAATACTTTCTTAAAAAGAATGGAAATAACTGCAAGAAGAGGGCATCCATGATGCATACATGCACACACACAGAGTTACACAAATGGAGAAATAATTCAAGAGTTTATTCCTAAAGTTATGAAGTAAATCACTTGGAAGTTAAGAAAGCAATGAAATATTAATTAATTATTTAACCACAAGGTTCTTCTTCATAATACACTACTTCATTCGGTATATGCTGCAGATCTCCTTTGGCTACAGGCAAGGCTGTGTCAGAGAGCAACTACTGTTTGGAATATCCCTGCCTCAGGGAATATTGAAATATCAGCAATATAGTAAACAAAACAGAGGACAATAGGAACAGAAGAGTGAGTCTGTTGCTCAAGACAGTTCAATGCCATCAACTATGATTCTTTTTTTAAATTCCCTATCTCTGACACAACATCACACTTCCATCACATTTCTCTGTGTTGCTGATGCAGCCATTTAGAGTAAGATTACAGAAGGAGGCTAGGCTTTGAAGCCTTAGAATGTGATTTGCAAAAATGCTGAATTCATTTAATTGTAAAAAACAAAATCAATGAAACTGCATTCAGAAGAGATTAAAAAAATTCTAGGTGGTCTGAAAGATTAGATCCTAGGTGTCCCTATTGAACATGTAAATTAGTCTGTACTTAGTCTTGTACTCTCTCTCATGTCTCAGTTCAGCTTCTGTGAAGAAAAAATAACTAAACCCCTATCATCTTGTAAAGTTGTCATGAAAGTGAATTCATTGTTAAGGAATTCTTCATATTCTGTAGCAATGAAAACAAGAAAAACCCATGAGTAGAGTTGGAGGTTGTTTTTTTTTTTTTAAATTTAGTACTGAAGCTAGCATTTGAGGGCACCCAAAAAGCTAAAGACATATGTGAAGGTTTGATGAACACTGTTAGATAATGTTTGCTTTGAATGTGTAGAAGTAAATATTTTTTACTTTTCTGAATTAAATATTTTCTCTGTGAAATATTGAATTATTTTAAATCAAGATTCTTCTAAATGGAACTTCTGTCTTTTGTATCTGAGAGGAATTTATGTTTAAAAATTGATCTGAGTTAGAAGGAAAAAAAAATCCAATGAAAACATTAGCTTAAAACTGAAAGAAAACATTTTGATTTGAACAGCATTTTAAGTTGACCTCATAAAAATTTCTGTCTTTTTGGTGTCCTGTAATATTGAGAACCAGAAGGGTGACTTGTTTTTAAGATTTAGACACAACTGAAAAATGCATTTTTTTGCCTATACTGAACCTTTGGAAAAGTCATCATTCTGTCTTCAGGGAGGGATTTGACTAGTGCATCCTGAGAGGGGCAGTGATGTGTTCAAGAACTTGTCACTCATTCTCTAATTGATTTCTTGATTTTGCTGTTCTTTTAGAAATTCTTTTCCTGGCAGAAGGGATGTAATTCTTAGATGTCTGATTCTATACCAATAAACACTAGAAACTAGGTAAATAACTGTGACACTTTTGGAGGTGACTGTTGGGACAAAGGAGCCTTTTGAGCTGCTGCAGAGGTCTCCTATTTGATCTCCCCACTTCCAACCCAGATTCCAGCACTTCCCGCTACTGTGGGCCTCAGCCCGGTCTGACCCTAGAGCTGACCCTGTTTTGAGCAGGGGGTTAGACAAGAGCCCTCCCCTGGCCCTGCCCAGTTAAAGAGACTTCATGACCATCAACTACAGGTGAATTTTCAGACAACTGTCTAAGAAAAGTGCTGTTTTCCCTCACAAATTTCAGGGTGGAGTTTGCAAGAGCTTTTCAGAAGACAATAATCAGAGAATTTCCGCAAAGGTGAAATTAATTCTTTGTGCAGCCATTATAGTAGAAATTACAAAATCATTCTTCATGACATTAAAAATATATAAATGAAAAAGAGAATCAGCAGTGAGAGAAATTCCATCCACACAGCTATTTTTCCAAGTTACAAATTGCTGTAAACAAAATCTTACCCTAGGAATTAACAGGCAATTTTAGTAATAAACATCCCAAGTTGTAGTTAATGTCTGGGATGTGCTAGCTGGGCAAAAGGGTTTGCTCAAAGCTGTTGGCAGTGAGACTGAAAGGTGTGAAATAATTCAAGCAATCTGCATTCTGCAATGTTGGGCAACTTAGTAGCATTTTCTTATATTAAGTCTGGATGGGTTGGCTTGTTTATTTACTAATTTTTATTCAATTTCTTTATCTGGAAGGTTTGCCAGATTTTTCATTTAAATTTGTTCAAAATGAGATCTTATTGACTGGGGAAGATTACCAGTGACTGATTCAGAGAGAAAGTGAACTTGGCCTTTAGGAGAAAAGTGTCAGAAGTGAGAGTCTGAATTAAAAGCAGTTAAAAGCGAGTCAAGTAAAGCTTGATTCCTAATCCTAATACTGATGTTCTTGTGATCTGATGACACTCTTAGGAGGTACAGACAGGAAGCTCTTTGAAGTGTGCAATCACAAGAACTTTTCTGTGATTACAGTTTGCTAAATTCAGCAAATGTTGTTTGACTTTTATATTTCACTCATGAGCTATCTTCATGGACATTGGCTACTGTGTATCTATATGCACACCACATTGCATGAAATCCCAGGTACAGATACCCAGGAAAGCATACTGAATAGGGAACACTTTTTTCATCAATCCCTATTGAAAAGACTATCAAAGACAAGAGCATCAAATGACCTGAAGCATAAAAGAGGTGGGATATTTTTTTTTCAAATTGAAAATACATCGTTATAGGGTAAGATTGCTTTTCTTTGGATTCTTCTTTCCCTCAGTACTTAATGTGATGGAAAAATACTTGTTTTCTATTGCTTGTGGGTGGTAAGAGATCCCTGAGATCCCCGCTCTACTGTGCAGCTTGCCAAGAAGGCTGTGTATATCTTTCTTTGCTTCTGTATGATGCTATCAGATTCAGCTATGCAGCATTCAAAATAACATTAATATCACAATTTCTTTAGCTCTGTCACATTAAGGTTTTATTGTGATGGATTTGGATGGTGAGCTTTCATTGTGTTAAGCTATGGGTGTCCCATAGTTTTATAACACTAAAAAAGATATAAAATTACTCACCTCTAAACACATGAGGATTTTCCTCTACCATTTCCCTCTGCATAATTTCATTTTCACATGTTACTCATCTACTCATCTTTTGCTAACCTTGGATCTGCAAGTTCTGTCTTACTGTTCTCTGTGATATAAAGTGTTGCAAAGCAAGATTCCTGGTGGTTAAAAATGACAATGAGTCAGTTTAACACCTCTGTTTTTTTTTAAAGGTTGGGGCCTAGCAATCTTGTCTTTATGGGATCTTTGTGATCATGTTTATGCAAAGTGACAGTATCTGAAAATCATAGTGGCAATTGACTGTCTTAATGCATTAGCATTGTTTTAGAATCTTTATTTTGGCTCCATATGAAACCTCATATTGACCTTAAAAGCTTAATAATACTAAAACCAGACTGCTAGTAGTTGTGTTGCTATGGGTTTCCTACAATCTTACTACTGGTTTACTATGAGGTTACTATGGGGTTACTATGGGCTTACTAAAAGGTTGCATAGTATTTCTTCTAAATGGTTTTAAAAAGAAAGCATAGATGACTGGGTTTCAGCACCTTAGACCTGTGGATGCTTGCTTTGTGTTGGTTCTTTTGTAGAAATAAATGTTTCAGTTGTGCTGTGTTAACATCTTAGATCTGGGAAGTAGTTTTTTCTACAAAAGCAATTTAGAAGACATATTTACTATTGATTTTTGAGTAGGGGTTGGTAAAAGAGTTCAGCTTAAGTACCTGTTATACATCTTTGTCCTTCTTAAGTTGGAAATGCTTAGTAAGTTTAACAGATGCATTATTTGCACGTCTCTGCAATTCTGCTTATAATTTGAATGTGTCAGAAGAGGACTCATTTTGCTATATTTGCAAACAAACTTATAGCAGTAATCTCTGGAAAGTTCAGCTTGCTCTGATAAGATTTTAAGACCTGGATTACAAGGTTTGCATTATTTTGGCAGACTTTAATCCAAAAAACATCTGTATAACTGAACCTTCAAAATCGGCTGTTATTGTTTTTCACAGTGGTTGTTTCTTATATTTTAGTAAACTGCTATGTATAGTGGCTGCATTGTGCTTAGTCTTTGGGGCTGTCAGATAGGGCTTTATCCTTGATTATAAATTGCTGTAGTCTTGAAATGATAGTGATTCCCTTCATCTGTCAGAAAAGTGGTTACTACAGCTTTTCAGAAAAAGGCCTGGTGTAACAGCATATCCTGGAATAAATGAAGGGAGGGTGTAGAAAGAAGACCAAAGCTGTCTCTAGTAAGATCTCACACATTTACTTGCTGGGAATTTAGTTCCACTTAAAGATGAAAAAATGAATAATCACATGGTTCCCCAGTATCCTGGAAAAAAATGTGTGGGTGCTCTATGTGTTTTAAATTCATTTAGCTAAACATTCATAACTGGTAATATGCACACATTCAGTACTTACTCCAGATTGTTTTAATGTCTCTGTCAGGAAACTCTTCTCAAGCATGTTTTTATTCAATTTCACATTTCACATTAAGTACGTATGCAGTACGTCATAACCTAATACAATGTTTCCTAGGACTGGGCAGGTGTAGCAGGGCATGGGGATTCTTCTCAAACAGAATTCCACCACTACATTTTAACAAAGCAAAAAAGGAGAGAATGGGGCTTAGTATTAGATCACTCTAGAGGAAAACAAAACTAAGAGTAGAAGAAATATATGCACAATCTATGGAAGATCTGGAACTACAGCTATAGAATGACTCTAACTGTGAATTCATGAAATTAAATTTATTTAGTTTTAATTCACTACCAGTCTTGCCTTTTTTTTTTAATTTTCTGTCTTTTATATGCTGCTACAACTTTCAGTGGATCTTTTTAAGTGGGCCAAACTATCCTTGAATTCTGTTTTATAAGGGAACAAAAATGCTAGGAGACAGTTACGTTCTCTTAATTTGCTGTATATGTCATCTCTCTTCAAATATAGAATCACATTATAGTTATTCTACCTGTTGCTCCTGTCCTTTCACATCTAAAGCTTATTAAATGGATTATGACTTACTCTGTGACTTTCCTCAGTGATGTATTTTAAGATCCTTAGTCCAGTACCTACTCACTTATAGCTACGTGCTGTATTTCTAATCCTCAGATTCCTATGCTAAGATTTTAGTAATTCATCCTACAGGTCACACTCAAGAAAATGGGACAGTTATTCCTGTAAGGTTATTCTATTTTCAGCCTTCAGGAGATAGTATTTTTATCACTGATCCTTTATGAAGACTAGGTGGGCTCTTGACATTTAATCATCNGCGAAGCCTAGCTACGACGACGATCCCAACACTGCCCAATAAAGCTTTTTCTCCCTCTCTCCTTCTTTGTATGCCTTGCTGTAGTTTTTCAGGATGTCACAAGTAACATTGGCCTCAATTCTTCTATTGGTTTAAGATTACACAAAATTCCATATTCTGAGTTCTTGCTGGTTTTACTGTCTCAGGTTTTCTTTATTAAGGTACCTAATGAAGCTTTGCTGTATACTGGTGCTGGGGAGATCATCAGTGTGGCTATAATTGTTCTGGCCACTGAGGAGCAAGACATTTATCTACTTGCAGCCAAAGTCCAAGTGGTTCTGCAGCTATAGCTGTATGCAAAATTATATGCTCTTATTACATATTAGGCCCATGATGATATGCATCTTCACTGTTGGTGTTTGGATATGCTATATTATAAGATAGAAGCCAAGTACATTTCTTAGCAGGTAAAGAGTGACTAATCACTGGGAAGCAGCAAGAAAGGACTTCTTAAATAATGTCTCCCATTTTCAGTGTTGGGTAAACACAGCTCATCTTCTTCATCCCAAGGAATAGTTATATGAGAGTGTTTAAATTTTCTCTTTGAGCTGGAAATTGGCAACTAGAAACAGTCTGATAATTTGTGAAATCTGTCTTTGTCACCTCTGCATTATCAGAGCTACTCTTCCTACAGAATTTCACTACCCTGCATAAAAGTAGTGGGATCCAGATTATCACTGTTCTGAATCTAATGTGCTTTCTGCTCAGAGCTCACTGTTTGAATGTAATGGTCTCAGGACATACACGTTTTTCTTTGTAATTTTTCTCTCAAGGGCTAGTACATAATTTTATTTTGTTTTTATTTTTTTTCTTTTTTAAACAGAAGCTGATGTCATCTAAATTGTTTTACAGGTTATAAGAAAGACATTATACTATTTTAATAGTGGTCTACATATTCATGTTGGTTTTCTAAGAGCACTTCAAACTTTAACCCATTTTCCATCTCCTTGCAATCTTCTAGCAGCTCTGTGTACAACTGCATATGATCCTTCTTGACATTTGCTGTCAGGGAAAAGCAGTTTCTGTCTCCTCTCTCTTCTAAGATTTTTTTTCCCCTAGTAAAACATTGTAATGGACTCAAGCTTCCCATAGAACTATGCTCCCACATTTGTAAAAGATTAACAAAGCAGTTTCCTAAGTCACTGCCCCTTTGCATCCACCAAATGTCTTCATTCATACAAGCTGCATCTTCCAAAACTGTAATACCCTAGAACTCCTGGCATACTCTAACTGTATCATTTTACACTGAGAATCAATTTTGAGTTCCATTATATTTTTGACTAACCTAGGAAGTCTGATCCTGATTTTGGTGTTAAACAAAATTTCAGCTAATGTTAGACCATTGCAGAGATGGTGCTCACACATTTAACCAGCTGTAAGTATACATCACTTAAAGAGTTGCTTGTGAATAACCTTTTATCTGTCTTAATGCCATTTTCCGACAGATCATTCAGTTTATCATGTCTGGAAGTTGATACGATATGTGATGAAATCCATAATCCTCTGCAACAATTCTGCTTATTGGGTGGTAGACCATGATCAGACATAACAATTTCTAGGACAAGTCTGGCAAAATACAGATATAATTCTTCCCTTGAAAAAAAGTAATAATACAAATTTTTCCATGTAGCTTTATGGTAACACAGATAATAATCCAACAGCATAGTTTCTGAGACAGACTTTTTGTTACTGTTTCCATGTGCAGTAATACTCCATTCTTTTTGAGAATTCATCATGAAAATATCTCCATCAGTATGCTTCCTGGTTTATGCTACATCCTCAGTATTATAATTTCAACTGAAAAAAAAAAACCACCTTACTTTTCAGTTATATTTAACCAGTGCCACTTTGCTGTGGACATATTTTATGTGACTATTTCTTGTTACTGCCATTTTCTGAAAGGGAATATCTAAAACTTCTTTTATCTGTCTTCTTCCTTTCCACTAAGGTACAGAGATATTCTGATTTGGTTGATCTGTGTACTGGTATAAAACACTTGAAGATATAAACTTTATTAACCCTGTAAACTTTGGAAGTTTCTGTCCAAGCTTCAGTACCATTATGTGGTTTTCTCTATAAATACTTAACAGCTACTAATAAAGATTGTCAAGTTTGTTCCACGTTCCTTTGTCTTTTGATCTTTGAATTCCGGAACAGCTCGGAATTGGCTTCCTTCTTTGTACCATCTTCATTAGACCTTCTTTGAAACATTTTCTGGAGCCTGAATATTAGTTGTGTAATTTTGGTCCTATTTCACAGTCCAGTCAAATACACTTTTTAGTTTTTTGTGATGTTCTGCTGATGTTTTCTCCCAAGTCAGAACATCACCAATCTAACTTTCAGTAGATTCAGTTCCTCAGGAGTATATTTTAAGGCAAAGGAAGCCTGTGAAAGTACTATATTGTGCATATTGCATTGAGAGTGGCTTGCATTGAACTCCATTTATCTGGAGGCATTTTTAAGAGCAAGGCAGACACATTTAAATTAGTTAAAAGACTATTAAGTGTCACTTCATGGGAAAAAAAGTAGATTAAAGCCTAATTAATTCTCATATATCTATAAACAAACTGACTTTTCTTTCAATGTTAGTAATATATATTCAGTGGCCTTTTCTAATCTGCCTCATCACTTGTTAACTCTTGGAGTTTCTGTCTCTATTTCTGGCTTAGAGATTTCCAAATGAGCCAGTGTACACATACTGTTAAGGACAGCTAGTCTACTACATTAACCTTTCTGGGCATACCTTATCTGCATCTCATGAGGGCTGCAGCATGTTTTAAATTAAAAATCGAGTTTGGGCCAAAACATTTGTTCCCAATGATTTAGTTATTGAATCAGTTTCATTTTCTAATTTTAATTGAGTACCACATAGTCCCTTACTTTACATCCTTTGTTTTGGGAGCTCTTTTGTTTTGGAGAGGAGTAGGATAAGAAAGACAACCATGCAGACATCCAGGTCAGTGAAGAGGAAGGATGGGGGAAGGCACACTAGAGCAGCCATTCCCTATCAACTCATGGTAAGATGGCAGACTGAGCCCTTGCAGCCCTCAGAGATCAGTGGAGGAGATCCTTCCTGCAGCACACGGAGAACCCCGTACTGGAGTAGGGGATTCAGCCTGAAGGAGGCTGAAACTCTGAGGGAGTCCTGCACTGGAGTGGTTCATCACTGGGAGGACTCCAGTCCATGGAAGGACCCATGATAGTCAGAGGAGTCTGTCAGGACTCTCTCTTATGGAAGGAATGCCTCGCTGCCACAGGGGAGGACTAACACAAGAAATAGACATCCCTACCCAGGGGGGTGCAATACTAGATCTACTGGTCACCAATGCAGGTGAGCTCATCAGGGATCTCAAGACTGGAGGCTCCCTGGGCTGCAGTGATCATGCACTGGTGGAATTCACAGTCCTGAGGGACACTAATCAGCCAAGAAGCAAAGTAAGGACCCTGGATTTCAGAAAAGCAAAATTCCAGCTCTTTAAAGAGTTACTCATCAGCATACCCTGGGAAATGGTCCTCAGGGACAAGAAAGCAGAACAGAGCTGGCAGATCTTTAAGGACACTTTCCATAGAGCACAAGAGCTCTCAGTCCCCAGGTGTAAGAAATCTGGTAAGAAAGGGAAGAGACCAGCATGGCTGAATCAAGACCTGCTGATCAAATTAAAAA
>VWZO01011453.1:0-24656 GCA_013396975.1 Bucco capensis | reverse complement strand
ACTGTTTAATATTTTTATAAGCGATATCGACAGCAGCATTGAGTGCACCATCAGCAAGTTTGCAGATGACACCAAGCTATGGGGTGCTGTTGATAAGTTGGAGGGGCGGGATGTCATTCAGAAGGACCTGGACAAGCTGGAGAGGTGGGCCCAGGTGAACCTCATGAGCTTCAACAAGACCAAGTGCAGGGTCCTACACCTGGGTCGGAACAATCCCCACTATCAATACAGGCTAGGGGATGAGAATAGAGAGCAGCCCTGCAGAAAAGGACTTGCGGGTGCTGATGGATGAGAAGCTGGACATGAATAAACAGTGCACACTGGCAGCCCAGAAGGCTAATCACATCCTGGGCTGCATCAAAAGAAGCGTGGCCAGCAGATCCAGAGAGGTGATTCTGCCACTTTGCTCTGCTCTGGTGAGACCTCATCTGGAATACTGTGTCCAGTTCTGGAGCCCTCAATAAAGGACATGGACCTGATGGAGTGGGTCCAGAGGAGGGCTATGAGAACGATCGGGGGCTGGAACACCTCTCCTACGAGGACAGGCTGAGGGAGCTGGGATTGTTCAGCCTGGAGAAGAGAAGACTTTGGGGGGACCCTACTAGTGACTTTCCAGTACCTAAAGGGAGCTTACAAGAAGGCTGGAGAGGGCCTATTTGCAAAGGCCTGTAATGAAAGGACAAGAGGCAATGGTTTTAACTTGTAGAAGAGTAGATTTAGACTAGATATTAGGAAAAAGTTCCTCACCACGAGGGTGGTGGAACACTGGAACAGGTTGCCCAGGGAGGTGGTTGAGGCCCCATCCCTGGAGGTATTCAAGGTGAGGCTTTACAGGGCTCTGGGCAACCTGATCTAGTTGGGGGTTTCCCTGCTCAGTGCAGGGGGGTTGGACTAGATGACCTCCAGAGGTCCCTTCCAATCCAAACCATTCTATGATTCTATGATTCTATGACTGTGAGGAGTTTTCCCCTGAGCAGGAAAGAGCAACAGAAACAACATGGGGTGAACTAGGACTGACCACAACTCCCATTCCCTGCCTCAGGGAGTTTCACTGTCTTAAGTGCTGGAGATAGGCCAGGTAATCTACAACTCCTGAAAATACCATAGCTTGCTTTCTACTTCCCTCAGGAAAGACAAATGGGCCGTGAGTGAGAGTCTGGGCTTCTGAGCACAGCACTGTCCTAATGGATTTTTTTTCAGGTCTGTGACCAAACTTCTGAACATGAAATGTTAAAAGTCAGTCATATCACTTTTCAAAGCCATTTAACACTAGCAAATAGATGGATTCAAAAAACCGAAGCATTAAAGGCAGTGATCTCCAAACTTCTCTTCAACCAAGGATGCCCAGATAGGAAAGTTCAGTCTGGATTGTTTTGATCTTCCCGCATTCCTTTCTCAATGAACCCAGACCTCTCTGCATGCATGGTAAGAGGTTAATGCACATTTAGAGTTGACAGGAATGAGAACTGAGCAGTGTTAAAATCTTCAGGTTTGGCTGAGCCATGTTGTGTGTTAGACATACACTGCCAGAACCACTGTCCTGTAGTTCATCCTTCTGTCTCCATACAAGAACATAGGGGAGGCATGGTAGTATGTGTGCTGGCACTCATTGAGGCTTGGTGAGTTTTCCTCCTAAGCCCAAGGCAGGTACCAACAGGAGCAGAGCTGAGCTAAATGGTGAAATCTCTGTATAGCTGGGGAATATAGGGGCTGTTCTGAAAGAAATTACTACAGTAAGTAGGTAGCCAGTCCTCAATTTTTTTTCAATTGAATACATGTACATAGAAATGTCTATTCAAACATATACAAAAACTTATACAGAAATAACACTACAAAAATTATTAGGTCCTCTCAAGGTCAAGGAGGTATTTATGAATGTATTTACTTAAAGCATGTAATGTTCCTACAACTGGTGTATGCTTAGGATTCCCATCCCTTCAAGTACTAAGTAATATACATAGGCCTGAAGATTAAATCAAATGTGTATTAGAAACCCTGCTTCTGATTTCCATTGATTCAAATCAAATACTAAAATTCCAAAGAGAGGCTTTTCCCTCCCAGGATCTTGCAGTGTAAATTACAAGAACAATTATTTCAAAATGTATGTAAGAAATGTATATTGATAATATGCTGTGCATAATGAAGAATATGATTTTCTCAGCCTGGCTATTTCAGCATTCTTGTTTTCTGCCAATTGGAAGGATATGACAGTAAGCCAAACAAGAACAATGTGTGAAGAAAGGAAATTGCAACATATATAGAAGGAGATAGATGGTGTGTTAAGAGAAACCAGAAAGACTTATGCAGTTACAATGAGAAAAAAATCAATAGCAGGGAGTAAACTCATGAATAAAGATAGAAAATAATGAGTTTAAAATGACTAAACTAGCTGCTGCTGTTTAAATTTGTCTCAAGAGAAATGAAAATGAGGCACGTAAGCATCTAAAGAGTATTGAAGGACATTGCAAATATAGCTGCTGATGTAAGAGAAAGAAATCAAATGTAGAAGTGAACAAATAAATAATGTTGACTGTAAACTGTTAGGCAGCAAAAAGACAGATTCAGACTTATGTTTTGTATGTAAATAAGTTACAATATAAAAATCTACTGAGGGAGATCATTAAGTGGAGTATAAACTGACAAGTCCATGTCAGGACAGGGAAAGGAGGATGAGAAAAATTCTCAATGCATATCTTTGTAAATGTGAGGTTCAAAATTAACAATAATTTTTCAGCATAAACTTTCCATCATGGAGCAGTGAGTGAGTTGGAGTGTTTTGAAGAGTAAAAACAATCACTAATATTATTTCCATCTCCTTTTATTTTCCTCCACAATTTTTAGATGCTGGATCTCAGATGCACTCTTGGTTCCAAAGAGTGATTTTGGTTTTACTTTTAATAAATAAGAACATAGAAACTTCTTTATTGGCTGGTTTATGTTGATGAAATGGTGCAGTAAAGATGGTACCAGAGAGCAGAAAGGAGCAGCAGCATCTCTTTCCATTACTTTTATTTTTATTTTCTTTTAAGACAAGAAAAGTTTTCTGCAGGGAAGGCAATCACATTAACACTGATATGTGGTTCTTTAAGGATTTTCTGAACATACTATTTTAAAAGGTTAACTTATTAAACTAATTCCCATCAGATACTTCTTTGTCAAACCTTCCTTGAAAAATAATCCTTGCTATTTCTGGCCATTGATTAGACAGGCACATTACAAAGGCATGCCTCTCCTGTCTTTGGATATTAGAAAACACAGTCCTAAGCTGGAATACATTGATGCTTGGGAATTTTGAATCCTGAGGTAGAAAATTCCCCACCAAGGTAATAAAAAATGCACTAGCAAATATCACTTTCATTGTCTGCCAATTGCATTACTTTTTTTACCCCCAAATCCTTTGTTACCTTCCTGTTTTCTTGACTGGCCAAATTACATAGCATGCATACATAATATATATAGATGACTATAATATGACAAAGGCTATCTTTTTGATGAGTGATATTTTACTTTCATCCTCATGACACAGTTCCTTTTTTCTGGGTATTCTCTGTACAAAAATATAGTTTTCAAGTCATAACTTGGAAAATGTGAAAAGGTTATGGTGTTCTAGCATTTACATTTTAGGCAGTTCAAACACCTCCTTGACCAAAATTTGATTCAAGTTCTAATTTTGTTAAACAGATGTATTTACTTCTCAAAAAAATATTATTCAGAACACAAACATGCATTTATATTACACTGGAGTTTGTGTGTCTTGTAGCATGGTTAAACTTGTTAATGCAACAAAGGAAGTAAATAACATTGTAGTGATATCATTTTTTGTACTGGATCAGTCTTTCAGGGACAATTCTTTTCTTCCTCTGCCAAAATTATGTAGTTCCCATTGATACAATTCCAGTCTTTTACAGCTAATTCTTTATAACTGATGTGACATCCTTCTACTTTGTTGCATTTCAGCAGGGATTAAAATGTAGTTTCCAGTGTACACTTGCTAGCTGTGCATATGGAGATACTGTCTCTCATACGGAAACCAGTAGCTGGTAAACAACATCATTTTCTTCATGTAATAGATGAGGAGTTTTATGTCTCTCTATCATTTCTATCATTGACCTGGATGTAGGAATAGAGTGTGCCCTCAGCAAGTTTTTTGATGATGCAAAACTGGGAGGAGTGGCTGACATACCAGGAGGCTGTGCTGCCATCCAGTGTGACCTGGACAGGCTGGAGAGCTGGGCAGAAAAAGACCTAATGAAATTCAACAAGGTCAAGTGTTAGGGTGATGCACCTAGAGAGGACTAACCCCATGTACCAATACAGGTTTAAGGGCTGATCTGCTGGAAAGCATCTCAATGGGAAAAGACCTGGGTGTGTGGGTGGACAGCAGGATGACCATGAGCCAGCAATGTGCCCTTGTGGCCAAGAAGGCAAATGGCATCCTGAGGTGCATCAAGAAGACTGTGGCCAGTAGGTCGAGGGAGGTTATCCTTCCCCTCTACTTTCCCCTGGTGAGGCCACATCTGGAGTACTGTGTTCAGCTCTGGTCTCCCCTCTTTAAGAGAGATAGGGAACTTCTGGAGAGGGTATAAAGAAGGGCCACTAAAATGATTAGGGGACTTGAGCACCTCTCTTATGCAGAAAGGCTGAGAGAGCTGGGTCTGTTTAGCCTGGAGAAGAGAAGACTGAGCAGGGACCTTATTAGTACTTATGAATATTTAAAGGATGGATATCAGGAGGATAGGACCTGTCTTTTTACTGTGGGTACCTAGCGACAGGACTAGAGGCAATGGGATAAAAGTAGTACACAGGAAGTTCCATCTTAATATGAGGAGAATCTTTTTACTTTGAGGGTGGTGGAGGCTGCCCAAGGAGATGGCTGAGTGTCCATCTCTGGAGATAATCAAAACCTGACTAGAAACCATCCTGTGCAACCTGCTCTAGGTGGTGATGACCTAGATGATCTCCAGAGGTCTTTTCCAACCCCTAAAATTCTGTGATTCTGTGATTTAAGTCATGACAATATCTAGAGTCTTCCATCAAATGAAGCCTCATTAGCTAGACAGCATGAAAGGGTGGAGGTCACTTAGTGCAGAAAGGAAGAATAACTGGGGAGATAGCCAAGCAGATGGCAAAGAGAAAAGGGTGAGGTGACAAGGGATTGCTTGGACATAGTGGGAGTCACTGTATGGGAGACAGTAAGCTTCTCTATATCACATCACAGAAGACACAGAGGGCAGGTGTCACAGGATGAAAACTGGGCAAATAGAGTTCACTCCCATTTATGTGGATTTCCCTTTGGCTTATATCTTCACATCCACCTTCTTTCCCAACAGTTGTGTGCTCTGCCTGCCACAGATCTTCCAAAAATGTCCATGATGAAAGTGATCTTGATATCATCCTCATAATCCTTCCTTTCTCTAGCTGAACAATATTTACTAATGCTGAGCAATCTAATTTTTTTTCTGGTTTATCCCTCAGATAAGTCAGTGTTACCAGACCACAGTTAGAGTATTCAGAATCAATCACATGGCATTCATTAAGAGTAAGTCATTTGCTCCACATAGAGTAGCTGGTCTCTCAAGGCTCAGTCTACTATAAGACTGTCCTCTGTGTCCACTCTTTTTGCCTGGGTACATTAAGCCAACTCATTCTTCAATACTCAATGAGGTGGGAAATAAGGAGTTTTAATGCACCAGGAATCAAGTAGAGAGAAAGGTAGAGGACTAAGCACCAGTGGCCATCAGTAGAAGATAAAAGGTGCCCTGAAAATTTCAAACAATTTTCATTTCTAAGACAGCAGGAAGCAGCTGAATGTGCTCTGCATATTTGGCTTTTAACCACATCCCAGGTTTCTCCTGAGGTAGCAGTCTTCTTTTCTTACAGTTCATAGGTCATAATACACAAAATCTATGTAGCTCTTTATCTCTCTCTGTCCTCTCCATTAATTTTTCTTCCTTCATCTCTTACATCTTCTTGTGAGCAACAGTCCTTGTAACCAAATAATTCAAAGATTCAGACTGCTGTTCTTACATGTGTCCAACAACAATATTTCTATTGAAAAAGCTGATAACAGAAAGGACACTTCTGCTGCAGCATCAGTCAGCTCTTTGATTAATGCCATCAGATGCTCTGGCAGTTACTTCAACTCGATTACTTCTGGGTTTATCCAGCTCACCTGGCTTGGAAACAGTTGGACAGAGCCCCGACAGAAAAGGCTCTTTCCTGCCCTGCCCTAGGGTCTCCATCAGCTCCTGGCTCTCCAGAATTCAGGGAGCAGTTGGCCCATGCAACACCCTGGCAGAGGACTTTAGTTGATGCTCTTTGGCTTTTATTCTTCCACTTTTCCTTGTTCATAAATACAGCAGTTTTACCCAAGGAACACTTCTGATTAGCGCCTTTCAGATTTTCTTTGCATATCTCCAGTTATTGCATGAAGCAAAGTGACAATTATCTATTTTATGTGAGTCCATACCCATTCCTCTTCTCTAGCTGGATTCATGAATGGAAAAAGTATTTCTCTCTCACTGTCATGTAAGAGGAAGGGCAATTTACACACTCTTTCACAATTACAATTACAAACTTGTGCAAAAGTTAGACTAAATAAGGTTTTACTTTTTAAAAGCTTATTTCTGTTTTCCATTAGTAAGTTATTACATCATGACTAATTAATAACATTTGATCCTAGGAACCTTTTGATTGTTCTCGGGTAAGTAGATTAGTAAAATATAGAAGAAGGTTTGGCTTTCTAAATGAAAGTGTAAAGCTTAAGCTATAGCAACAGATTTGTTGTCTCCTTAGTTACATGACTCATACTTTCTCTATTGACCCAAAGACAATAAAAGGAATATACCAAATTACTTGAAGTACCATATAGCTTACTGAGCTCTAGGATCTCCAGGGGTCCCTTCCAACCTAAAATTATTCCATGACTGTATAAATAAAGGCTGAAAGCATAGCATCTATATCAGAAGCAAAGCCTCCAGGCTTTTTTGGAAAAAATGAGCATTAACGTTCCATCAAGAAAATGTCTGATATCAGAAAAGATATCTGTAATACTTTTATAGATTTTAAAATGCTCTATAACTGTTACTTTGGGTCAAGTGTAATAGTATTGCCTGAAAAACATGGATTATTAAACAAATATTCAAGGTATTACCTCTTTTTTTTAATGTTCAGTAGCTGTGTCCAATTTTCAGGTGAATTCATTATTCAAATTATTCATTGGTTTCTTGGTTTGCAAGTGTTTCATGAGATGTTCATTGCAGACAAAATGCAGTGCTGTATTAGTAGGTAATCAAAGTCTAATAATTTTACTTTATTTATTCTATGAAAGTCTTAAAGTATTACTTGATTCTTTCACTGGAAAGGTTTAGATGTTTAGGCAACCCATTAGCACAATGAGAATTGTATAATTTCCATATAAGTTTATAATTTCAAATGAACAATTTCTGAATATTTGAGTGGTAATTATTCATAAACATTCATAATAGTCTGAATGTTCATGTATTCACAGTAACTGAAAAAGAAAGAATGGCACGTAAGACCAAATTTAAAATAGCTTTGGTAAAACCAGTAACAGCTTCTACGGAAGTATTTTTCTAATATATTTTAACTTTGTTTAATAGCTTCACAAGCTTTGTTATTTTGTCATGGGTTTAATAATATTTCACCTTTTATTTTCCATTTTATTCAATCTGATGCTTTGAACCCCATGTTAGTATGCTTTGATATCGAATAGGTAGTGGGTTTTTATCTACAGCTACCAGTTCCTCTGCAGATATTATTTTATTGAAGGGCTATCAAAGAAATAAGCTGTTCCTGCATAAATATGTGCATAACGGTTCAGTTTTAAAGCACAAGTGTTGAAATAGCATTCCAGAAATCTTGTACAGGTGTGGAAATAGGATATATGCAAACCAGTAATAGCGACCTAATGCAAGACATAGAATATCCTCTTTAGATCTGCATATTTGAAATTTGATTTCCACTGAAAGAAGACATATAAACTCTGTGTATATTAGTCTTCAGTATTATCATATAAGATGGTTTCAGTAAGGGATGCTTGAGAGCATCACATAAGGATATAAACCACTGAAGCCAAATTCTGGATTACCCTATGGAAGTCAGCATGTTGGAGAAATCTAAAGGCTGGAAATCAAGGTGTTTTTGAGCTCATCACAGTTTGTAAGAAAATGGAGATGGAAATGTGATTCTAAGATGTTTCTCTGTTTTCCTATTCCTCAGCACCTCAACAAATAAAGCAAGGAGAAAAAAGGAAAGGCGCTGCTTCTTTTTCTTTTGGTTAAGGAATATATATATGAGTTAATCTTTTAGAAAGCACAACAAATTCACATCTAAGCATCCAGTAAGCTGTGCTGGAGTTGCATGGAGCAGAGAGGGCCGTGTGTTTACCTGTTGTTTTTCCTGTATGTATACCTGTACCTTTCCACAAATTTCCAGCCTTTCCCCCTCCATATGATATCTGTCTATCCTGTCCTTCAGATCCCTGAAGACTTGAGTAGTTTGTAGCTGGCTGGAGTAGAGAAGCACTCTATGCAGCTTCATGGCAGACAGGATGGAAACCTTAACAAGAATACTTATTTCTAACTATCCTCCCTGAAAAGGGATGACAGTTGAGCTCTCTATGGCATGTACTATCTCTTACTATGCATATTGATTCTTCGGTGGATCTTCTTGCACATAATTTACAGTACAGCAGGAGCAAGAGGATAAAAATATTCCCAGGAACTGATACAGAGAAGGAGAGATAAACCTCTCTGTTTTCAGATTTGGGTGCATTAATAAGAAGATAAAAATCTTGGATTTGGATGCACATATTGAAGCCCAGGGGCACCTTATATGAGACACAATGCTAAGATTAAGGCTTCCTATTTATATGTGCTTGTTTAAAATTGGGTATCTCTTCCTCCCTACACATGCTTTCATTTTGAAAAGATGTTGCATGTTCATGATGTCTCACGTCGTGAATTTCAAATATGCAGAACAAGGATTTAATTCCACTTGTCAGTCTGAGGTGAAAGCATGTGTACACCTTTTGAAAAGTCAGCTGTTGCCTTAGAGAATATATACAATGTTGCTGATTTTCCAAGATATGCACCATTGTGCACCCTTGAGAATGGTAAAACCTTTCCAGCATAAAACCAGCAACTTCACTTACAAAAAGCTGCACATGCCAAACGTGTCAAGAATCTTCACAGTAAAGAATCCCCAAGTTAATGCCTGCATGATAGGCAGTTAAATTACATTATGTAAATTGAATGCAAATATATGCACTGCATACAATAATGAAACCCTTCCTAAATACGTATTTGCAAAATACAATCCATCATGGTCCACAAGGTTATAATCTACATTTCAGAAATGAACGGTGCTAAAACTCTGAAAATTCATGCAAAAGTGAATGACAGTCATTTGAAACAAAATGACCTATCATTTATCAACCCAGGTTCTTCACAGAGGTTCCACTGATACACAAAATAAAAATTTGAAGCCCTTACCAACAATTTGTGCTTGGGTAAAATATTAAGAACTAATGTACTACTGTGACTGTGAGCCTTTAGTAATCATGGATGGGAAGAGCAAAATTGCATATGCAATGTTATGAATCAGAACCTGGCAAGAAGAGAAAATTTACTAAGGAATATGACAAAGCACTTGCAGAAAGTGGCATTGTGAATTATTTTAGACTTAATTTTTCAATTTTTCTCAGAAAATAGCACCTCTTGTAGGATATTAGAGTACAAACCATGATAGGTATATGTAGCTTTCTCAAAGGGAGCAAGGTTAAGTCATTAATTCATACCATTTTTTTCCTGAGTCACACTGGTGCTCTCTAGAGATGTCCAGCCCAAGTCCTGACCAGGTTTGACATGCTTTTCAATCTATAGTCTGTGGCAGAATTACAACCCACACTGTCATAGTAGTGTTGTGTGAGTTATGAGTCTAAAATCAGTAACTGCAGAGTCTGGCACCAAATGCTCTTCTTGTACCTTCTCTTGTGTGTGAGATAGTCAAAGCAGCAAACTTCTCTCTCCCTTTTGCCCTCCCAGAAGGAGCTTCAGTATCTTCTTCCTCCTGCTTCCAGTGTACAGATATAATATTCCCATGATGACTTCAGCTGATTTGAGTCAAGATTGACCTATGAAGACTAGCAATTATAAGAAATCTAAGAGATGGAATTCAAGTACATTTGAGCCCAGCACAGTCTGTGGGGAAAGGGAACAGGTACAAATCTCACAGGACCTTGTGATGCCTGCTGCAGAAGACAAGCAGCTTGGGAAGGTGATGACTTGTTTACCTCCATCTGTGCCTGCAGGAGCTATTGGCTTAGAACACCCCTATTTTTTTTTTCTTTCAGATGACAAAATTTAGTGAATTTGATTCTTCTTGTTTTAAGGAGGTCAGTCAGTTCTCAGCAAGCCTCAGGTTACAGCATGAAAGAATATAGCCTTTCAGCCTGGTCTTGCTAGAAGTGAGATACAGGCTAATGTGTAACCATGGGACTAATCTCCTAGGATTGTCAGGAGTTGTCACTAATTGTCACACATGTAAAGGTAAAACTATGCTTTTTAAGAATTCATAGTTTGGCAATTGAGGAAATCTCTCCCACCTTTCAGTGAAAGTATGAAGTACTGGTGAATCAGTAGAATGAATGAGGTAAAAATAGCCTTTTTTCCTCATGTTTGAAATAATGCTCAACAACGATATTGATCAGCAGCTTTCAGCTGACATTAGTGACCACTGGAATTGACTCATAATTCATAAGCCTAAGGAGCAAATTCACTTCGCCAGTTGCTGACTTAAGAATATTGGACAGTTTCAATTTTCTTTATATGGCATCTTCTGTTTGAGTCATGTATTACATGGACAATGAATACCTTTGGTAGAGTTCCTTGTTGCCAGAGAATAGGTCAGTCCTCCTTCACAAAAAGCCAATTGTGTGGGGTTTTTTTTCCAGCATGGTGAAATAAATTTGGGTTTTTTTAAAGTCTCTTCCCCAAAAAAGAGCAGCTAAACAGCTAGCTACAGTACAATTTGAAAATTACTCTGGGCCTTATTCTGCTATCTGTGCTTCTAACAACTAGCAACACTGACTTATTTGGCAGAGCTGCCTATGAAGTTATTCCACCTGCCACACTGGTGCTTTCTGCATTGGCCTTATGCTGAGCGCTGTTTCCCTTGTGCCAGGAGAGCAGGCAGGAGGCTGTCACAGTCGTACAAGTCTGGCATGCAGGGAGGAGAATCCATGCTGGATTTTCCAGTAGGGTGCTGTCAGGAATGACTTCTATAAGCAGAGAAAATTGAATTTGCAGGATTCTAGGTCTGACCAGCTCTGGAAATCCAAAGCATTGGCATTTATCAGAAACAAATAACAAATTATTTAAACTCCACTTATCACTACTTACAGGCTTGTAGCTTTTTGAAATGCCTCTAAATAAGCAGTGTCTGACCACCACACAGAAAGATGGTTTTGCAAAAAGCTGCTTCCAAGTAAAATGCCCAGTCTTTTATTTATATAATCCAGCATATACTTGTCCTTAAAAAATAAAGCTCCTGACATATACGACAAAATGGCATGCCACTTTAATGAATGTTGAATACTTTGAGTGCTGCTATCCTGCTTTTAAAATCTATCAGTTTAACATAACAGCAGGCCAGCTGACAGCCTTGAGAGCAACGGTAAGAAGGCCTTTAGAAACATGCTTTATGGGGATGTGTATTGATGTGACAAGGAAGCTATATTGACAAGGGTTTTAGTTTTGTGGAAAGGAGAGAAAGGCAAGAATATGGACTCTGATCCTTTTGTGTGGCAGTTGTGGTCACCCAGGGCTCTGCTGCCCTAACTGAGTGGGATAGCTGCAGGGAACTTTTGTGAAGGTTGAAAGTTTGTAACCAATGTTGCAAATTTACATAGGTATATCTACATGTAGCATTGCTTTCAAAGCAGATAAAAATACTAACACAGAACAGAACGTGTCCAAAAAAAAAAAAAATAGATGAAATTTTATTTTAATATGATTGATTTACTTGGATTTATAATGACAAGAACATCTGCTGTAGGCAGAATGATTATGGCAAAAATAATTCATTAAGCATTTATAAAGGGCTTTTTGCTCTTAATTTCTTTTATATATTTTATGACTTAGCCAATACAGCATAAAAATGACCTTATAATGAATCCAAACTTCTTAAGAAAACATTACCTTAGCTAATGCAAAGAAAGTTAACAAAGCTGCCAATGATGCAGTCCTCCGGACAGAGGAGTTTATATCAGTTGTCCTCTACAGCTTTTAATCCATTAGATCAAGTCTTACAAGTGTGCAGAGGTCAAATTGCCAATCAGTGTTCTCAAATGACAAACATGTTTCATTTTGTTTACCTGTGAAAAGATGCTACCTCCTACAAGAACCACAAGGCAAATAGCCTTCATAAACAACAGCACGTTTTGGGTTTGTGTGTCTGCTTGAAGAAAGCATCTGGAATAGTAGTACTGTGAGAGCTGCACAGGAAAGAGCACAGGAGAGCTGCTCCTGCATAGTTTAAGAGTTAAGTCCCAAGGAGATGAAAATAGAAAGCCTGATTGCTGGTTGTCTCATCAGCTCTTGTGAAAAGCAGCTGACAGCATTCATGTTTGGAAGAGGGGAGGAAATTGGAAATCCATTACATTTCTCCTGGTATTTCAGTCACAGGAATATGTATGTCTGAAGTTCAGAAAATACAGAGAGGCTAAGGTGCAGAAGCCACAATTCAGCAATCTCCATTGCACACATTAGCAGAATAGTAAAGTGTTGTTATTTCAAACTAAGTCTTTGATATCGGGGAATAGGACTTCTGAAGCTCAGTGGAATAGCTCTGGGCTCTTTCCCTTTCTGCTTTATATTTGTTTGTGACTGAATACTGAGATTTGAATTTGGCATCATTAATGTCAGCCACCAGACTGGGAATTGAACTGAGAATAGCTTGCAGAATATTAGTGACCATTTCAATTGTGATAAACACCACAAAACCATAACAAAAGCAGTTCTTTCTCTCCTAAGAGCTGACAGTGGTTGCTGGTTTGACACCCACACACTTGTCCCTCCCTTACTGCTTCTGTCTTCACACTTCAAACTCCCTCACAGAGCTTCGGATCAACTGTTGCGCAAGATACTTGGCACGTTTCAAGGCCCGACTGTCACACAAAACCTACAATGGACACTCATTAGGGAAGGCAGTTTGAGTGATGGATATTAGGCTACCTCCTGAAATCTGTAGTAAAAATTTTACAGAAAGGTGGTTTTGCAAAAAGTGCTATGTGTGATGCCAATTGCTACTCGGCAGAATAAGAGAAAGAAAGAAAGAAAGTAGGTGGAAAGTACTCTATTCTTGCAACAAAGGAATAGTATGTGCTGCCTTTTTAAATGAGATTTCATTTCTCCATTGAATTACCTGTTGGTCTTGTGATTCTGTCACTGACAAGCACATTGTCATCTGGCCTTCAGAATATTGCTGTTGCAAAATATTTTATTTATTTATTTATTTAATTCTTTTTGGTAGTATAGGCAGAGATTAGAACAGAATCTTAGGTCTCTTATAATCCTTCCATGGCTGCTGGTAGGGCTGTACAGCCCCTTTAGGGCATCTTTCAGCACAGCCAGCCTGCAGCCACCAGACCGACAGGGATACCCTTTTACACCAGAGGACTCTTTTTTGCTTCCTTGACTTTACTGAAAGTAGAGCAAAGCTCCCATATGAACCTCAACATGTATTAACTTTTTCCTCTGATTTCAGTGCCTTTTCTTCTGATTTTGCTGCCTGCAAACCCATCAGACACTCAGCATTCTGTTCATTTGAGGAATTTGAAGTGAGAATTAGAAACATTTGGGACCAGAAAGAAACAAAGAAACATTAGATCACAATCTGTGTTCCAATTTAGGGGAACTTTTGCATAAACTGTGCTCAAAGAACTTGAAATACACTTTCTCCTGCCTTTGCAGAACTGCCTTGCTTTGCCTTCAGAGTGAATGTGGCAATTTTCCAAGACAAACTTACAGGGGAGTGTAAATAAATAACTCTAATATTTGGCTGGGAGGAACACAAGCAGTAGAGAAACTACCTCCACTCCAGAAAGTCTTGTAAAAGATGGCCCAATGTACTTAATCTTTTCAACTCACTCATGTTTCTGCTTGAGTCTACAGTTTGCTAGCTGTAAACATTGTGACAAATAATGAAGTAATCATGCAATTAGAACTCAATTACTTATGCTGTAAGAGTGACCTCTTGCTTATTTTCCCCACACACAAGAAGAAATAACTGTTGTGTCTTTTTCTCCCCTCTGGTGCTATCTTATAGCTTGAATTATGTGAAATCCAGAAAATTCATTCTCGTAGTTTTACCCTTGTAGGGTTATCTAGTCTGTGGTTTGTCATCAGGCTGTCATAGTGCAGGGTGCATTTTACTAATTGCTTTCAGCACTTGGACAAGTGAGGAGTGTGCTAAGCAAAGGATTAGCTATGGGTTCTTTCCCTCTCCAAAACTAAAGGCAGTCTAATATGGGGGAGGGAGCAGGGGTGGACAAATTATTGCTTTTGAACTCTGTGTACTCCTGTGATAATTCAAGTGCAGCTGTCAGGCCAGGGCTGTGCCATGTGGTTATCATTCAGACTATGCTGGTACAAGGGCAGGAGTTGGGTTACCTGTATCATTTGCTGTAGGAAAAAGTGACCCAGCAGATGGTGCTGGATTCAGTCTGGCAGAAAGTCACCTTGGGATACTGCACCATAGTCATCCGCGTTCCACAGTGAGGCTCTTCATCTATCACTGTCTCCCTCCTGTGACCTACACCCTGCACCTCTCCA
Source organism: Bucco capensis (assembly GCA_013396975.1). Lineage (NCBI taxonomy): Eukaryota > Metazoa > Chordata > Aves > Piciformes > Bucconidae > Bucco > Bucco capensis. The sequence continues at coordinate 9,801 of VWZO01011453.1, read as the reverse complement.
TGCTCTCAGTTCTCCTACCACATGTGAATACATGCATACACATGTATTTCATGCTGCTTGGCTCTGGTTTGTAAGCTCAGAAATTTTGGGCACTTCTACTGCAAGGCCTTGGCAAAGGGGGAAACAGAAAAAAGAAATCATGGATTGAAGGTGCCATTTGGTGCCATCTTAAAGCTTTGTGAGTCTTTGGGCCCTGGTAGAAAGGAATCTGTTGATCATTCAGTCAGTGGGCTGCCAGATGCCCTGTGTCTTAAATAACTTCCAGTAACAAAGGCTTGGGTCATATGTCCCATTTAGAAAGCACTAAGTACATGTGTTTTAGGTGCCTACAGCACAGATGCAGCAGTTAATGTGAACATCAGCTAAACCATGCAGCTGTTCAGTCTGGTGGCCGAGGACCAAAGACTCACACATGCCTACTACAGAGTTACTGTACAACTGTTTGACTAAGGCTGTGACAGAGCTTGCTACTTGCTGAGTGTCTCATAAATGCCCTCAGCTGGTATGGTCTGCACCCTAACAGTCTTCTCAAGGCTGCATGTAAGAGGTTTATAATAAAGACCTTCTTTCAGTCTGTCTAGAGTTCAGGATGCAAGCCTTTTTTGGGTGAAACGGAGACTTCTTTCTTAGTGGTCAGTTGTATTTTTCCTCCCTCTGAAGCTCTTTGACACTGGAAGCACTTCATCTGTCTGTTTTTCACAGTAGCAGTGCTGCTGTTTTGATTCTGAATGGACAGAGCTATATCTGAGGTGCCAGAATAATCTGTTTCTCTATTGATATGCCCAGCATATTAAAATTAAGAAATAGTTGGCTTGTCCTTGCACTTAAATTAGACTGTGATAGCACTGTTCTTAAGGGATCCTAATAAGAACTGGAGGATGACACTAAATCAATAGACTGCATTTTAAATCAACTAAACTAAAACTCAATGGACTTTGTTCATATCTGTTAAGACAGACTTTTCAAGAAATATTGTCATCAGTAAAGAGTTTAATCTTCAGGTTTTTAACAGTATCTCTTACATGAATAAACAGGGAAGTAAAATAGAAAGCCATTGACCCCTAAAAAGAAATGAGAAGAGAAGAAAGCATATTATCAAAAATCCCATCCAGTGTAAGAACAGCATGTGGTGTTCTTTTTAGTTTGGTCAACTTTGTTAAGTACCATTCTCTTCCAACACAATGCATTTCTTACTTTATGTTTGATTTGAATTTCGCTTGTATCTGCAAGATCCATGCATGCTGAGATCTTTCTGCAAAACACCCAGGATCCTTTTAACTGACATTAATTATTTCAGTTTCCACCCCTTACAGGACAGCCTAGATAAGGCAGAACCTTTTTAGTCATAAAGACATCACATCAGAAGCTATGCCCAGAACCCCTTTCCAGAGGGACGAGGGTAAACTCTCATCATTTTAGATGAGTTAATGAGGGCTCTTCAGGGAATCAGTCAGACAGCTCATTACAAGTCTCCATCACTATGCTTTCCTCTTTCCCTTACTGTCTGAATTTTAGACATATCTTTAGATTCCCCTTTAATCACTTGCTTCCAAGGGTGTTGGTCTGCCTTTGGCTGGTTGCTTTTTCAAAACAAGCTTCTGTCTTTGTGTAATAAGTGGGGTTTTTGCCTCTTTTCAGTGATGGTTGGGCAGACAGAGACGAAGTCATTGAAGGATATGAACCTGAAGCAAATGGAGGCATCACTATCAAACTGCAGTCTCCAGAGGTGTTGTCATTTGATGACTACTACCTGAAGCTGCGTCTGGACACCAACACCCGCAACCCCTGGTTTCCTGAATTCTGGCAGCATAGATTTCAGTGCCGCATCCCAGGACACCCACTAGAGAATCCCAACTTCCAGAAGAACTGCACTGGTAACTTGTCAACTATTTTCCTGTTCAAATCTGTGCTCTGGCAAAAATTTGTCTTTGAGGTTTTTGTTCTTTTTTTTTCTTTTCCTTATTTTCTCTTTAAATGTATAAATCACTAATGAAGAGGGCCAGCCCTACATTCTAGCACTGGTTGCACAGCCTCCTCTCAGGTTAATTCTGCACTAGAATGCTTGTCTCCTTTTCATGTTTTGGGCCTATGCTGGGGCTCTGAGGCTGACAAGAATCTCCAAGTTTGTAATATGGCTTTTAAGAAATAAGCAACCATTAAATTTGAACAAACATAGGAACAAATTTATTTTTTTTTTCCTCAAAGTCAGCTTTTCTAGCCAGCTGAATAATAAGGAAAGTCACACAAAATATTATGGAAGAAAACAAATCTTAAGGAAAATGAATGAGTCTTAGAATTGGCCAGTCATCTTCTTCATTCTTTCTTTTCTTCATAATCTGTTCCCACTATGTAGCACCCATGTGAAAACCACACTGTTGTACAGATAGAAGTAACTCTCACCTGATATGAAGACAGGGTTATCTGTGCAAAGACAGGCTTTCTCTTACATGGCAGAATCTGGGAAAATAAACTGAAGTATTTCAATAAGATTAAATTTATTAGTAAGTTGAGTGAGAGGTGATCAGTCATCTGTAAAATACTTGCAGAATAGGGTTTTTTTAGTTTTTTTTTTTTTAGTGTGTAAATTTTTAATTTCTAGTAAAAAAAGTACACTCTGATAGTAAGGAAGCTACTGCATCAGAAACAGAACTAATGAAGCCTCACTTCCCATGGATTTCTGTCCTATTATTTACATCTCCACCTCCTCTATCCATAACAGTAATGTCCTTTGGTCTTCATGTCCTCCCTGAGCTGAATTCGTAGAATGTTTCCAGTTCTTCCCTTCTCCTTCAGTAGCACTTAACAACAGCTTCCACATTAGCTCTCATTTCCCCTCAGTTCTCTTATTAGCAGATGAGACATGTCATCAAATACTGACTCAAGACTGGCATGATGTGCTGACTGGCAGACAAGCTGGCCCATCTGGGTGCTGAGGGGCTAATAGTAAGCCATATGGGCTAAATAAATGTTGAGGTTATACTGATGATTTTTTTCTCAAAGGGGCCACTAACCTTGGACTCTACAAAAGTGTTGATTTATGGTGTATATATATATTTAATTGGCTCCGAGACTGTCTCAGGTTAGACAAAGGAGTTAATATAGGCCAGCAAGGGCAGAAGTTGCTAAGGAGAGGCTGAATGATGGATGCATAAGTGCAAATGCATAGCCTTCTTTCTTTAGAAAACATGCCTAAAATTACATTGTTTTGGTCATTCCACGCACACAAACAAATTTCTCACTGATACTCTATAAAAATATCTCATTTTGAGGAATCTCAGCAGCTATTGTAAACTTGGGTAGTTTGTTATCTAGCCACTGCTTGGTAATGAAACTATAAACTTCAGTCTGAACCAGCATAGTCATTCTTCATCTGCTGCATCAAAAGAAAATACCAGGTGGCAAGCTCAAAATTGCCAAGATGGGGTACTCCTGCACAGAGCGTGTAGGTGAGTTTTCAGACAGTAGTTGTTATAGACTCTAAAATTGTACTTGAGCCAAAAAGCAGTTAAACAAATTCATGGATGAAAATCAATAAGGGCTGTTTTATGGAAAAAATACACTCAAACCCAAACTGACTCAGGATATCCCAGAGTTGAAGCCACTGGACATTGGTGAGGGTGCTGCAGAGGTACTGTTATATGCCTGTCCTGGTGCAAGGAGTCAGGTATCAAAGATGGGAAACACTACGTTCTGATAATACTAGTGAAACACAAACCATTTGTCTACATTGGTAGATTCTGACAATTAATGGTCCCAATTCAGGCACTTGGATATCTTTCCCTCCTCTAAAAAGCTGTAAGGTTTTGTACAAAGCCTCAGAATTTGCAATACGTTTTAGGTTTCACTGAAAAGCGATCACCTTTTAAATCTGGTGGTGAACAGCTGATAATCCTCAGACTTACCACACATGACAAAGAAGTTCATAAATGTCACAAATCACCAAAGGGAAGCACTAAAAGGTAACTATTCCCAATAATCAGAATCAAGAAATCCACATGTCCCAAATAAGTCTGGGGAAAATAAAATAATGTATTTATTTAAGTGCACAGAGCTGACTGGTGCCTATCTGGCACCACGAGAGCTTTCTGCACACATAATTTTGTCTGGCTTTTCTACAGGGTTAAAAATGTCACTTCAAAGCTTGCTGATAGAGCAAGCTTTCTCTCCAAGGAGGCCTAGTATGTCAGTGCCAAGAAACTGCTTTCTTTACCTCTCACGGGTTTGAAGACAGGCTTTTCACAAATTCTTTGTAGTAAAAGGAATCTGAATTACCTCTTACCTTCTTCACAAAGTATCTCCATGCACAAATTTGAAGGAAAGAATCCATGCTGTTCAATAAATAATAAGCACTAATATTTTAAATGCATTAAAAGTGCCAATAGAAATTCTGACTTTTTTATGGTGCTACAGATTTAAATACTACTGCTACTACTGCATCACCCCAGGAAAATTATCAGTATTCAATACTGATATCAAGTGCCTTAACTCCATTATATCTAAGAGTTTTCACTCTTGTCTCACAGTATTCCATCAATATTCCTGTAACAAATCAAATAAGGTCCTGCATTATGGAAAAAGCTGAGTCCTATTTGGTCCCAGGAGTCCATGGACAAAGGAACAAAGAACAAAGGACACCCATCGTTTTGCATAGACAAAAATTGATTCTAAGGCAGTAAACTTCTCAAATTCATTTTCCATGTTTGGAGAGTTAACACCTCAGGAAACTATCTGATGAAAAAGAAAATGAAGGAAAAAATACTTTTGATATTTAGGGTAGCATGGTGTATTTGTATTGACCCAGCAATGGGCTGCCTAGGAACAGCCAGAAAAAAAAAAAGGCAGTGCTGTTCACCAACTACCCTATTAAAAAAGATTCAGAATACTTGGACCTATCCATTTTGACAAGGAGATTAATTATAAAGTTTGTATTTGAGAACCTTCAATTACTGCCTGCCCAGTGTAATTTGCTCATATGCAACGTAATCACTTTACTGAGTGATTTATTCAGAATTGTCACTGGAATGCGAAGTTCAATTTTTAGCATTCATGGATAGGCAAAGACTTCTTCAGCAATTACAGCTGCTGCATTTGCAATTTCTCACACCCTATTACTGTTGAGTCAGCACTAGCTTGGGATTGCATGCTCTCTAGGAAGCAAGGGAAAGACAGTTCCTAGAAATCTCCCTTCCTAGAAGTCTCCCTTCTTTGATGACAGAAATTACTGCTGAAATTCCCTCATTCACTCCCTGAGAAGACTGATGTTGTCCTTCAGGAGTTCTCATGTTACACTGAGCTCTGAGTGTTCCTGTCTGCTTTTTAGGAGAGAAGTCTACCTGATCTAAGCTGTACTGGAAGGAAGCAAGTACTGTGTGAAGTCTTTGGGATGCCTAACAATTGGCCACATTTTCAGAATAGCTTATCTCTATCTACTAATACTATATGGTTGTAGCATGAATTCTTGGGAAAACAAGACAACCATTGAGAGCTTTGCAGTGACTGCTCTTTTTTGATCATCCCTTCTTGCAAAAATTAAACAATTTATTTTTCCCACTTGGATGGCAGCCAAATGAGTGGGAGCTATTTTTGACTCATTCTTTGCTGATGTTGTAGCCAAATGCCTCTCATAAGCGAGTGACTCCCTATCCCTCTCTCTCCCTTCCTCTCTTGTTCTCTGCTATAGGAGATATTCTTCCTCATCACAATAGGATTCAAGTCTAAAAATTTTCTTACACGTAGATATGTTGAATCTGGTTGGGATGGAGTTAACATTTCCTGTAGCAGCCCTCATAATGCTGTATTTTGTATTTGTAGTTAAAAACGTGTTGACAACACAACAGTGTTCTGACCACTGCTAAGCAATGCTCACATAGACCTGAGGCTCTCTCCACCCTCCACACCCCTCCTCAAAGGCCAGGAGTCTGGGGATGGTCAAGAACATTGGGAAGGGGACCTAGGCAGGATAACTGACCCAAACTGACCAAACTCTCTACACCACATGATGTCATGCTGAGCAATAAAATCTAAGATATAGGAGGGGGATGAGCAGTGTGTAGGATGGGTATTCATTATTAAGGCATTTGTCTTCCAAAGCAGCTGAGGCCCTACTGCCCAGGCAGTGGCTGGACATTGCCTGCTGATGGAGGTAGAGAATAAATATTTTTATTCTTTTCTTCTGTGTATGGCCTTTGATTTTCTTTATTAAACTGCTTTTATCTTGACCCATGAGTTTTTAATCTTATTTTCTCCCCTTCTGCTGAGGAGGCAGAGTGAGAGAGTGGCTTGGTGAGTGCCAACCTGCTGAGGTCAATCCACCACAGTAGAAAAGAGCTATTTGTATATGATCATTCTCCTATAGTTGCCTTCATATCTAGCAGGCCCCAACTACTTATAGTATGGAGTTCTTAAACTGTCCATGCCACTAAGGGATTTTCAAAATTTTCCATGTAGTAGCTACATTCTTTAGGAAATAAAACATGCCCTGCAACTCTGCATGGACCCCTGATTTATTAGGAGATTGAGAACTCCATACCATTCTTCACGCCCTTAAGATGAAAAGTCAGAAGAGAGCAAACCATTTTAACACTAAGAGAGAAAAAAAAGCTGTTTCTAAATTTGAGATGCCAAGAAGCTACCTAACTCAGGATGGACCTGACACTAAGTTCCCTTAGCACAAAACCTCAGGCACTGCCCCAAGCAAGAGTCACAAATTGTCTTAGTTCACCAGGCAACTCAGCCTTTTCCACATTTTGGAGATTGTAGAGAGGTTGTACACTGACAGCAAGACTGTAAACAGACAGCAAGATTAGGTGATAGACTGTGCATGTCAGGCAACAGAGTTCAAATACGCTTCCAATAGTACTGTAGTATGTTTTTTCCTTCCTGGTCTGATAGAAATAGCCCAAGTGGAAGAGAAAAACTCTCCCCACAAAACTACAGTGGCAAATATTTCTCTATTGGACTTGGTAAGCCCACACAGACCACAAATAAATGCAGGTCACACTCACACAGAAATGGTGTAGAACTCAGTGTAGCACAAACACTTGCACGGAGGTCTACCTGCTCTTTTACAGAATGCCTTATTCACCTCCTGACAGAAAATACAATGGCTGTAGTTTATGTAAACAGGTGGGACAAGTACTCCTTTGCACCACAAGACAGTTATGAAATTGGTAATGGAACTGATGCAAACATCAGATTATGCTCACAGCAGTTCGTCTGCTGTGACAACAAAATACATTGGCAGACAATCAGCACAGACATTTTTCAACAGAGTGAAGTGGAACAAAGTAGGCAATTCATGATTCATTCATTGATTCAATTGATCTTTGAGGAGAAGGATTATTTGTCAGTGAATGTATTTGTGGCAAACAAGAAGAAATATGGTGGTTTTTTGTTCCAAAGGGGGGTCACAGTCCAAGTTCCCTGTAGGATGCTTACTCATACCTTGGTAATGCCATAAGGATTGCTTTATATGCTGATTCCTGTCTTGGTCCAAGAGAACTACAAACAATCAATCTGAGTGTAGCCAGAATCATAGAATCACTCAGCCCAGAAAGTAGCTCAGGTAGACTGTAGTCCAACTCCTTGTACAAAACAAGTGATGAGGCTGGACCAGGTTGTTCAAGGCTTTATTCATTTGGGCCGTGAAAACCTCCAAGCACGAATGTGTCACAGCATCTCTGGAAACCTGTTCCATTGCTTGAATGTGAAAAATTTTGCCTTATATCCCATATGAACCTCTCTTGTTTCAACTTATGCCTATTGTTTCTTATCATGCTTCACAGTGAAAACCTGTACCTTTCTTCTTGATAACAACCCTGTAGATATGAGAGGCTGTTGTAAGGTTCTCCTGCAGCCATCTCTCCTCCAGGCTGAACAAGCCCAAGTCCTTCAACCTGTCCTTTAAAGGGCAAGGACGGCAACCTAGGATCATCTTGATGGCCTTCTGCTGAATGTGCTCCAGGTTATCAGTGTCTTTCTGTGTTGGGGGTTCACAAACTGCATGCAGTATTTTAGATGCGGCCTGATGAATGCGAAGTAAAGGGTGGGTGTAGTGGGGAGGTAATCACATGCCATAGTCACTGGCTGTGCTATCACTGCAACCCAGGATGCTCCTCGCAGTCATTCCTGCAGGGGAGCAATACGGCCACCATATTGTTGTGTCAAATTTGGTCCTAAGAAGATATGCCTTTTTCCATCTTCCTTCTTCACCAGCAGACCCAGTCAGGAGGAGGATGCAAGCTCTCATCTCACCTAAGTAGTTTTGAAAGTCTGCCATAAATCTTCATAATATGTCAAATCATGGGTGGAACATAATAATGATAACAGAAAAGGCATTTATGCTTTGATCTGAATAAAGCAGAGTCATATTTCTTGAGACAAAAGTTGCAGAAAACATAGATTATTTTGTCACTATAATGACCTTGAATCATTCACTGTGTTGATTTGTTTGCCTCTAGCTAATATTTCTCTGTAAAGCATCCCTAATTGTTTGCCACCATTATCACCCACTCTAAAAAGTAACTTGTTTTATCCCATCCAGACATAGACAGAGTCCTTATAGTTTTATAAGATTGGGATTTTTCTGACATAAGATAATAATATCTCTTTAGAAGATCTACAGAGCATCTACTCCCACCTCTCGTGATGTTTGTTTTCCTGTGGTTGCCTGTGAAATTCCCCTCACTGCACCAAATAGGACGATAGAAAACTGATGGTTAACCTATTCTCAGCCTCAGAGAGTTTTGTCCTTGGCTAGTGAATCTTTCAGACTACATCCAGTCCACTAATAATGCAGGTCAGAGCTTCTCTTAAGAAAGTCTTTTTTTCTCGAGATAGATCTTAGTTTCGATGAATTTCTCTGAGATATCATGGGGCCCTCATTTTCTCATATCTGTGGACAAAGCACCCTGGTACATGTATTAGGGTTTTTTTTCCTATGCTTTCTGAACTGGTAAATGCATTTCCAGTGAGAGCTGATCTTAGTGTTTTTCAGAGTGTTTTGGGTTGTGTTTTGAGTTGGATAAATTAGATCCAGCAAACATTATTAGGGCTCATTCTGCTGTGTCAGATGTGCTTCTTGTAGGTACTTTAATCTCAGCATCTGCAGGGCTCCTCCAAGGAGTACCTGTCCCATGAGATTTTGAATCATAAGAAGCACCCTGCAGAAGGAGCTAAATTCACTACAATAGGTCAGAAAAGTTAATTATAAGACAATAGCCTGAGCACAGGTCAGTCACTGATTGTAAATCCCTGCGCACTATATAGGAAACATATTCATAAGATTTAGAAGATGGAATCAAGAGATTTACATGCCATAACTTCTTCAAGATGTGTTATACCTTATGTGTCCTGTGACTTGCCCTCCCTAACTCCTGCTTTGGATTCCCATTATGTACTTGTGTCTTTGTGGTAAAGAAGGAGCCAAATCCTGTGTCACTCTCTTTGTCCTCAGTATGAGGCAGGAGATCCCAGAATTCATCCCATATTAATGATCAAAACTGATATCAATTTCTTATGTACCTAGAATGAAGCTATTAAGGACAACTTGTCTGAAAGAACTCTAGTTACTACAGTTTTTAGTCAAGGCTTTTTTACAGTAGTTAAGACAGGAGAGCTGCAGTCTTTTCTTATTTTTCAGAGAGCATTACAGATAGCTTTTCAGGCTTGAAGAGGAAAATTAATAATGTACGCATTTGTGATAAATCAAATTAATTATTTGGAGAAGCTTTTTGTTCATTGGCTTTTAGATTCTTTTGTGTTTGGACAAAAGCATCTACATTTATCATAGAATCATAGAAT
>VWZO01011450.1:22350-83801 GCA_013396975.1 Bucco capensis | reverse complement strand
GTGGAGCAGAGTCTAACTGGAGGCCTGTGACTAGTGGTGTCCCCCAGGGGTCAGTGCTGGGTCCAGTAGTGTTCAATGTATTCATCAATAACCTGGATGAAGGGGTAGAGTGTTCCCTCAGCAAGTTTGTGGATGATAACAAGCTTGGAGGAGTGGCTAGCACTCCAGGAGGGTGTGCTGCCATCCAGCGGACANTGTCATCCAATGTTAGGACAAGAGGGAATGGGAGCAAGCTGGACCACAGGAGGTTTAGTATTAACATGAGGAAAACATTTCTACGGTAAGAGTGACTGACAGAGCACTGGAACAGGCTGCCCAGGAGGGTTGTGGAGTCTCCTTCTCTGGAGATATTCAAGACCCACCTGGATGCATTCCTGTGTGACCTCATCTAGGTGATGCTGCTCTGGCAGGGGGGTTGGACTAGATGATCTTTCTAGGTCCCTTCCGACCCCTGACATTCTGTGATTCTGTGAAATCTCTCTGTCCTATTATCCTTGTGCTGAGAGTGTCCAGTCTCAGATGATTCAGAAGAATGTATCGTAAGCCCCATGAAATGATAATTTCTTCTGACATAAAGTGCATTTCAAACTATAAAGCACAAAGTATTCTAGTTGCTGCATTTCTTTTTTTCTGTAGCAGTAGCCATTATAATCTTGTCCATTGTTATTCTATAAATCCTTATTTGTATTGGCTTAACTGGCATCCCACCTCAGTAAGTTCCACAGTCTTATGCTTTCAGTAAGGAAACTTCATCAGTTGTGAAAGAAGCTGAAAAGGTAATTTAATTATTTCTTTGCCTAATGCCTTACCTAGAGACGCACATAGTCCTTTTCAGTTTGTAGAACCAGAATCCTAGCTAAAGTCAGATCAGGGTTTTGGTGAAATAAATTTCACAGTATGAGGCATAACGAAATATATCTTGTGAAGAAAATGATGGAACTGATATTGGGTAAAATTCTTTGCTCAGTCATAAGATATTAAATAAGAGGACTGTCTGCAAGCCTAGTGTTTGAGTCCATTAAATAGTGACCTTTAAATAAGCGCTAAGTAGGATAAAACTATTAGAGCTTTATGAAGTTTGATTCAAGTCTGAAAGATTTCAAATAAGAGGCTTTGATATTGCCATCTCAATCAGAAACAAATTGTTGGCATTGACATATTTCTTGCAGTGCACAGCTTGAAAGTCATAAAAAAACACTATAGAGGGCACTGAAGAAGCAAGAGGAAGCTTGTCCTTCACTTAAACTTGTCTGTGGTCAATTCAGCAAGTAGCTAGACTACAGTAAGTCTCAACATGTGATGTTTGATGCAGAGGTAGTAAGAGATCTGCTGTAGATGGGTAAATGTGTTTGTTTTGGACTGCAGTGTCACTTGTCCAAAGTAGTTTACTTTATATTTGTATCTACATGTCAGGGAGATAACTGTTTATGATACTTCAGAAGTACTTAGTAGGAAGGAAATTTCAGCTTAAAACAGAATTTTTGAATTTCAGTAATACACTACTGTTCTGTTTAGATCACCTTCTAAAAAATATATTTCTGGGGGAAGAAAAAAAGACTGTGTTTTATGTTGTTATTGGCTAATGCAAAAAAAAAAAAAAAGAAAATGGCAGCTTAGCCATTGTTAGTTCTGAGAAAACACAATAAAGCCACAGCTGGCAGGCACTTTTCTTTGCATTTGATAAGAGAATTAATTGGTAAGTGGAAAGCTTACAACCCTTTTTCTCTTGAAATAGATGTTAAAATCCAAGCTAATTGTAATTCACTTAATAATGAAGAAATATATTTGCATCATCAATAATCAAAGCTTTTTTATTTTTTTTGACAAGTACTTTTAGTGTAAATGGTCAATAAACTCTGGGGAAAAGGATGCTCAGGCCAGCAGGATTGTTCAGGGTGATGGGGTATGTTCTAATGCAGCACACATATATATCCAGTCCAAGTAACTCCTTTCTTTAATTATATCACTCACTTTAACAACATTTCAGCAGGCATGGATTAGGGAGGGTGGAGTGGGACAAGATGCTTATCTTACTAGTATGCTACAAAGCAGAAGTTAGCAGTGCTGTGAGCTGGAACCAGCAGTTCCAGGGGAGTTTTCTACAGTAGTTCAGGGCTGTTACTCCATCCCCATTAAGGACATTTATCATTTAGTCACTATGCTTATGCAACAGTATTCTAATGCTGAAAAAAGTACCTCGCCAGCTCTATATTAGGGATGGGTGAATTCATTCTGATAAAATGAGAACTGTTCTTAATTTTTCCCAGACCAGTAACTGAACCAAAACCTAATGTTCATCCATCATTATTTCAGACCTGAGAGCTTGTGCTTTGCAAGCAGAGCCCCAATATATCAACTCAGCAAAGTCCCTGATGCAGTAGTGGTGGGCATGGAATAAGAACCTGACCAGAATGGAACAGATTATTTGGGAATTTCTCCATCCCTTTCCATCTGCAAACTTCTCTCCTAGGCTTCTTGCCAGTGGTGAAACCATGGTGAAGATATAATCTGCTGGAAGGCTAAAAGATGCACAGTGTCAGCAGTGTGGATTGATACATATATTTAGGAATAGCTGTATCTGAAATACAACATAAACTTAGATTATTTCTGGAACATGCTAACCAGCAAAATACTGCACAATTTTCTTTTCTTAACCTGTTTCTAGTACTTTGAATCCTGTGTCTTTTTTTTCTCATATTTATTTATGAGCCATTATAATATATTAGGCATTTGCAAGCAGCTTTCAGCAAGTTCTTGTGCAGGTACAGAGAGAATGTATCTGTAATTACAGCAAAATTCATGTCTTTCAATGCAAAGTCACATGACATCTTATTGATTTATGACTCCTACCTAAGTACAGATTTATACATACCAAAATAATATTTCACAAGTGAACAGTTTTCATAAATTGACTAGGTTAGAGAACAGAGCTTCCTAGTATTTGATAGAAAGCAAAAGAAGAAATATGTGTTACAGAAGTGATATGGAATTATGGAATATAATAAATTTTTCAGTCCTTAAAAATCTTGATTTCCAGGTTTCTAGTTTGTTTTTTTTTTCGTTTTTTTTCGTTTGGTAGGGCCTAAACAATAATAAAAAGCAGTCTTAGTGATCTAAATTAAATTATTTTCAATGTTTGAACAGGCATATTTCAGCCCTTTCCCTCAAAAAAATTATCTTAAGCCTTCAGTGAATAAGTGTATTTCTGGTGTTAATATTCAGTGACTGTTCACAGTTCACATTTAATAATCTGCAGACAAGAAGCAAAAGATGTTACAAGAAGTTTTGAAGACTTAAAGACTCATGTAAGGACAATCTGTTAGAGTGTTATTGATGACCACAATCATAGATTCAGTACTGCAGGTTCTCAGGGTGACCATGGCCATGGGATTATCTCAGAATTCCATCTGAATCCTCTTTAAGTTTGTTGTTTTTTTTCCCCAGTGTTTTCAATGACAAAAAAGAGTTTTCATTACAATAAAAAACACATTGAAGCTGTTCCCTCCTCTCTACCATAGGGATGTTGGAAAGAACTCTCCAATGGGTGAGTCTTTTCTTTGCACGATGATGAATATTGGATCCAGCTTCTCAAAGCTAGACCAGTGGCATTACTGAACAATTACGTGTGATCTCTGAATTACTTTTACAGTTTCACATACTATTTTTAATGCCACGGATGTTTTTGAGAAGGCACGCAGGATCACTCTTGAGGAGAAAAGACAACGTAGAAAGAATCATGTCTTGCAGGTTATACCTCCTAAGGAGTCCTTCTGCTGTGCCTTTTGCAACCGCTCTTGTCTGTCCCGCATTGGCCTTTTCAGCCATCAGCGAGCTTGTCAAAAGTGCCTATGAAGAGCGTGGATGGAGCCCTCTCTGGATCTTTGTTCACGAAGCCTAGCCATGAAATTTACATTTTTCAGTTATTTGCTCCTGGCTTTACAGATTTTTGAATGTGTTCTTCAAAAGAGTCACTACAGCTTTGCCAACAGTGCTAGTCCAACTAGGTGAATGCTGTCCTGGATGTTGCCTAACGACCATGTTGGAAAAGAACAACTTAGGAATTCTGCAGGGAGTCCTGGAATGACCATCTATTTTTGCTTGAGATCTTTTCAGGGTAATAGTAAGCAGGTAGATACTGAAGGAGAGTTTGAGATATCTTCTTGGGAGTAATTGTACTTGGTATGTCAATTGAAGTATTAGAGGGACTTCAGGATTTGTTCAATACTGTCTCAGCTTGTTTTTTAAATCAATGCCACACAGATTCTGCATGTCAGCAGGGGTCCTGTCAGGGCTATTCTTGATTTACAAGCTAAATGAGGAGAACTCATTGATTCATTAGTAAAAGTCTGGAGGACAGGATAACGTCAAAAACCAGTCCAAAAGAGAAAAAAAGCCTCTAGTGATCAGCACCAGTATTTAACCATACAGGAGGATGTTGTTGGGTCTCTCTCATCTTATTTCTTAGATCATGTGTTAAATGCTCTTTCATTTCTACTGTTTTGAACAAAAGCTAACATAGCAGATCTATTAGATCAGATCATGACACAATGAGGTACAATAAATGTACTCATTGAGTTAGATTCAAGTTTTCAGATATTAGAATGATGTCTTTAACTTAAGCAGAGATTGGTCATGGAAAGAAATAAGCTCTGTACTACCTCAGAACTTGTTTCTAGCTTTACAGTGAAGCAACATATTTGGTACAAAGTCTATTGAGGCAACAATGAGCACAACAGGTATAGGCTGTTGGCTAAAATATACAAGAAATAAATTGGATCCTGGAAAGTGTGTAGTGCACCCCATTCCAATAATAAATTGTTAAACTGAAGGCTCAGATGTGGTTTCAGTAACCACTGACATTTTACCTGAAATAAGGATGAGAAAATTCACTTACTACAAAGCAAAACATTAAAAAGGTTCCTTATCTATGGGGCCAGAATAGCGACACTAGGAACACTGTTTGCTTCTTTTTAAAATGCTATTAGTGTCAGGCAATATGCTTCTCTAATGGTGCTTGACATTCACTTGGCTAAAAAAACCCTGAAACATTGAAAGTGTTGGGAAAAATTTTTGCTGTGAACATATTTGGGACAAAACCAGAGTAAAAACTGCTGATCTATTGATTGGCTAAAGAACACAAAATCTATGATTTTATGATTAAAAGCTAGATTCTGACTTGCTCACTGGTTCTGAGTGGTAATTCACTGTCAGAAATCTCCTATTCATTTCAGTGGAGCTATGGGAGAGCTTATACAGCATGAGCAAGCAAGGCTAAATCTCAAACCAATTCATATGCCGCAGTTAACCATGGCTGATAAACATTTATATCTCAAACATGACTGTGTGGCCTGCTTTCACATTCCCTATACTAAATGTGATGGTGCTAAATGTTGATGCAGACTTTAAACTTTCCACAGAAAGTTTTTTGCTTGGTCTTTTTTCACAACTTCTTTTACCCTCAGCATAAGTTTCAGGCTCCTCACCTGCTATCAGTGTGATATCTAACACTGGCAGTGCAATCTGACCTTAAAGTTAGATTACTATCTCATGGAGGATGCCTTGTGAGCATAATGCCTGTATACTGCTTTGCTTCTTGCCTCCAATATTATAGCTGGTATGTACAGTTATTCTGTCATGTCAGCCTCTGGATGCATTTTCAGTTCTCCAATCATTAGCTTCTGGCGTAAATGAAAGCAAGTCTGTACCCTTGTTAGTACACCAGGCTTTAACACTGCATCTGGTTCTTCACTTGCCACTTCCTGACCCTCACTTAAACAGTAACAGATAGCCTAGATATCTTACAAAAGGGCAGATGGGCAGGCCACCAGGCCTGCAATCCCAGTAATCTGTGCAGGAAGAAAATGCTACACTGAAAGATGCTTGTCTATTATCCCAAGTGTCCATATAGAATTACAAGCTGTGCAAATAAACTGTTTTCTATGTTGTTCTTTATTGATTTTAGAAGATTTTGTCAGTTTGCTAGGTTAAGTACATGTTTATTACTGTTTTGAACCTATGCAGAAAAAAACATCCTTCCCCTTCAGAATTGCCATAAAAAAATACAGCATTTTACACAGTGAGTCATACTCACAGCTTCTTTTGTCCTCAAGAAGTCTCTGAAATATAATTTAGAGGGATGTGTATATAACTGACAATGGATTTTTAAGACATTTATACACTTAGTGTCACCTGTGTCTGTGACAGTACTAATGCAACATCCTTTCCCTTGCCACACACAAACTTTTTTCTTACATAGCTGTCTCTAACCACAGTTTTCTTATTTCAGGCACCTGAAGCCAGAGACATGATGCTGCCTGTCTGAATCCAAGACAAGTTAAATAACTATCCTATGTAATATAAGCTTCCCTTTGTTAACAGTGCTCTGTGGTTGATTCTAATTAGAACAATGAATTACCTAAGAAAACAGAAGGAGTGAGGTGGTTCCCAGGAATGTAATTATCTACCTACTGCATGAGTCTGAAAATTTCTGTGGCTAGGAATCTTCTAAGCCTTCCTTCTATCCAAAAGAGCTTGTGTTATCTGTACTATCTCTCCCTCAGTAGTATTACAGACTCAGAGTTTTCTTGACCATTTAAACTTTGTGTAAAACCTGATATAGAGAAATTTCAGCCCTGCCTCATTCTGAGAACAAACAACACTTAACACCTTTCAAATTCCCTCACACGTGATTATCACTGATCAAGGTTCTCATATCTGTGAGATGGAGAAATACAATTATTTCCCTTTTTACCGTTAGAGAAATAGTGACACTTTGCAATTCAGTTAATTGAAGGTAATGCAACAAGAAGTCAGCAAAGAAAGTAATGCACTTTCAGCTTTGCCTATAATTTGTAGGTGTAGTTAATGTCCATACCAGCACAACCTGCCTTTAGTAGTGCTTACCACCTGGGCACAAGGCAGAGCTAATATTTTTGTGTTATTACCAGATCAGAAATGTTAAGTCAGCTGGGTTCTGGTCAGAGTGATCTTGTTTAAACATGCTGATGTAAAAGATGCCCTGTGAAAACTGGAGTCTGTGCTGCAACTAGTGTTTGTCACATCCTCCACCTGCAAGGGTTTCTGTACTTGTTTTTTCTCAAGGTGTCCAATAGGAATTGGTATCAGAGTCCTCAGAAATGTTATATGAAGTTTTTCCAATTTAAATCATAAATGTAGATTACTGAGAAACATAACTGAAATAACATCAATGCTCTTCCATCTACATTATGCTACTGCTGATCGTGTTTCATAAGGAAATTAGTGGTTTGTATTCTTAATTCTCCTAAGTGAAAATGACATTAATATATCTCCTATAGCATGTTTGCTTCATCTTATAAATAACATTTATGAGTTGCAACACAGCAACTCACCTAACTGTTATTATTCTGCTCAACTTAATCATACTTCTAAGACTACCTAGTATAATACCAGTCATCTTACCTTCCATGTCATTAACCTTTGAAAATGCTTACTTAAGAAGAGGAAACATTCAAGCTCTAACAACTGTACCTAGAAGCAGAAACTATTAGTATAGCAATACCTCACTCTCCCACAGCTCTGCAGCCCTATTGTTTTTTCCTTAAGGTTGAAATAAGTCTTCTTTTCAAAATCTTCTCCTTTAGGTACTGGAAAGAATCCATCAGTATAATGCTGATAGGCTATGCTGTCTGTGTAATGCATCAGGTCATCCATCACCACAGCCATTATTATGCCAGGTGCTTCAAAGCTTGGGCTACTGACTCTCAAAAGCTATTGTATTGTAAGCTGTTCTTAATGCACAGAGGCTTTCTTCACTATACATATCAGTGGGAACTTGCTAAAAGTGAAAGGTTTCTACTAGAGGATGAATCTCAAAAGGTTTTGTTCAGGCAACACAACAAAAGTTTTTCAGTTACTTTGTTATGAAAATCAGGTAGAAAATGTAATGATAATAGGTCTCCTTATGAGAACTGCAGTATTGTCCTGGTTTTGGCCAAACTGAAAACACAAGTAGAATGATCCTTTCTTAAAATACTTCAATGATTCTTATCAAAACCAGGGAGAGTAAGAAGTCTATGAAAACTGAAAATGCTAAAAGTGGAAAGAAAATGTTTGAAAATGGATAACATCACTCTGGAGCTGACTTCACAAACCTGAAAAAATCCCCTACAGGCCTATTTTCAAGAAGGTAAGAACCATATGTTTCTGTGCATTCGCTCTTTATCTTTCCAGCTAAACCAGAAAAGAAAGAGAAAAAATAATAAAGCCCTCCGGCTCTGTTATAGCTTTTATCATTTCAGATCTTTCCCTTAATAATTCAAAGTAAACTAATTACCTAATTAAGTTAACAGGTGTCAGTCATTCAAACATAAAGAGCTACTATACAGACCTGAACTGGGGAATTCTTTTCCTTAAGTGTCTGCCCTTAAAATTTGAAATGCAAAGACATTAAACCAACTGATTGAATTCTTTTAAAGACATTGCACCTTAGATCCTTACTGAAGGCATTCACCTGTGAGGCTATTAGGTTTTTACTTCCCATTACAATCTTTGGCAAGCTTCCTGATGAATCCTTTATGTGTGGCCCTTAATGACTAGAAGCCTAAAGAATTGTGCCGTTTGAGAAGAGGATGAGGAGCCACTTGTTAAAGGAAGGAGAGAACACTGCTCTTGCACTCACTGCGTTGCTGTGAGTGCAATTGTGTTGGTAATGATCATGTGCCCATTATCTTCTTTGAAAGTACTGTATTATGCCGTGGTAACAGCCAGCAGTATTGTTGGTGCCATTGTGCATAGGGCCAAGTGATGTCAAATTATTGGATGCTCTAAAAATACAGAATTTCTAATTTTAATTATAATTTAAGATGGCTTTATCATCCTTGTAATATGCTTTGTGAATCCCACTTTTGCCTGCCTTCTGTGCCTCCCCACAGATCCCCACCACCCCACAAATAAATGCAAGTGGCTGCTTGTGAGAGCTCTTCCTGAAAAGTATTAAAACATTTTGTCTTAGCAATAAGCAGGAAGTAACTGGAAATGTCTGAGACCAACAAATACGAATAAAGCTTGTTTTGTGAGATAAATGATGCAAACATTTAACAAGTGTCCATACTGACTTAAGACCTTGCTTTGAAGTAAAAATACTTCAGATTTTGAATGTTTAAAGTTTCAAGGAAAAGAAAATCAGGAAAATCTAACATATTTGCTTGTTTGTGATGCCCAGAGTAAAAGTAATTTTTCTGACAAAGGCAAATCCTAATCATGACAGCCAACAGAAGTATTGCTTTTATGACCTGTAGTTAATTCTTATCTGCCACATAAAAGCACTGAGCCCATGTATTAATGCTTTCCTTAGGGTATGTAGATACATGCCTGTATGTGTGAATATTGTTTCTGTTGCCTTGATTTCTTACTGCTACATTTCATCTCTTTGCACAAGTAATACCTACATGTGCTGTGGTGGTGAAAGACTGTAATCCAAATCCAGCTCATGATGTTTCACAGGGATTTGATCCAGCATGACACTACAGCAAGATAGAGAAGTAGATGTGATAAAGTGTGGGTGGGTGTGTGGGGGTTGACGGTTTCATTATGACTGCATGAGAAACCATGCTGTGGGTAAGGAATGGTGCAGAAGCAGAAGTTAAGCCACTATGTAAGAACATGATCCAGAGCAGGGAAGCAAGTTCTGGTGAGTTGTCTTCTGTCTGTGTTTATGCCTAAAATTTGTCAGCTTAGAAGTTCCTAGACTTGCTAAAAATTTGCATTGTTCTGTTATTCTGAACACCTTTGAAATATATAAAAAATGGATTGAATATGAAGTGCCTGGCTTCAAACAGCAGATAGACAAATTCATGGGAGAAATGCTCATGAGAACAGTTAAACACAGAGACCTCAACGAACTCCTACTTCAAGTGTTTGAATGCCTTGCTACTGGAAGGTATAAAACTGAGAACACATCAGCTCACATTTTCCTCTTGAGTTCTTTCTCCTGCTCTATTGGCTGCTGATGGTTGACAAGCAATTGTGCTAGATGGACCTGCAATCTGAACTGAAATGGGCATTTATATCTTCTTATGTTAAGATACCTTGGTGTTTGGTATTATTTTTTTGCAGTGTACTTACGTTGAAACAGCATTCAATAATGATGTCACAGAAATCAAGCTGGGTTTTTTCCCCTTTCCCCCCCTCACCACTTAAAACTTTTTTTAAAAGTTGTAAAGCCCAAGCTTTGGGGGAGGGGGGGGGAAGAAGACTTGGGAATGTACAAGTGTCAGGCAGAATATGGTTTAGTCATGTTAGTAAAAGCTTTTGGCATGCAAATGCTTGTGTGCATGGAAGGACATAGGTTAGAGAGGTGGATGGATCTCTATAAAGAGTAAAGAAAAAACAGGTGCTGTTTGATGTGGACACCTACAGATAAACTTCTCCAAAACTCTGCCAGCCAAAGAACTACTTTAACATATGAATCATTATTGCTTGTTGTCTATTTATTGATTTATTTTAAAGGAAGACTGAAATGCATACCAGCCAAGCAGTCCTATAGTAAGAAGTGTACCCTCTCCATTTGCTTTTGAAAAACAAATCTGTTTCTCTATCGGGAAAAGTTTATTTAAACCTAAAAAAGGTATCAAAGGACATAGAAAATGAAGAATTTGGCCAACATTCCCTTGTCATGCAAACCACTTCACTCAGCAAAGCAATGTGGTACTGGCCAGTTTTTACCAGAGGCTTGAGCACATATGGGAGAGGAGGAATCTAAGTTTGCTTTAGCCTCTGGGAGTTTAAACCCACAGATCAGGCTGAAGGGGCTTGAAACACCACAACATGAGGGTGGATAAAGAGGTTGAAGAGGAGAGAAGATAATATTTCCCCAAAACAAAATGTCCCTTAGCCTGGTGCTAGAAGACGTGTTTTGGTACCGCAGGAATCAGGTCAATGGCACAGAGACTGATGGCTATAGCAAAGAAAAAAAAGTCCTTTTATTTTAAGACAGACTGTAGGATAAGACCTGCAGCAGCTGGACTTTGCAATGGCAACAGAAAAGTCTGTATGTGGCGTACCCACTCATGCGGGAAGTTCTTCTGGGAGTCTTTCTGGCTTGGCTGTGCAGCTGAACTACCACATTTTTCCACAGAGCTCTTTTCCAGTGATAAAAACCATTTATGTAATTCAGGTTATGACTCTGAGATATGCTTACAAATGGCAAGTTTACAGTTTATATGGAATGAGTTGACTGATGAAGGCCTTTTAAAGGTGGAATTGCTAAGTGTCTGCTAATTTGTGTTTATACAAAAGGCTTAATTATGCACCAGTATACCAACAACATTTAGGTTAATATTTAGCATACTGTGTGCTACTTATTTATTAATTTATTTTACTTAAATCTTTGAATACAATATTTATAATTCCTGGAAGGATCTTCACTCACTTTTTACTCTCTCATCTATAAATATACTCTATATATTACAGAGCAGGAACAGTAACAGTCTTGAATGTTTCCTATAGATGCCTTCTATGAACTATTTTTTTTTGTCTTTCAAGAAATATATAACTGTTTTCCTTGAACAATTAATTTTAACCTTGAACAAGGAGAGGCACCTTTTGGCCTGAAACTGTAACAAACTAAAGCCATTTTATTTTATGTTTGCATGCAACAGGATACCATTAGCTGACTGAGAAGTGAACTGTTCCAAATATAATGAGTGGAAAAATATTTAACTGGCTTTAAAATCTTGAAATGCAACTAACTTCACCTGAGCAAAATAAATTCAGTTGTCAGGTAAGCACTGCAAACACTATGCATTTTTCAACCGAACAAAATCAGAAATGCAGATTCAGACAGGGATGATTTGCAGTGTATTTACGGTGGATGTCAGTTTTTCATCTCTGGTATGCAGTTTAAATCACATTTCACTGTAAAATGTTACTACCCTAGTTGCTCTGGAAATCCAGCAAAATTATGAAGGTAGTGAATAAGAACCAAGAGAGAATTCAGCAAGGGTACTGTATCAGCACAAGCACTAGGTGGTATGGTAACTGGCCGAAATGTGACCTTATGTAAGGCTACCAAATTCTTTGGGTTTGTTATATTTTTTTCTCTTCTGAAAATGAAGACAAAAAAGACAGAATAAGTCTCAGAAATTTCTCTGGAAATGGAGTATGTCATTCACAGGTAACCAAATCACTTTAAAAAAAGTAACTTGGAAGTAAAAATTGAATTTTTCTATTAAAAAAATGCCAATTTTGCTTTCAGAATTATGTCTCTCAGAGTTGGCAGGCCACATTGAAGTTTCTGACTTATGAAAAATCTGTAATTTGTTGATAGGCAATAGTTTACTGGAGGGTTTTTTAACCAGATCTAACTGAAACTGTTATTACTGCAGAATAAAATGTTACCCCTGTGATTAGAAACACAATGATATCACTGCACTTTTCAAAAGCACTTGTACCAGCTAAAAGTCTTTGAAGTCAATGTCAAAATTCTCATTGACTTTGGTGGGTAAGTTTGTAAATCACTAGATTACAAAACAGATAAGTTTTCTTAGTTCTTGAGTGTTTAAGCATTTCCTTGGAAGAGATGCACTGCTAGAATCTGGTAAGCAGTTACATAGTCTTCTTAAATACATATCTTTATTATTTTTTCCTTCTTATTAAGGTAGCAGGTAAAGAAAACAATAACAAATCAACAAACCAAAGCACATCTTCCAGATCTGTCAGAAGAAGGCAATATAGGGACCATAGGATTAGACATCCATCACCCTCTCTTTCTCTCATTTCCAAATTTAATGTTGATTCTGCTTTTGTTACTGCACAAGGTTGCTGCTTGTCTTTGGATTATGGGCTACCACCATCAGGACATCTGTTTAAAAGTGCTTGTTGAAGGTTAGCCTTTATCAGATGAACTGAGGTTGGTCCTGTTGTGTGACACAGCTGAGAAGAATGGTCTCAGCTCCTCTGCCACTGACTACCAGAGCTTGTGTGTACACCAGTTTCAATAAAAGAGAAAACTCTCGGATCTGTGGAAATAAAAGCAGTAAGCACTATGATCCATGTCATCTTTTCACCCTTCCCCAACACATCAGTAGTCATTGCTGGATCATTTCTCAAAGATGAAATTTTCCAGCTGTACCTCTGTTTCAAACAGTAGCCATTGCAAGGCTGCTGGCATGAAACCTCTGAATCCAGCACTAAACTTACCGACCAGCAGGCAAAGGAAATGCCTTGAGCCTGAAAAATTAGTGATTTTAGGCAATATTATTTCAAAGGATACTTGAAAGGATTCTATATTTTTAATCCCGTTTTTAGTCTTTAGAGAGGCAAATTTAAGGTTATACTAAAATCTCACAAGCCTATGGGAAAAGTTAACAGAGACGTATGTTACCTCACTTATTAACAACAAACATAAAAGCAATTTGCACTCAGAAATGCTATAGCTGAGTGGTTTAAAATACAAAAGAGACTAATGAGTTGCATCTAATAAATAGGGCTGATACGGAAAAGCTTATCTGTGTGTTTTACCACAGCTTTCTGCCAGTGCAGAGCTTACAACAAGCCATCTAAGACATTTCTGCCAGGGCCTCCAGGGCTGTCCCTGACCATTCTCTCTGGGCTTACTCCACCCTGCCCATGTGCAGGACCTAGTGTTAGCCCCTGTCCCAGCCATGCAAGGCTAGTCTCCAGCTCCCAACAGCCCTATCCTACCAGGCCATGGGCCCCACTGCTTGGCATGTCACTGTCCCCAGGGAGTTGCCTGCTGGCTGGGCCTGGGGTCATTCCTGTGCCTCTCAGCTCCTGGATGCTGGATTGGGCCCTGACTTCCAGGTCATGGCGTGATGTATCCCCCCTCAGCCCGCAGAGTGCTCTGACAACTTCTTTTTGTCTCACAGTTTTTTGGAAACCTTAAATAATAAAATGATGTGCTTCTTTTCTGTGCTGCTTTAAACTCTTTTTGCAAATATCCCGGGATTTTGAGGAGGGTTTTTGTTTGTTTGGTTTGTTTTTTGGGTTTTTTTTTGGTGAACTGCAGCACTAAAAGCCCAGATAATTATATTATCCAAAAGAAAACAAGACTGATATGAGACTGAATCCTGCTTTGTGCATTAGCTTGGGTTAGAGCTATGTTATTATTGCATGACACAGAAATGATCTAATGTATCAGGTCATTTATTGGGTACCAGGGGATCTAGCTGTATTTTTGACTACCCATCTGCTATGTGAGATGGCTGCTGGCAGGCATCTCACTTCCTTGCAGCTTAGTTCCCTCTCCTGTAAAAACAAGATTATTATTTCCATGCACTTCTAACTTTGTGAGTTCTGTGGATGTAAAGTGTTTAATTCATGAAACAAAGCAGGTGTGTATTAAGAACAAAGCAACTTCTCTAAACCACTGAAATAGAGCAGTAACTGGGACCTTACTGCACTTTTGGATGAAGGTAACTTGCAAAACGAAGAAAGTCCTTCTCTAACAGATAGCACTGAAACACAGACGTGAAATACTTTTTCTTGTTCCTCACTAAGTACTCAATAAAGCCAAGAATATAACCTGCTATTTTCTAACTTCTGGACTAGTCCTTTCCATCAACAGCTCTTTAAGCTTCTTCTTTCACATGCATTAGTTCTCTACCTTCCACTGGCCATGCCACTCAGAGTTTCAGGTGGGTGGCAAAACATCCTAGAATTCTTCTGAGAAAATAGAACTCACAGCACTTTGTTTTTTTCAATTCAATAGAATAAAGGAATCTTTGCTATACACTACAGACACATATTGTTCTTCCCAAACTCATCTTTTCTTAAAAAAGCTGTTTGTTACTATGCTGCATTTAACATGGAAATGTATTGTATTCCTTTTACTTGTTCATAGTTTAATTGGAGAACAGCAGGTGATTAAAATCACAGTGGTAAGAAAGGTGTATTTCTGTAGAACAGATGAAACTGCCATTTAAATCCATACAGGGGTGTTCTTAGCATTCTCTATTAAACAGAATTGCAGCTTGCAAATCCTATCGCTATAAAACCAAAGGAGAGTCTTATCTACATTATGAGTTCCCTCTATCACACACAGATGACAAGAAATCTTAGTCCAGTTTGCTATTTTGTTTTGTAGCACTTGGTCTGATTGATTTTTTTTTAACAAAGCCATATCATAAGAAGGCATATAAATGTAAAAAGAAAACCTCTGTTTTCCTTTCACTAAATAATTATTCTTTTTAAATTCATTATCAGCAACGACAGGCAATTGTTGTCCAGGTTTAAAGAAACAGATACAAAATGCCATATAAGGAATAATCAAGTAGCCTACACAAACTAAGACATTTAAACACAGAAATGCTTTTTATTAAATAAGAAGTCTATTCTTACCATCAAGTTATGTTTTAGACCTATCTTTATAACCATATCATAGTTCCTTCTGAGTAATTGCCTGTGTTTTGTCTTTCTGGAGTCTGAATCTTTACCCTTTCTAAGTCTCTATAAACACATAAACTAGTGATATGAAGTCTTTCTGGCAAATCATGAACCAGACCTGAAAAAGCAAGTAGGAATGAATAAAGATGGCAAAAGTAGAGAGCATGGTAAAAAATGGTTTCGTTTGTTCTGCTTTTTTTTGTACATTCTCACTTTGCTAGGGCTTTCCACTTGTTTTCAAAATATATATCCACACATCTATCAAATATGCACCTATTGCATGGCTTTTCAACCTTTAAAATATGTATTAATACCAAATTCCTAACAAACTGTCAGAGACTGTCAGGAAGCAGATGATCTCAGTATTAATTGCTACTAACAAATACCATAAGTTGGAAGTCCTGCAGCATGCTATTGTTTAAACATGAGACATCTTTCACCTAATACCTTTTCAGGCAGAAGTCTACATAAACATGCATATCTCTCTTGCCTTATAGGTCAGCTCATTTGTATTCTGGCTGAGCAGAAAGGAAATGAATGTTAGTCATTGCCACAGATATTTTTGCTTTTCCTAAAAATCAGTAATCAGGGAAAGCTCTATCTTCAACCATTCTAAGTAAACCTTAGCCCTGAACAAGGATTATATTTATGTCATCATTGCCTGGATGCATTATTAGAATGATAAAATCAGTGTGATGGATTTCCTTAAGTTAACAGTAGTGCTGTGAAACACACCTACTTACAACTAAAGCATGTTCAGTGTTACTTGGCTCACACCATTGCTGCAACAGATTACAAAAATCAATGGGTTTTGTAGTGTCAGCTTGAATTAGTAAACAAGACTGTTTTCTTTACCTTTGTAATATTTTCTGGGAAAATCTTATACACACCATAGCTCTGGAGCATAGATTTTAAGAGATAGCATTTAGAGCAGCTTTGGTTCATTGCCCTGTGATTATCAATGAGTTTTAAGTGTGACTATGTACCATACATTAGCATTCAAATGTATCATTATTTTGAAATCGTATTTGATGGAGAAACAGAAGTTTCAATGACTTGATATTTCTGCAGAGTTCATGAAAATAGGCAGTATGAAAGAAGGCAAATAAAGAAGAACTAAAAAGCTTATCTAATACAAGTAGCTTATGTAAGAAAGGAACATCAGAAATCAGACTTCATAAATATGGATAACTGCTTTTGGGACTATCTTGTCCATGGTTTGTTGGAGACTGGATATGAATTCCTATCTGATGTGGCCTTTAATATTTATTTATAATTTATATTTTGCATTAGTGACATATGGAATATCATTAAGAAGCTGATGCATTTTAGATTCAGTAAATGTTTTGTATTTTTATTTGGTTGTATCTGAAAAAGAAAAATCTGATCTCTTTCCTCCATTTACCTATTTACATATAATTTTTCTATAGAAGAAAATATATATATATTTATATTTCCCAAATATAAAACATTTGTGTATAAGTAGAGGGCTTATTTAATCTTAATCATAATAAATCACAATCTCTTTTAGTTGTTTTTGAAGGCATCTCCAGCTGAAAATATCACCTGGAATAACAGGCTGACTGGAACCTCATGGAGTTCAACAAGAAGTGCGAAGTCCTGCAACGGGGAAGGGATAACCAGTATAATAAGCTGGGGGTCAAATGGCTGGAAAGCAACAGCAGAAAAGGACCTGAGAGTCCTGGTGGACACCAAGATGAACATGAATCAGAACTGAGCAAGCTTTTTGCAGTTTCATGCCAGCCTTGGTGTCCCATGTGGCAGCAGGAGTGTTGCTAGCAGGTTGAGGGAGGTGAACGATCTCCTCTTTATTCAATGCAGGTGAAGGCACACCTGGAGTACTGTGTCCAAATCAGGGCTCCTTAGTACAAGGGAGACATGGAAATACTGGAGACAGCCTAGCAAAGAACCACAAAGGTGATGAAGGGACTGCACCTCTTCTCCTGTGGTGAAAAGCAGAGAAAGCTGGGATTGTTCATCCTGGAGAAGGCTGAGGGGGATCTCATCAATGTATGGAAATGTTTGAAGGAAGGATATGAAGAGGATGGAGCCAGACTCATTTCAGTGGTGTCCAGTGACAGGATCAGAGACAATGGGCACAAACTGAAATGCAGGAGGTGCCTTCTGAACATCAGTAAACACTTAGATACTGTGAGATTGACTTAGCTCCTGAATCTCTGGCCAGAGAGATTGTAGAGTCTCCTTACTTACAGGTATTCAAAAGTCATCTGGACATGGTCCTGGGCAACCAGCTGTAGATGGCCCTGCTTGAGCAGGGTGGTTAAACCAGATGACCTCCAGAGGTTCCTTCTAACCTCAACTATTTTGTGATTTTCACAGCATTCAAATTTCTGTCTTGTCAGCCTTATTGGTGTAAAAACTGATTGAAATCTCTCTGGATTTTTAAATCTAAGAGTCCAGATGTGCACAGAATCACATAAGGTTAGAAGTGACCTCTGGAGAATGTTAAGTATGACACTTCTGCTCAATGCAAGATCAATTAAGGCAGGTTGCTCAGGCTTATTCCCAGATGAGTTTTGAATATCTCCAAGGATAGAGACTCAGTCTTGCTAGTCAACCGGTTCCAGTCTCTGGAGAGCATCACTGTAGATAAAGAATTGTTTTCTTAAGTTTAAGTGGTATTTCTTGCTTTTCAGTGTGTGTCCATTCCCTCTTGATCCTTCACTGGGCACCAACAAGAATTCGTTGGCTCTGTCTTCTTTACTTCTCACCCATCAGGTACTTACACATATTGATAAGATTTCCATGAGCCTTTTCTTCTCCATGCTGAAGAGATGCAGTTAGATGGTCCAGTCCCTTTATCAATTCATTATCATTTACTGAATTTGCACAAGTATGTCTATGTCTCCATTTTACTAGGGGCTCAGAATAAGATAAATTATATTACACAATTCCTTCTAAAAATATAATGATGTTACAAAGGATATCCTGGATGCTTTCAATTGCAGATGATAGTTTAAGATAGTAGATGTCTCAATAAAAGATACTGCAACTCTCTGTCAGAAACAAAAGATTTCTGAAAAGTATACTGGCATTTTTAGTCTTTGAATAATAAATCCATCAAAAGTCCTCGAGGGAAGAGCATGAGGATTTTTACATCCGTTCTTTTTATTCTCCCCCATTCCTGAAATAAAGATAGCTTGTCTTAGAGGCTTCTTGTTAATTTTGGAAGCACTTGAAGAAAAAATTCTGCCCTCATTAAAAAATACTATTTTTTTATGTATCTAGATCTTTTCATAATGAAGCTTTATTTCATACTTTAATAATGAGATCAGAAAGTAATAAGGAACAGATATTTCAGAAATTCAAAAATCTAGCCTAACCATATATAACAAGGAGAGAAAGGTAAATATCTTTCTTGACATTCATATAGTCAGACAAACTGTTGCAGTGATCTAAAGCTTGATTCTGCTGCCCTTTTTTTTTTTTTTTTCCCATTAAGTAACACTTTCCTTCCAAACTGCACAGGTTTTTTCACTATAGTTTTCCTTATAAATCTTCAGAATTACAGTAGCAGTGCAGGATTTCCCTGTTCCTTTGTTGTACTCATGCATTCATCAGAGGTTAAAACTGCACAGAAAGGAGCTGTAGCAGATCATAATAATGCTTTAAACATTTATGTGCTATATGAATTATTTCCTATGCTTAATATGAACTTAAGTTTGATTTCATTGTTCCTGAGGAGGTATATGATGAATATTTGTAAAGTATCTGAACAAATCCTCTTGATCAGAACTCGTGAGGTGATGAATATACTTAATAACTTGAATTGAAGAAATGGAACTGTTCTTAATACCTGGAACTACAGAAGTGTCAGACCATGCTAAGTTTAAGATAACACTGTCACAGAAGTGTTACGGGGTGGGTGACAGCCATTTTATGTCTTCTTTGAAACTTCAGTGCTATTAGCATTCCTGTCTAAAGAGACCTATATTTAATTTACTTTGGTGTGTGTTGGATTGGGCTATGAAGTAAAAAATTATCAGGCTTTCAGAGTACTTACATTAGCAGGATGCTCCTAAGAGTTGATCAGCATAATAATCCTGGATCCACATCATGCAGACATGGTAGGAGGTTTCTGGAAACCTCAGTCATTGCACTATCTCACAGGAGTCAGTGGGACTACTCACAACTCATTTGTTTGTGCAAGTGCAGGTTGCAATCTGTGTGAAGACAGCAATTCCTTTTTTGGCTTGTGTCAAAGAGAATTTTCATTATAATCAATACTTTTTTCTTTACAGCTCTCAGTGAGGTGTTACTATCTCACAGATGCAGAGAGTGGAAGGCCTGAGTGACTTGTTCCCAGCCACCTAAATTTTCATGAAGGAATCAAACCCAACTTTTTTGTGCATTGCTGCAGGGCTATGACCCTTGTCAGATAGTGAATGCAATGCAATAGTCTTTATGGACATTCCTGGTCATTCAATACTTCCCTTATTCACTTGACAGGTAGATTCTGACATAGTTCTTTGAAAACCCGATGTAGTGTTTCACAGAGAATTCAGAAACTATGAAGTATCTCACTGTGGGGCTAAGGAGTGTGAGAAAGAATATGTTTTCTTTCATTACTTTCCTCTTGCTACTACGTTCCTTCAAGACCTGGTAGTATCTCCCATTTATTCCCATTTGCTATATACATGGTCCATAATAAGACAAAACAGTCAGCAGTGCTTGCAAAGTCATGTTGAAATGGGGCATGGGGAGCACATTAAGAAGCCCTGGGCATATGTCTTGCTAAATACTATGTTTACTCTGTAACTTCCCCTTAGTTTATATTCCCTAATTTCTTCCACATTCCTCTTTTGCACAGTTTCTCAATTCCTTAGCAGTCCACATAATTTATAGTAGAGAATGGAACTGCAGATGGAAAAAAATCTGCAAATTAGCTGTGGCCTAATCCTCTCAAGTCTTAATTGCTAGTGAAGGACTGAACAATCTTTTCTATCTCTTGCATGTCTACATAGAGAATGGGCTGACAGGAAGTGTGCACAATTCCTTTCATTTTTGGTACCTATCTCTAACAAGCAGATACACAAAATGCATGTTTTGGATTTGCATGTGTGAAGCTGAAACTTTGTGGTAAGGGTGGGATCTCTTCGTTACATTTGCATATATTTACCCTTGGAACAGAAGTCATTTATATGGATTTCCAGGAGGACTGCATAGGTTATCCAAAGACCATCTTTCAAAGGCAGCTTTCATAAAATATGTATGCAAAACACGCATATGCTGTCACGAACAGGTAATTTTACATGCAAAAATGCACTATTGTCGACTACGAAAAACAACCTATCATTCATGCAAGTAGTGGTTTTCTTGTGGAGTTAATATTTAGAGATTCAGCTAGAAACAGAGACCTGTAGGAGACCATTTGGATCATCGGGTCCAGTTGCCATAAGCGCAGTCAGTAGATGTATAGTTCAGATAACTTCATAAATCACCTATTTGATGCACTCAGCATGCCACAGAACTGTTAGCCTTCAGGGCAAAAAAATCAAATTACAGAGAAGACTGTGATTGGGCACATGAAAAGGAGAAGGTGAGATCAAGGATATCATCAGTGACCTACATTCTTCTACTGTGGTCCTAGAAGCTTACTTCCTATGGAAAGGCTGTTAATTTTCATTCCATGGAGATTCAAAACTGGTCTAGACAAGGCCCTGTTCAGTTTGGTCTTGCTTGCCCTGCCATGAGCAGTAGGTTGGACTAGACAACCCCAAGAGGTGATTTCTAATCTAAACTGCTTCTATTATGCTATAGTTCTGTTATTGTTCTCAACTGCAGAACTTCCATTTGAACTAAAGTGCTTCCATGCTTTTCCATTAATTTGCTGTGGGCCAATAATTATTTCAACTCTTGACATCCTTGCTTAATTTAGAATTCCTTTTGACTCTCATTTATGAGCCTTATTTTGAGATACACAGTGGGACACCAGATAAATGAGCACAGAATAAGAATAAATGTTAGTGTTTTCATTAGGTCATGAAAAAAAAACAAACCACTTCTAACTTACTATGTCTTCAACGCATCAGCCTAGCTCTGGGGTAATATAAGAAAAATACACAGATAAAAGTTTTGAAGGAAGTATGAGCTTTCTGTACCTTATGAGGTGTGACACTAATACTGTATATTGCTGAAATCTCGGGGAATGTCAAGATTTTGAACTTTTCATCTGTTCTATTTGCTTGAAGGACAACATATGCACACTAGATGGGAAGTATGGTTGTAGAAAAGCTCAAAATCAATTTCAACTTTTGATTGAAATCAGGTTAAAGTTGTTTGAATTTAGTAGAGCTGGATTAGGCACTTACTTAGCTGTGCAATTCATTAGGAAAGTTTTCTTGCCCTTGTGTAAGCCTGGAAGAGATTTGGTCAGCTCTAAACCAACATAATGCTCTAAAGAATGATCCCATTCGTCATAAGAGCAGACAGGTACTCTCCATCAGTGAGCGTTTTTGCTGATAGTGAATTCCAACTGAGCTCAGCAGAAAAGCAAGCATCCGCATCTAGTTGATTTAATTTGGTAGAGCATAATTAATTAAAGTTGTATCTGTGATCTGTTAATTAAAAAATATAATCAGAAATTAGATTTTTTTGTAAAACAGAAAATATGGACTTGGCGAACGTTTTCAAACTCACATAAGGCTTCTGATAAATTCACATTGGATATGCAGTTATTTGGGGGGTAGGATAGAGGTTAAAAGAGGGTCTTTTATCTCCCCCACAAAACCATCTGTGAGCCTTTTTTTATCTGACAGTCAGTATAAGAGGAGGAGATGTGTAAGAAAAATTAAATGTTCACATTGTTCAGGGAGAAAAAAGGCGTGTGTTTTAGAAGCTCTCTTATCCAAACTTCTGCTTTCCTAAAAGCCCTATAAGCTGTATTTAGGTTGTGTTCTTTGAAGTATGCCATTAGCCTTAAGGAACTTTTCTTAGCAGAGATCTCAGCCTGTCCAATTACAGTTTGAGGGTCTGATCCAAATATCATTGAAGTCAGTTATCTCCATATTCCTTCTCAGTGAATGAGGGAGTGGAGGTCTGCTGTGTAAAGCCATAAAAATTTTCTCCCTTTTCAGGCACTTGTAACTAAAAACAATCCCTGTTATGTAAACAAGCATTAGCAACATATAGAGAAGATAATACTGAAATACAAAGCAAACTCAACATGTTAAATCTTGCATTTATCTAGAGAATTTGTCACATCACCTAGTTTAGTTTATAGATCTTTTGTAGAAATCCTTAGATATTCATTTGTTGTGTGTAACTAGGTATTCAGAATCCTGGGATTGGTTTCTTTTCAAAGTAGAACCCCATGAAAAGTTAAATCCATGCCATATGATATGGTAATAATGGTCTAAAATTATACATATATACATATATGCAAATGTATGTAAGATATTATATGTGAAAGATACAAAGATGAATATTCTGCTGTAGTAAAATTCAGTGTTTTTACATTAGCAACATTCAGTGTTGTTCTGTAACAGTACAGGAAATGAGAGGGGTGAAAAAAAGTGGGGACAATATTCAGTATCAGTAGCTATTTAGGAAGAACATTGTCCTGGTTTGGGAGGACAAACTCAGAAGGAAAGAAATCACTGAACATGGAGGCTGAGTTATAAAGAATAACTATTTAACATAGAAATATATATGTGTAACAGTGGAAAAGAAAAACACAGGGTGTTACACACCCTCCCGGTTCCCACCCCCCTCACGCCACCGGCCGTCCCCCCTCACTCGCAGTAAAACCTGCTAGGGTACAGTCTGNGATGGGAAAGGGCTACCACTCACCAAGTTTGCAAGTAAACACATTAACGGTCGGGGGGGTGAAGGGGCAAAAGGTGGATACCTTGGGCAATTTTCACATATAACTATAACAAACATCTTTAGAAGAATTATACCACTGAGTCTTAGAATATTTTTATAATTTCATCCTATATCTCTGTCAGAGAGAAAGAAAAGAAAAAGCGTGCTTTAAATGATTTGAAAATATTCTGTTGGCTTTAGTTGCCCAAGCAGTTTTCTCTGTTGCAGCCAGTCTATGTAGCGGTGCTACTACACTGAGCAGGGCCTTGACCCTACATCCAAATAACTCAGAACTTGAAAAGCAAAACAAGTGCAAAATAAAACAACTGTCTGAATTCAACAGAAATGTGCATACACACGGAGACGCACAATATATTTCCTATCATAGCAAGTACTCTCACTAGTCTCATACCTAAGACTAAGAGATATATTCTCTGTGCATGTATACATGAGCACAAACATGCTATAAGAACAGTGTGTCTAACAGCTGGAAATATTTCTATGTACTATTCCTGTAGAAACCAAAACATTTAGAGTTCAGGTAAATTCAAATAAACACTTTAATCTGCCTATACGCAAATGGATAAGGACAATGGGGTTTGAAGTACAATTTCAACAGCCTATGTTGTGGTCTTTATTTTATTATTATTTTAAGGAAAAATATTTTTCATCACATGCTGTAGATAAGTGGATGTGGAAAAATTCCAGGATTAGTCTTTGTGTTTAAATTGAATGACAATAGATATGTGATTTGGCAGTTATTGCTACTTATTGATAATTGATGGATCCTTGTTAATGAATAGGGTATTTTTGTTAGGAATGATGTTAGTCAGGTATTTCCAACCTGAGATGTGGGTCAGAACATACTAATGAAGACATTTCATTTTAGTTTTATAGCCTGGAAATGTTCTAAATATGTAAAAGAAAATTATTTTTCTCTAAGTATTAAAACCTCCACACTTTTAACTTGATTTCCATAAATTCAATTTTATGATTGAGAAAAACATTATCTCTAATTAAAATAGATGAAAGCTGCTTAGTGTTATCCAATTCCTGATTTAAATCCTTGTGTTTTCCACCTACTGTTTTAAGGGTCTCTCTAGTTATAATTTGTTCTTTCCTTCTGAAAATATGTGGCATATGACACAAACCTCTAGTTTATCAACAATCATGGTTTCTAGTGCTTAATAATCTGAAAATATTAAGTAGTGACACTTCTCATAATGAGATGAGATGTAGCATCTCCTGAGCTGAATGAGAACATGTTCTGGGAGAACAGGCCAAAGGGGTGGCAGAGCCAAATTTGTCTCTGCTACCTGCATCTTGGGCACCAAAAGCATCAGGATGATGTCTCAGATGAAAAATCAGATGGGGCTAGGGATCTGCAGGCTTTTAGCTACATCAATACTAGAAAATAAAACAGGTCAGGGACTTTTGTTTGGTCCTATGTTCAACTGACATGGTATCCCTATGGATGAAGTTTCTACCCTATAACAGGGTGGCCTACTTCACCCCTGACTGCAAAACAGACCCTTGCACATACACTCTCCTAAGCTGTGTCTGGTGTTTGCCAGAAAGTAGGAAAAAGCAGTAGAGATGAACACCTATTAGAGCTTGTCCACACTATGCAGTCCTAGTCTATCAGTATAAGCAAAGCCTTTATTTAACAATGTATTTCTTTCCTGAGGGTTTTGCTTTCATGTGTAGATATAATTAGTAAATAAAATCTACTTCATCAGAAAAATCACTTCAAAATGGCCAAGTAAGATCTTCTAAAAATCTTCAAAATGATCTCACTTGTTCCACCACTCATTGAATGCTGCCATACAACTCACAAATGCCTAGCCAGCGGTGGCCTGAAGGGAACCACTGCTAAGAAGTAGACGTACAGAAGGATCCTTTGCAGGGTTAATGTAGCTGAAGGATTGTTGTCATTCCTTTTCAACAGTCTACAGACCACAATCTTAGTTCCTCTGCAAGGACCTCAGCCTCAACCAAAGATATATGTGGTGTTTAAAATTACCAGTACGGCAGCAATGTTTAAAATAAAGTGTTGTCTCCTATCTCTGCCCTTAAATGGAGGCAAGCATACAGCCACAAATGACCAACTCTAATGACACACACTAAAATACTCATAACTTACTTAGTGCTCATAGCTTACTCAAGGATCTTGTATTATTATAATTATTTTTGCGTTTCCTTTACATAATTTGTGAAATCCATATGTGTGGGTTAAGCAGGATGTAGCATGAGGCAAAAATTTGTTTTGTCTAAGAAGGACCTATTGATTTATGGAAGTCTTTTACTTATGGAGACCATCATGACGACCACCAAAGAAGAACAAAAATAAATCCTCACAGAATAACAGAATCATTAAGGTTGAAAGAGACATCTAAGATCATCAAGTATAACCATACCTATCACTAACATGCCACTAAACCATGTCCCTAAGTAGAGCATCTAAATGTTTCTTAAACACCTCCAGGGATGGTGTCTCCACCACCTCCTGGGCAGCCTAATCCAAGATTTAACAACCCTTTCAGTGAAGAAATTTTTCCTAACGCCTAATTTAAACCTCCCCGGTGCAACTTCAGGCCATTTCTTCTCGTCCTCTCACTGTTAACCCTGGAGAACAGACCTATCCCCATCTCGTTACAACCATCTTGAAGGCAGTTGTAGAAAGTGATAAGATCTCCCGAGCCTCCTCTTCTCCAAACTAAACAACCCCAGTTTCCTCAGCCATTCCTCATAAGACTTGTGCTCCAGACCCCTCACTAGCCTCATTGCCCTTCTCTGGACATGCTCTAATGCCTCTATGGCCTTCTTTTACTGAAGGGTCCAAAACTGAACACAGTATTCAAGGTATGGTCTCACCAGCACTGAGCACAGGAGGATAATAACTGTTCACACTATTTTTGATAGAGGCCAAGATGCTCTTGGCCACCTGGGCACAATGCTGCCTCATGTTCAGTTGACTATAACCAGCATCCCCAGGTCCTTCTCTGCCAGGCAGAAATCCAACCACTCTTCTCCAAGCCTTTAATGTTGCATGGGTTTATTGTGACCAAAGTGTAGGATCCAGCACTTGGCCTTGTTGAACCTCAACACATTGGTTTCAGCCCACCGATCAGCCCATCCAGGTCCCTCTGCAGGGACTTCCTACACTCAAGCAGATCAACTCTCCCTCCTATTTTGGTGTTATCTGCAAACTTACTGAGGTTGCACTCAATCCCCTCAGCCAGATCATTGATAAAGACATTGAACAGAGCTGGCCTCAACACTGAGCCCTGGGGAACATCACTGGTAACCGGCTGCCAACTAGAATGAGCCCCACTGATCAGTACTTTCTGGGCTCAGACCTCCAGCCAGTTCCTAAACCAGCAAAGAGTAAACCTGTCTAAACTGTATGATGCCAGCTTCTCCAGGAGAATATGGTGGGAGACAGTGTCAAAGGCTTTACTAAAATCCAAGTAAATAACATCTACAGCCTTCCCCTTGTCCATTAGCTGGGTCACCTCATCATAGATGGAGATCAAGTTAGCCAAGCAGGACTGCCTCTCATGAATTTATGCTGACTGGGCCTGATCCCATGGTTGTTCTGGACTTGCTGTGTGATTGCCCTCAAAATGATCTGCTCCATAACCTTCCTAGTACCAAGGTCAGTCTGGCAGGCCTGTAGTTCCTTGGATATTCCTTCAGACCCTTCTTGTAGATGGGCATCACATTAGCAAGTCTCCAGTCATCCGGAACCTCTCTGGTTAACCAGGACTGCTGATAAATGATATGGAGTGGCTAGATGAGCACCTCTGCCTGCTCTTGCAGTATCTTCAGATGGATCTCATCTGGCCCCATGGACTTGTTACTGTCTAAATGGAGCAGCAGGTCTCCAACCACTTCCTCCTGGATTAAGGGGTCTTCACAGTGTTCCCTATCCTTGTCTTCCGGCTTGGAGGACAGAGTACCCTGGGGGTAACTAATGTGACTATCAAAGACTGAGGCAAAGAAAGCATTGAGTACCTAAGCCTTTTCCCTATCCTTAGTGATTGTGTTCCCCATCTCACCCAATAAAGGGTGGAGATTCTTCCTGGCCTCCCTTTTGCTGTTAATGTACTTGTAAAAACTTTATTTATTATCCTTTACTAGGGTGGCCAGATTAAATCTGAGTTGGGCTTTTGCTTTTCTAATGCTCTCTCTACATGACCTAACTGTATCTTTGTATTCCTGCTGTGTCACCTGCCCCTTTTTCCAGAGGTGGTAAACTCTCCTTTTTTCCATTAGTCTCAGCCATAGCTCCCTGTTCAGCCAGGCTAGTCTTCTACCCCGTCTGCTTGTCCAATGACATTCTGGAGTTTTCCGCAGTTATTGAGTATGTCTAAGAAACTTGTTTTTATGTTTCATCTGAGCAAAAGTTTTCAGGAGCATAAGTCATCTTGCATTGATCAAGACTTTATTACACAAGCATCTGTTTTGCACAAGCATGACTTCATTGGCAAGGGGCCAATTTATCTTTCTAGTTACTTAGTTGCCAGAACTTTCCCTTGATTTCTGTGAGATGATGTTGAAGCTGTAAAGACCTATAGTCAAAAAGAGTAGGTTTCCTTGGTCATGTTTTGAAGTTGCCAGGCATCTCTTTAAACAAGCCAGGCTGGAAATATTATTATGCAGATAACATATGATGGATTTGTTATGCAGATAACGTATGACAGATTTGGACCTCTTGGAGCAAGTCCAAAGGAGGGCCACAAAGATGATCAGAGAACGGGAGCACCTCTTCTATGAGGACAGGCTGAGAGAGTTGGGTTGTTTAGCCTGGAGAAGACCTTGTAGCAGCCTTCTAGTACCTTAAAGGGACCTACAAGAATGCTGGAGAGTAACTTTTTACAAGGGCCTCTGGTGATAGGACAAGATGGCTTTAAACTCAAAGATGGTAGATTTAGATTAGATATAAGGAAGAAATTCTTCATTATGAGGGTGGTGAAACACTAGAAGTGGTTGCTTAAAGATGTTGTGGATGCCACATCTCCGGAAGTGTTCAAGGCCAGGTTGGGGGGGCTTTGAGCAGCTGAGTCTAATGCAAAATGTCACTGTCCATTGTGGGGGTGCTGAAACTACTTATTTCCTTCCAACCCAAGCCATTCTATGATTCTATGATTCTGTGATGATCAAGGACTTTGTCAAATTAAGGTAAACATGGGATGAGATGGGACCACTGATGGCTAATGGCTGTCACCTGAGTCTGATGCCATGAGGAAGGAAATAATTTGTCCTAGAGGACAGAAATATAAGGGCCTGCCAACACCTATGCCTCTGCTTTTGATGGAAAACTTCTAAAGGTGATAAGCACAGAAATATGCCACCTCATTTTATTCAAACATTAGTCACCTTTGCAGGTATCCATGCACAAGTGAGACTATAGCAATCCAAAGTCGAAGTACATTCCCTGGCAAGTCTCCCTTCATCTCCTTACGGTTTAGGTCATACTCAGCTGTGTGGGGTAGAGATATGTATGGTTCATACAATCAAACTGCATTAACCCATGGAAGAGTGTGGCTCTTTACTTACTGAAATGAGCCCATGGTTTGTGTTAAACCCCAAAAATGACTTTGGGCTTTGTTGGCAGTTTGTCATAGCTAAAATGAATGTTAGGGATCATACTAACATTAAATAGTATGGATGTGTGAGAAATCATGCTCATTCCTAGACATTCATACTTAATTATTACAAAGACAGATGAAGTTGTTATCACTGGGAGGAGAGGTGGAAGAAGCTTATTTGCAAAGGAATGTGTTTCTCTTTAATTCTAATGAGCCCCAGCTATTTTTTATGTACAGTAGTTAGTTTACAGACTGATGAGAAGGAGACTCTTTTGTGCAGATGGGAAATGCTTATTGTGCTAATAGTGTTATGCGTTGTTAGTGGAGATTATTAGACAGAAATGTTAGAAATGCCTCTAGTGGAATTAAGTAGGTGACAAGGTAAAACGAAGAGATAAATGACAACAGTGATTAGACAATGGATTGTGCTGAATACAACAGTGCAAAGGAAGAGGGGAAAGGAACTACTCTTACAAGAAAGTGTTTAATCAGTGAAGGATCTATGAAAAAAGATACATAAAATATAGTTTACCTAGATGATACTAGGTTCACTGTTCATGAGATTACATATCATGTTTAACCTGGAGAAAGCTGAGAGAAATGTCAAAATGATCAGCAAGGAGGAAAAACAGAACACCTGAAAGTAAGGGAACCAAAGAAAAGCTTTTGTTTTATCATTAATATTTTCCACCAAACAGCTGTAATATGTATGGCCAACTACATATTTTAACATGCAATTTATTGAACTATGCTATTCATCTTCTCTGAACTTGCAATAAATCAAGAAAATCCAACAGGCTGCATAGTCACACCAGTCTCTCCTATTGCACTGAAAACTGCTGCTCTTTGGCGTGTTGGAAGATGGGATTTGTGACTGCAATCTGAAAACTAGGCATTGGAATTTGTTTCTGAAGCAGTACATAGCAGCAGCCTAACTACACTGTAAACTTTTACTAAGTGCTTGATGGAAATCCATCTTCATTTATAAAGTGCTATTGCAACCTTGTGGTTTGATAACACAGAACTAGTTATGGTAAATAAATGATTCAAGGAATATAGCTTTTTTCCTTTTCTGTGAATCATCAGTGAATCAGTCCTGCCAATATATTGATTATTCTTAATTATTCAGTATGGCTAAGTGCGCTTTCCTTATTGTGTCAATTACCATCACATGGCATGTTCAAATATTGATCATTTTGACTGTTCATACTTGTAATATGTGACAGATCGCTTAAGTTTCTGGAGTCATTTCTACTCTCTCATCATATGGAACTTCTATAAGAAGTAGAAGAATGATGAACAGCAAGTAGTTGCAGCCATTAACTCATAATAAATGTTCTTGTTTGCATTCAAACTTTCCTGCTTTTGTACCTGGCAGTCAATATAATGATAGCACTTTTCTCCCTGAGATGGAATATATATTAAGCAGAGAATTATGATGGGACAAACACTGCTTCCTTTGGATTAATTCTGTATAATGTCTGTGGAATGATAGTAGAAATAATCACAAATGAAAGGCTTATTGACCAGGGAATTTTCCCTGACTGTTCACAAAATGGATTCCTGAAGTTTGTCTGAAATGGGCGTATGTGAAGTAGCTGTTTGCTGATTTCCAGAATCACTGAAGAACCTCATGCACCAGCTGGCTTTATTTTCTCCTGTTCTGAATGTGTTGATGGAAGGTCAGATTCTTTTGTCTACCTGTCCAAAATAGGGGACTACCTCCTTAAATTCATGGGCTAGGGCATGGTGTGCACTCTGTTGCTGCAGTGCTACAATCTTTAAAGCCTCTGAGAGGGTTAAGTACAATTATCTCCTTTCATGGATGGGATACTAGAGCAAAGAAAGACTCCACAGCTTGTCTACTGTCACATGGGAAGTCTGCAGTTGAACAGGGAACATACCAAATTTTCCAATTTCTAGGCCTTAATCATCTAGGGCTTAAACTTCCTTTCATGTTTATAAGACAGGAGATACTTGAGCTGTAAAGAGCAACAAGAAAGGTTATCTCCCATGAGGAGGTGCCCAGGATCAAGAATTCTGCTCAGCTCTTCTTGATGGTTCATACAAGGGGAAGAGGAGAAGGAAAGCTGCTTCATTTCTACTGCAAATCAGAACAAATTGTGGATGTATGTGTTTTTTAAATAATTTTTTAAATAATGGTGCAGATGTAAACTACTGTAAGCAAGGAATTATCACCTGTGTTGTGCTGTGACAAATTCTTTGTTTCTCTTCTTTCTGGTGCTGAAGATCACACAAGGAAAGTTCATTGGCTGACCCAGCGGGGAAGGATGGGCTCTCTCTGATGGGAAAGCAGTAGGACATATTTCTTTCAGAGTGGGAAGTTCTTGTTTTGAACACTATCAGTTTTTATGAGATTGCTTAGTGAAGTTGGACTGTTTCTGCTAAAAGAAACATTTAACATGAGGGACTGCAGAATCTTTCAATACTTCTTTAGGTGTAAGCAGGTATTTGTTGTATCTCCTTGAAGAAAGATGTGGCCAGATGATCTTTCCTTTGGGTTGTCACAGCTAAGAAGAGGAGCAAAATTACACTGTGGAGAATATTTCTGTACCAGAAGTGCCTCCATGAATTCAAGCTGCCTCTGATCAGCCACATTTTTGCAATATAATCAATTATTGTCTTATTTTAAAAAACATCTGAGACAGCCTTACAAGACAACTTTCTTTTTTTTTAAGTTGAGAATAGACACAAACACAATATCCACTTTTTGCTAGTCATCCCATTCCCACACTGTCACAAAAATATTGTCATCAGGCTAAGCCTCCAACTGTGACTCTGACCTCTGCCCTTCCTGGACAGTAAAATCATCAATCAATACTTGAGACCCCTGCAAACAACAGACTTTGATGAGAGTATCCTAAAAGCCTCTAACACTCCAAAACTTGATCACTTGGTGGGAAAAAAAGTATCCCTGGATGAATTCTTGGACAACACGAGTCTCAAAAACAATTACTTGGTCTAAAAGGTTAGTACAATGCTATCCCACTCCACTTTCTCCTTGGATCTCTCCCTTGCTTCAGATTTGCATACAGTACAGACAGCAGTTCTTCTGGGGAAATTCTGACTTTACAAAAATTATGGGATTCTTACCGGGGAATACTACAACGAAAAAAATTTTCCCCTTCTGAAGGGAGCATATGGCCCAGGTATGCTGACTGGACCCATTCCAAAGGGAAGTCTGCTGCCCACTTGGGTCCTGGGTAAGAGACATCACTAGAAAACTTACAGGTCTGGTACAAGCCTCTGATTATTACCTGCTATTGGTTGTTCAGGCTGGTAGCAATGAGCTTGCAGAGAGAAGTCCAAGGGTGATCAAAAGGAACTGAGGGCAGTGGGGTGCTAGTCTACGAGACAGCAGCACAGAGCAGCACTGACCGTGCACTGACCCAGATTGAAGAGAGCCAGGGGGGGTTATAGACCGGCTGTACAGGGGGGGTTGCTGACCTGAGCATTCCCTGAGCAGTCCGAGCTCTAGCCAACCCCAAAAGTCCATGAAAGCCAATCAAGATGAGGAGTGGGCGGAGCAGGGATTGCTGTGGCAGATTGAAAAGCTGGCCTTTGCCCATGGTGTGGGGTGTTTGTTTTTTGGTTGGTGTTTTTTGTTTGTTTGGTTTGTTTTTTTGTTTTTTTTCCTGCAAGTCGAGTAACTTTAGAGCAGTTAACAGGAGCTATGGTCACTACACGGCCCAAAAGCATGGCAAGAAAGAGCGTGGGAACTCAGACTGAGCTCCTGTACAAACATGTACAGGAGGTCTCAGGTTGCAGCAAATGCTTGAGCCTGGCCCTACCGGGCGGAGTTGGAGACATCTGTGTGCAGTGTGATCAGATCAATGACCTGCTCAGGCAGGTTGTTGAACTGAGGGAGGAGGTAGATAGGTTAAGAAACATCAGAGAACGAAATAGATTGGTGAAGCTATACCCTGTAGCAAAAGAAACAGGCAGAGGCTCTACAAGGTGTCAAGGATCCCCTTCCCTCCTGTCACCAGGTAGAAGGAGGAGACATAAGGAATAGGGGGGAGTGGAGACAGGTCTCTCCTCGGAAAGGCAAGTGTAAGCCCTTCAGGCCACCCACACCTTGCGAGTTACATTTGCAGATTAGTTATGGGGCTTTGGAACCTGAGAATCAGGCAAGTGAGGATGTGAATTCCCCAGGGCTAGTCACTCACCCCCATGCCTTAGGACTTCCACAGTGAGGAAGAAAAGGAGGGTTATTGTAGTAGGTGACTCTCTTCTGAAGGAAACAGAGGGCCTATTTGCAGACCAGACCCATCCCACAGGGAAGTCTGCTGTCTCCCTGGGGCTCGGGTTAGAGATGTTAAAAGGAAACTCTTTGCTCTGGTAAAGCCCTCTGATTATTACCCCTTGTTAGTTATCCAGGTCTGTAATGACGAGGTTGCAGAGAGAAACCTGAAGTCAATTAAGAAAAACTTTAAGGCATTGGGGTGACTTCTTGAAGGCTTGGGTGCACAGGTGGTGTTCTCATCAATCCCTCAAGCGGTAAGGAAAGACACCGAAAGAGGGTGGAAAACACACCTGATTAACACGTGGCTCAGAGACTGGTGTCACTGTTGGAATTTTGGGTTCTTTGATCACAAGGAAGTTTATATGGTACCAGGTCTGCTGGCAACAGATGGATTACATCTGTCTCAGAGGGGAAAAAGGATCCTTGCACAGGAGTTGACAGGACTTGTTGAAAGGGCTTTAAACTAGAGTTGAAGGGGGAAGGGGATAAAACCAGACTCACTAGAGATGAGCCTAAGGACAGCCTTCAGTCTACTGTCCTAGTCAAGGTAATTAACAGTGGTAGAGGCAACAGTAGTAGCATAGGGCTTACTAGTATTTTAGTAATCATGGAAATGGCCTGGAAATTAGAATTGAAGGAGGAAGGGAATATAACCTGGCCCACCAGTAATGAGACTAGGGGTAAAGGGCAAAGAATGGGGGTGAAATCGATAGCCAGATCAAGTGCATCTACACTAATGCATGTAGCATGGGCAACAAGCAGGAGGAGCTGGAGGCCATTGTGCAGCAGGACAGCTATGGTATAGTTGCCATCACAGAAATGTGATGGGATGACTGCTATGACTGGAACACTGTGATGAATGGGTATAAGCTCTTCAGGAGAGATAGACAAGGAAGGAGAGGCAGGGGTGTTGTTAGGGAGTGTTTTGAGTGTAGAACTTGATTTCGATGATGATAAAATTAGTGTTTATGGGTAAGGATGAAAAGGAGGGCAAATAAGGGAGATCTTGTGCTGAGAATCTGCTATAGACCACCTAACCAAGAGGAGCAGGCAGATGAAATATTCTATAAACAGCCTGGCTGAAGTCTTGCAGTCACCAGCCCTTGTTCTGGTTGGGGATTTCAACCTACCAAACATCTGCTGGCAATATAACACAGCAGAGAGCAGGCAGGCTAGGAGTTTCTCGAATGTATGGAAGATAGTTTCCTGACACAACTGATAGATGAGCATACCAGGGAAGGTGCCTCGCTTGACCTCCTGTTCACAAATAGAGAAGGACTAGTGGGAGATGTGGTGGTCGGAGGCCGTCTTGGCTTAGTGATCATGATTTGGTTAAATTCTCAGTTCTTAGCAATGCAAAGAGTGGGGTTAGCAGAACCTCCACCTTGGATTTCTGGAGGGCAGACTTTGGACTCTTCAGAACACTGGTTGAGAGAGTCCCTTTGGATAGAGTACTGAAGGGCAAAAGGGTCCAGGAAGGCTGGACTTTTTCCAAAAAGGAAGTCTTAAAGGGTAAGGAGAAGGTTATCCCCATGCATCATAAGACTAAAGGGCAGGTTAAATGGCCAGCCTGGTTGAATAGAAAGCTTTTGAAGGGACTTAGGAAGAAAAGGAGGGTTTACCACCTCTGGAAGAAGGGCCAGGCAACTCAGGAGGAATAGAGATCTTGTCAGGTGGAGGGTTTACCACCTTAGGAAGGCAAAAGCCCGGGTGGAACTCAGCTTGGCCACTGACATAAAGGACAACAAAAAAAGTTTCTACAAATACATCAACAATAAAAAGAGAACCAGGGAGAATCTCCATCCCTTGCTGGATGAGGGGGGAAACACTGCAACCAAGGACGAGGAAAAGGCTGAGTTACTTAATG
Organism: Bucco capensis; assembly: GCA_013396975.1. Lineage (NCBI taxonomy): Eukaryota > Metazoa > Chordata > Aves > Piciformes > Bucconidae > Bucco > Bucco capensis. Next base: position 48,841 of record VWZO01011450.1, on the reverse strand, counting down.
TTATCTTTGCCTCGGTCTTTAATGGGTGCACCAACTGCTCCCAGGGCGTTCAGGCTGCTTAGCTTGAAGGCAAGGATGGAGAAGAGTACAACCCCCACATAATCCAGGAAGAAGTAGTTTAAGACCTGCTTCTGCACCTAAATACTCATAGGTGTATGGGGCCAGATGGCATTCACCCAAGAGTACTTAGGGTGCTGGCAAAAGAGCTCACCGAGCCTCTCTCCATCATTTTTCAACGGTCCTGGTCAACAGGAGAGGTACCAGATGACTGGAGGGAAGGTGGCTGATGTGACATCTATCTACAAGAAGGGCCGGAAGGAGGATCTGGGGAACTACAGGCCTGTCAGCCTGACTTTTGTACCAGGAAAGATTATGGAGAGGATCATCTTGAGTGAGCTCTCACAACAATTGCAGGGCAGCCAAGGCATCAGGGCTCAGTTTTGAGGCCAGTCTTTTTTGGCATCTTTATTGATGAACTGGGCAAGAGGATTGAGAGCACCCTTAGTAAGTTTGCAGACGACACCAAATTGTGTGGGAGTATTGATCTGCTGGAGGGCAGGGAGGCTCTGCAGAGGGACTTGGACAGGTTGATTCTATGTCATTTTCATTCCATTAAAGAGCAATTTTTGTAATTTTGTATCCATCACAGGTTAGACATGTTTTGCAAAAGAAAAATTCCTATTTGTATTTATCAATTACAGACCTGACAACAATTGTGTATACTTTTTGACTTTTCAGATTCACTTACCACATTTAAAAATTAAACAGTCAGCATGGGAAACACTACTTAATAAAATAAACCAGCACACATAAAAACCATCTCAAAATACTTACCTGAATTATTGTATTTTTTAATAGATCTTGACATTGGCTAGCAAAGAGTAAATGTATTGTGTTTGCTTGGCTAGTCAAGTGCTTACTTTTCCACTAGATAAATAAATGACACTAGCTCTCTAGAGCAAGTAAAGAACTAGAGTGAAGGCTGAGTTGACCTGAGAGGGGGAGCACAGGTTGCCTTAATGAAAGTACAAACCTAACTACATGTTCTCCTCCCTATGTTCAATCAGTGTAAGCACTGGAGAGGTATTGGCACTTGAATGTGTTCTATTCTGCTGGTGACTTTTTTTTCATTACTTGTGGAAGTAACTACACTCCTAATTCAACTGTCTCAAACAGCAGGCTTCACACAGATGAACAATTCCAGATTGCTATCTGTCTAAAATTTAATGTAGAGCTGCATAAGAAACAGTATTTTTGTCTTGTAAAACTCTTCAGACATATTTCTGTGTTTTTTACTTTCCTTTGGTATGATAAGGGATCTTATAAATTCTTTTGGTGGAGAACACAAGGAAAAGAAAATGAAGCATGAGGGAAAGGATTTATGTTCAAAACCCTTGTCTGAACAAGCACGTTGTGACTAAAAAGCCATTAATTTGCAAAATTGTGAAAGGTANGGATCTTCGTTCGCGAAGCCTAGCCACAAAAGGTAACTCATGAGCTAGTATGAACATGTGGCTTTCCTGCTTCATTTTATGCCAGTTCCCTAGGACTTCAAAGTTTGAATCAAAGTTTGTGCCTTCTGTTGCTGAATTTTTCCTTGAGCTGTTTTTCTCTGAGTGTTCAGCTCTTCTGCATTATGATCAGAGCATTTGGTGGGTACCTTCTACCAGCAAAGCTGTACATGTCTAAGAACAAGCTGATGAACTCAGAAACTTTCGCAGAGCTGTGTTTAAGTTATGGAGTTCACAAGGGATTACGAAACCTACAGAGGTGAGCATTTTAAATCTTAGCAGCAATATTTTTCTCTTTGCACTTTCATTTCATGCAAAATTTCAGAATATACACCATATTGTCAGTCTTTTCTTTCTTAAAAGAACTTTAAATCCACATGAAAATCAGGAACAGTGTATCTAGATTGCTGCTTCTGCATGCAAGGAAGGAAAAAGGAGGCATGACAAAGATTCAATGTCTAGTTTTAAACATTTAGTAAATTTTGAAGTGTAAAACTAGGAAGGCTTTAAGATAGATTAATACTTCTCTTTGCAGCAATATGTAACTCTATTTAACTACTGCTTCTGTAACTGTAAGGAAAATCAGACATATTTTGATTTTTTTTAATATTGCAAACTCTGATGAAATTACAGTAATGATCTAGAGTAACTTACTTCATAACTTTAGACATAGGACTTCCCTGAATGAAGTTCTTCTTGAATGACAGCATAGCTTGTAGAAGAGAATCTCATGTAGAAAAGAATGTCATTTCAATTAATATTGTGACTGAACTATGTTAGGAGATGAGAGCAAATTCAGTAATGATAAGCTATGCTAAATTTTAAGTGACCCCAAGTGCTGACATCAACCTCTATCCAGCTCCTTAAATGCTACTGTAGACCAAATAATATTACAAAAAATAAAAGTACAAAATATATCTGTTCCATGTTCTCAATCCCCTAGGTTTCAACTAAAAAAAAAATAAAAAAATTTAGAGAAAACAGAACATTTTCAACCCAGACAGATATAGTTCCTGTTTTCTAAAGCAGTTGTGCCCAGATGCAGGAGGATTCCATGACAGGATCATTTTCTTGAATGTATGGTATGTTTTCTGTGAAAGCAACTAACATATGCAAAATTCTTCACAAAGAAAAAAAATAAAAAAAGAATTAAAAATTAACTGCTGTGCATACATCCCAAGATTTTAATTCTTTTCAGCAAATTAAGTTCCCAGGGTTAGGGAAGTTTTATTAGCATTTTCAGTATGTATATTTAAAGTCAGTTTGGTATGTGTTTTTAAAGTAGTAAAGTAGAGATTAGAAAGTTAACAGTTGCCTGAGAATGCCAGAGCCATTACAGCGATCTGAACATAATTGACAGCTATAATTCTTCACTTAGGACCAATGCCCCACCCCAGGAGCAATGAAGAGACAAGTCATATAGTATCATGTTCCTTCTTGATTGAACAACTTCAAGGGGCCATGACTAACTGCATGGCCTCTTGTTCAGCTGCAAGTGTGTCTTTTTACTTGTTTGAGGAAGTGTGCTATTGAATACAGAGGTGAAAGAGAGGCCATTTCTCTTGTCTTTTTTTTTTTCTTTCCCCCCTCAGTATCAGAAAGGTCAGGAGCCTGTTTCATCTGTCATGCTTAATCAGCTGATGAAAACTCTGCTGATGGAATGAGGTTGTGACTCCTCTATTTTAAGCATGAATCTTAATGGAAGAATCATTCTGTAATGTGTTACTTCCTGAAATGTGGAGCCACTCTTTTAAGAGTGTGCTGGAGGCTTCTGGTAGCACGAGTATAGAGTGTTTCTAGAGCTCTCCCAAGGCACCATGCTTTTGTTGGGTGATATATGTGACAGCTTCCCAGTTGTATACAACAAGGCATGTGGACTCAGACTCCAGCAAAAGGCTGTAACAAAGGGACTAAAGGTCCCAACTGGAATGTGAAACAGGTTATCAAGACTACAGTTAACAGTATGCTACAGACTGAGGAGCAAAGATGGGAGTACATTTCAGTTGCGAAAATGTATTCGCTCATTCCTCTCCAACCCATCATCTTTCTGATTCAGAATTTTTGTGAAACAGTGGAAAAAATTCTGTGTATCTAGTAAAGGTTGGCAAGAGATTTGCAAGTGTTGAACCTGAGAGGAAGACAGAATTATGCAATGTTGGCACAAGTGGTCCTTTGTCCGGGCTGGTAGGTCTGGCTGAGCATGCAAAGGGACAGATACTGTCTTTCTCTTTTCAGTGACACATCTCTTTTAAAACCCTTTTGAAATCTTTGTGGTTAAAGATGTCTGTTCACTAAAAATTATTATCTACCTACCTGCCATATTGTCCTGGTTTGAGTTAGAACAGAACTAATTCTGTTCCATGTTTTTACTTTTCAGCTAAGTCTTTTCTAAGTAACTTCGCTTTCTGAAATTAACAGCATGTTTTCATAGACAGTACTGATAAGGCTCAATGTTTCTAGTTAGTACCAAGAACTGGTATGCAGACCAAGGTCACAGATACATCTTGTTTACTGTGTTGGGGGTGCAGAGTAAAACGCCACATCCATGGAGAGGAGCAGACAGGACAGGTGATCCTAAACTGACCAACTAGGTATTCCATTCCATGTCCATCATATTCAGGATAATGCTGATGGATCACGAGGGTCAAGAATTCTTCTTCAGTGGCTGACATCTGAAGAGGACTCTGTCCATTCTGCCATTCTGATCCTGATCCATGGGTTCCTGACTCCAGTTCCAAAATCTAGTTCCTGAATTGGTTCCCACCTGACACTGAGTCCAGTTTTGACCATGACATAATTGCCATCAGGACAGTTTGGTTCAATATTGATTTTGTAAATACTTGCATATATTTTATTTTTTTAATTTTAATTAAAGTAGTTTTAGTTTAGTTTTTCAGTCCATAAGTCTCTCTCTCTTATTCCGTCTTCCCTTTAAGGAGAGAGGTTAATAGAGAGCATCAGTCACTTGTTTGGTGGCTGTCCCAGCTGTAACCCTTTGACACATGCTCTAGTTATTACTCTTCAAATATGGTATATTTTTATACACTAATATTCCAGGAAGACTGAAGAATTTCTCTCAGGAAGAAGACCCTACAAAGAAAAACTACAGCACTGCAAGATGTGGTGCCTTCTTTGTCATTGAAGATGCTAAGACAGCAAAAAGGCAATGAGCTGCAGCATAGGAATATACTGTCAAAGATGGTCAAGGATACTTCTTCCTGCCACAGGATGAAGGAAAATGAAAAAATACCCAGCCTCACACAAAATGAAAGTAGTCTATAGCACTTCAACCTGTTAATGAGCCTAATGTCCCAGGTTGGATAGGTCTCTGAGCAATCTGATCTAGTCAAATATGTCCCTGCTGATTGCACGGGGGCTGGACTAGATGACCTTTAAAGGTCCCTTCCAACTCAAGCCATTCTGTGTCTATGATTCTATGAAATACCAGCTGACCAAAGACATAAAAATGGTATCTAGGGACTTTGTGTGGGTTCAGAAATGAAGAAGTCTTGATATGGTCTGTGTCAGCTATTCAGACAGAAAATGTTTCCTACTTTAAAAAAAATTCAACAGAACATGCTGAATTTCAAGGAAGTTTTGTCATGTCTGCAGTTAAATTGTTCATCATTGTATTCATGCATGCACTGAATTTATGAAGCTCAGCACTAAGACAGGACTGCAACAAAAAGCCTTCACAACAGCCTCCCTCTATCCCCAGTTTCATCTCATGAAATTGGGACTTTTTTTGTCACTGTATCACAATATACAAGAAAACACAATAAATACACAGACAAGAGGTGTGTTAGATGTGTGGAGCATTCATCAGCTCTCCTCTGATATAGAATTCATGGTCCTTGTGCTTGCAAGAGTGTTATATGAATATTACCATTAATTTAATGGTGTCTTATACTTGAAAATGCAAATGTTGGACATATCATACATCATACCATACCATTCAGCTTCAGAGAAGCTGAAGAACATTTAAAATATATAACCACTTCAGATGGGCATAAGTATATGTGGTGGCTACATGAGCCTCTAACATAGTTCTTCCAAACACACAGGCTGCAAGCCCATGAAGGGTCATGATGGCAGTTCTGTTTCTGGTGCTAGGCCAGAAGCTCAGTTTGCAACCACATGTAAAGTTGCAACTGAAAAGGATTTGGGAACTGGTATTCTGGTAGCAAATTACAGCAATTTCTCAAGATTGGGTGCACGTGTGTCCATATGTGCATAATTCATGTCACTCGTTCTCCACCTACTGGTGGCATTTTTAGGGTCTATAAACCCTAATTCCCTTGCTATGACTGATGTGGAAGTTACTACTAGTTAACCCCATAAAAATGTGCAATCAGCTAATTGGAAAATTCTAATTAAGCCTGTGCTCATGGTGCAGACATCCATATATGAAAGGCACTCAGCTTGTCAGTTCAACTGGCCTGTTTGCCACTGGAAAACAGCAATGGGGTTGGGCAAACTTCCTTTCCCAATCATTGGAGCATGATGGCCTGGATGACTGTGTTGATGGCTAGCTTGCTGAGGGTTGATTTTTCTGCTGCAGCCACCCATGTTTCCTTAGTTCCAGCTGCCTATTCATCCATGTTCCCCATTTTCAGTAAACGCCATTTCAGAAACCAAATGAACAGAGGTGAACACAACTATCATTAGGAAAAATGATGACAATTAAACATAATTAATAAACACTCCTATTAGAGGGCATATGCGTGTGGTGTGTCTAAATTGGACTGAATTTGAAAATTAGTATACTTCATTACCCAAATGAATTGGAATTACACAGTACAACTTCCACTATTAATACAGCTTAAAGAAATCCTCCATTTTTTCTCATATGTATCTGTTTCCAGGAAACTATGTGCTTTTTAGTCAAAGAATATTAGAATGAACATTGCTAATCACATCAGTCCAGATGGTTGGCTCTCTTCTTGCCAAGTGGAAGTATTGTAACCTATTTAATGTGCAATTTACATAAGCTCCATGTTAATAAAGATCTATGAGCTTGTGGACTTTTTTCTATATCATGAGTTCAGTCCACAGAGGCAGAGCCTAGTGCTTGTAATAGCCATTGATACTGGCCACTGAAGCTAGGACTGTTCAGTACCTTGCTCTCAACTCTTTGTCCCTGTCTTCTCACAGAAACACAGAATCACAGAATCACAGAATCACCAAGGCTGGAAAAGACCCCTAGGATCACCAAGTCCAGCCTATGACCCAACAATACAACATCAACTAAACCAAGCCACTAAGTGCCACATCCAATCTCTTCTTAAACACCTCCAGGGACAGCAACTCCACCACCTCCCTAGGCAGTCCATTCTAGTGCCCAATCACCCTCTACGTGAGGAAGTGCTTCCTAATGTCCAGCCTAAACCTCCCTTCTTGCAGTTTCAGGCCATGCCCTCTTATCCTGTCACTAGTTGGCAGGGAGAAAAGCCTCACCCCTACATGACTACAACTTCCTTTCAGGTAGTTGTAGAGAGACATAAGGCCCCCCCTGAGTCTCCTCTTTTCCAAGCTGAACAGCCCCAGCTCCCTAAGCCTCTCCTCATACGACTTTCCCTCCAGCCCCTTCACCAGTCTCGTTGCTCTCCTCTGGACCTGCTCCAGCACCTCAATATCTTTCTTGAAGTGAGGGGCCCAAAATTGAACACAGTACTCGAGGTGAGACCTCACCAGTGCATAGTACAGGGGGAGAATTACATCCCTAGTCCTGCTGGTCACACTATTCTTGATACAGGCCAAGATGCCATTGGCCTTCTGTGCCTCCTGGCCACACTACTGGCTCATGTTCAGCCAGTTGTCAACCAGTACTCCCAGGTACCTCTCTGCTGGGCTGCTCTCCAGCCACCCATCTCCTAGCCTGTAATGCTGCATGGGGTTATTGTGGCCCAAGTGTAAGACTCTGCACTTGGCTTTGTTAAATCTCATGCCATTGGCCTCAGCCAATTGACCCAGCCTGTCCAGGTCCCTCTGCAGAGTCTTCCTGCCTTCCAGGAGATCGACACTCCCTCCCAACTTGGTGTCATCCACAAATTTACTGATGGTAGACTCAAATCCCTTCATCCAGGTCATCAATAAAGATGCTGAATAGAACTGGCCCCAGGACTGACCCTTAGGGGACACCACTGGTCTCTGGACACCAACTGGATGTGGCACCATTCACAACCACTCTCTGTGCTCGGTCATCCAGCCAGTTTTTAACGCAGCAAAGGGTGTACCTGTCTAAGCCATGAGCTGCCAGCTTTTTCAGTAGGATGCTATAGGAGACTGTGTCAAAGGCTTTACTGAAGTCTAAGTAGATCACATCCACAGCCTTCCCCTGATCTACCAGGCGGATCACTCAGTCATAGAATGAATTAAGTTGGTTAGGCAGGACCTTCCCATGTTGGCTAGGCCTGATCCCCTGGTTGTCTCGTACAAGCTGCTTGATTGTACTTAGGATGACCTGCTCCATAATCCTGCCAGATACTGAGGTCAGGCTGACAGGTCTACAGTTTTCTGGATCCTCCCTCCAGCCCTTCTTGTAGATGGGAGTCACATTGGCCAGCTTCCAGTCATCTAGGATCTCCCCAGTTAGCCAGGACCAGTGATAAATGATGGAGAGTGGCTTAGCCAGCTCTTGATCCAGCTCCTTAAGCACCCTAGGATGAATCCCATCCGGACCCATGGACTTGTTAGGATTTAAGTGGCACAGCAGGTCTCTAAATACTTCCTCCTGGATTTCAGGAGGGATATTTTGCTCCCGATCCCTATCTACCAACTCAGGAGTCCAGTTGCCCTGAAGATAGTCTTTTTGTTAAACACTGAGGCAAAGAAGGTGTTCAGTACCTCAGCCTTTTCCTTGTCTTCTGTTACTATATTCCCTCCTTCATCCAACAAGGAATCAAGATTTTTCCTGTCCCTCCTTTTGCTAATAATATATTTATAAAAGCACTTTTTATGATCCTTGGTAGAATTGGCCAGGTTAAGTTCAAACTGAGCTTTTGCATCTCTAATTCTCTTTCTACAAGACCTTATAGTATCCTTAAATGTCTCTTGGATCACCTGCCCCTTTTTCCAAAGTTGATACATTCTTTTTTTTCCCCCTGAGTTCTTCTCACTGCTCTATGGGATCCTATAATTGTTCATTATCTCCTTTTGAAGTTAAAAGTACAGTTAGGAGCATATCTGCCAAGCCCACATAAATCTGTGGTAAAGGCTGGAGTGAAATCTAGCTCAAAATAAAATTACCCTGTCATTGTGCACATTCAGCCTGCATTCTCGTACCAGCTGGAAAGTGTTTGTTAGGATTGTTTTGTGTTTATGGACTCTTCATTTAAACTTTACACAATTTAATTTTCTCTGGAAATTTACTAACAACTTTAAGGCTAGTGCACACCCTGTCCTTCAGTCCAGCTAGGATTTTCTGTGTGGCGGGTCATACCATGCTGATGATTGCAACACTGTGTTCTGTTTTAGGCCCCTCAGTACAAGAAGGACATAGAGGCATTAGAGTGTGTCCAGAGAAGGGCAACGAGGCTAGTGAGGGGTCTGGAGTCTTATGAGGAGCAGCTGAGGGAACTGGGGTTGTTTAGTCTAGAGAAGAGGAGACTTGGGGAGACCTTACTGTTCTTTATAGCTACCTGAAAGGAAGTTGTAGCAAGATGGGGCTAGGTCTGTTCTCCAGAGTTAACAGTGAGAGTACAAGAGGAAATAGCTTCAGGTTGCAGCAAAGGAGGTTTAGATTAGATATAAGCAGAAATTTCTTCACTGAAAGGGTTGTTAAGTCTTAGAATAGGCTGCCCAGGTTGGTGATGGAGTCACTATCTCTGGAGGCATTTAAGAAACATTTAGATGCTCTAATTACGGACATGGTTTTGTGGTACATTAGTGATAGGCACAGTTTGAAAATCACTTGGGGTCTCCTGTGGCCCCTGGTGNCCTCTTTTTATCAGCGCGCTTGTAAAAGATGCTGATGAGGAGTGTGGGTGGAGCCCTCCCTGGATCTTAGTTCGTGAAGCCTACCCATACATACATATTGTTAGTGATAGGTATGGTTGGACTTGATGATCTTAGAGGTCTCTTCCAACCTTAATGATTCTGTTATTCTGTGATATTTTTTTTAATGGCTGAAATGTTATGCTTAATAATTTCTGTTGGTATCGCTATAACTCATATGAAAAAGTTTTTGTTGCACAGCTCCAGCAAGTTTGGTGGGTCATAGGTTTTTGTGTTATCGAACTCTTATATGGAAAGATAGCATACAATCACAGATGATCTAATATTAAATCATGGGCTTGACTGTACATACCCCGTTTTTCCTGGATTTTCTAGACATACCTATGCAAGGCAAAGTTTGGGGTTTTTTTCTACTCTCTGTAAGAATACCTGTGCTTTGAAAAGTTTATTGTATGCACAAATATGACAGACAGCAGCTGAACACGTGAAACAGGCAAAACTGTTTCTTAGGCCATATAGGGGTTTAAAGGTATAACCACACAGCTCATTCTACAAGTCTGTGTTAACTGGAGTAAAAACAAAATCTGACCCAAATCTGGAAAGGAGACTTCCTGTATCTGAACATTTTCTACTTTGGTAGCTTGTTGACCCATGTTCTTGCTCTGTTAAAAGCACCAGAACCTATTTAATTATTCATTTCCTGTTTAATAGTTTGATATTTATTTTAATAATTAACATTTCAAAATGTATCAGAAACCCCAGGATGGGTTCAACCCAAGGATTTCTCCTACTAAAGAGACACCTACCAAGCAAGACGGTTTTCTAGAGAAACATTACATGGCCCATAGCCCAGACTCATGTCTGAATCTGCTGTTGTTACCTGTTTCTTCATGAAATGTCAGACAAATACAACATATCTCTGAAATCTCAGACATCTTTGTGACATCCTGTTCATCTATCTTTCAGTAACAGGTCATCAACCTTTCAGGGCATATGGGCATGAAAACTTGTGGGGTTTATGACCAAAGGTCATGTGTGGTCTTCTACTCTTCATGCAAGAAGATGGTGCAGCACTTTCACTATCCATATACTAGCACTGGAAAAGGAACCAAAGCAGCTGTGAGTGGAGGAGAAGAATATCCACTCCAAAAATGCATTTGTACTAGAAGAAGTAAATTTGTCTAATTAAAAGGATAAGGCATCAGACAATCTTTTACCACATCATGCAGTATTTGTGGGGAGGGTTGGACTGTAGCCTTAGCTGGGGCTTCCTCTAGGTGGGCCCAACTTTGCACAAACATAATTTCCGATGACACAATCTAATTTTTAATAAGTAGCCAACATGGTTCTGATGCCAGAATAGAAAAACAGAAAAATAATCAGGTAAATTAAATTAAAAAAAAAAAAAAGATAAATAAAAACTCAGAAAGTAACATACTGGTCAGACAGACTGTTGTAGTACAAAGGGTAAATGGTATTTTGGAAATAAGCTCCAAGAAACTTCCTGTTGCTACTAAATGGAGTTTTGCTATTAAAATTATGACATCAGAAGACTTCATAATAGAGAGAATAGTCCATAGCATCAGTTGACTGTGAGGGCTATGTGATCTTTGAAACTGGAGGTTTTTAAGAACAGCTTGCATAGGAATCTAGTGGTCTTTTTAGTGTTTTTCAGCTGCTAGGGATCTCAACTGAATGTTTTGTAGTAACTTGTTTGTATGTGTGTGCGTGTTTGTCTATGTATATGTATGCACACAATGGGTGTTTAAGCGAACAAGTTCTTATAAAGTAAGAAGACAATACTAATTATTCATTATTCATTCATTATGAACACAATACTAATTATTGGAATATTTAGTGGTTATAAGCCAGAAAACATCAAAAACCCAAAACAATTGCTTTGTATAGGACCCTATGTATTTCTCCTGTGCAGAGTTCCTCATACAAACTCAAGGTAACACTTGCCTGTCTCTGCAAGGCTGGGGACAGCCAGTAAAATCTCCGTCGAGAGCTGCTTCATAGGCACAAGATGCTCACGGCTGTGCCATGCCTGGAGCGAGCATGTGGGCTGCTTGCACTTAGTACAGTAGGAGAGTAAGTCTTAGTAGGTTTTAATGACACCTGAAAGTTCTGGTTGGGACTCTTCTCCCTCAATGTTGCAGCTGCTCTTGCAAAGCCTCTGTCAGATCTGATATATTTAGAGTAACTCTTAGTTTTAGAGGGTGAAAGGAGAATGGATAGGATGTCTCTGCCATGTTCCTTTCTGCCTGGTTTTCTATGACTCTTTGAGAACAAAACCTTGAAATCTGAGTAAGACTATTTTCAACCATCACCAATCTCCAAGACTCTTAAGCCTGAAAATTTGGGGAAACATTTATTGACAAGAAGCTGTCACTTTCATTTGTGACAGACATTGTCTTGTTTGGTTGTTGCTTTGGTTTTTGCCTGTTTCAGCTGAAATATCCTTTCCATGTGTATGGGGAGGATAGAATTATGCAGGAATGATTTCTTCTAATCCTTAGAAAACACCCCCATAGTCTTCTGTTGGCTGCTTCTAATGGCTCCTGTTTTCCAACAGATTTATGTGTTTATGGCATTTTAATCAAGTCTCCTTATTAAAGGTGTGAGCACCATTTTATGTGGGGTGAAGGTGTGAGCACAATCTACATCAACACCTGACAGAGCCTGGTGATTATACATAACCTACATAACAGCTTTTCTGTTACACTTTTGACTAAGTTCTCACTCATTTCCTAAACCTAGACAAGATAAGCAACCTGCTTTCCTATTAGAATCTCATACCCACTGCCCACCATTACAGTCAGCTATCAATGAATGTGGTTACTAAGATTTACTGGTGCCTGCTAGTACCAGCTAAGCCTTCTTTATCTAGGGGAAAAAAAAAAAGAAGTCCTGGTGAGTACATGTGTTTATAAGATTTAGAGTAGGGATTAAAATCTGGAAGATAAATTTTCCTTCCCATTTCAACCTATTGCCTGGGCAGGATGTGTTCTGTCACTTAACACAAGTGAAGACTCTGGCATGAAAACCAGGATGTGTTTTAATCTATTAATCAAAACCATTGTAAAACTATCTTTAGACCTTGTCCAGACAAGAAAGAAAAATCATGTCCAAACAGAAATAAATAGTTAAAACAAATTCTTACCTGCTTTATTTCTACTGGTCTTTTACCCCCTTTTTTCTAAATGGTTGGGATGTAGTTGGAGTTTTATTGTTGAAGGGTGAACAGAGAGCCCTCAAATGACATATTTCAAGTCTGTAATGATTATGAGTATTTTTATTAATGTTAAAATGACCAGAAGAGTCACCAAGAAGGTGTTCATTTGTACTGGATATTATGCCAACATCTAGAAAGACTTTTCTTCTACAAAGACTTCAGAAAGGTTTAAGAACCTAAAGGTATTAAAACTTTCCCAAAACAAAACTTCAGTGCTTGACATGGCTGCTGAACTCTAGCAAATATATGAATGACTGAATTGTCACTTCAGTATCTACGGATTCTTATTTTGGACATTCAGATTACTTTTGTTACCTGTTTCTAGGATTGATACTGATCTTTCTATTGGTTCTTCTTGAGTAAGCTCAACCAACTCACTATAGTGATGGTAGGAACTAGTCCTTTCACCCCTTCTGTGAATCAGTGCTCTCCTAGGGTAGTTGCACTCTTAAAAATTATTTCTCTAAACAAAGAACGTTGCAACGATGTTTCATTAATCTAGTCTATTTTACTACTAAAAATCAAGTAAATTGATAAATCGAGTAAATTGAAAAATCAAGTAAATTGAAAATTTATTGAAAATTCAAGTAAACTGAAAAAAAGAGAAAGTAAATTGAAAATGGTAAAAAAGAAAGTAAATTGAAAAAATAGAAAATTCAAGTAAATAGAAATATAAAAATATTTCTGCTTCATTTGCTCTATCTGTTCTGTCACGTTCTCCTCCAGTAGTTAAGAACATTTCTGCACCAGGATTTATCAACTGCCTCTCAAATTCCAGAAAGATATTTTTTAACCTGCTCCTTTATAGCCAGTCTCAGGCTTTAAGTCTCGCCATATGACCCTCAAGTAATAATTAGAGCAATTAGTTCCTTCCCCTCTGGGATAACTGCTGTCAGAAATTGAGCATGCTTTCCTGAAAGTTACTCTAAATGGTAAGAAAGAAAGAAAGAAAGATGCAAAAGAAAGAAAAAAAAGAACAGTGCAAAAAAGGGAAAAAAGGTGTGAAAGAAAGAATGGTGCTAAAGAAAGGTACAAAAGAAAGGTGTGAAAGAAAGAAAGAAAGGTGCAAAAGAATGAAAGAAAGGTGTGAAAGAAAGATGAGAAAGAAACCAATTCCCATTGAACAACTGAAAGGAAGGAAAAAGCTGCAGACACAAACAGGCAAAAGTAAATTGGAAAAGGAAAAGCAAGACAAGACAGTTTTCCACATTCCATTTGTGTGATGCTGCCTCACTCACAAACACTACATGTAAAACATTCCTTCTTACAAGCAACAGACCTCCTACCCCAGGTGCCATCAAAAATTATGAGAGGGGGAAAAAAAGAACTCATATCTTAAAAGAAACTCTGGTTTTCATCAAAAAGTATTGCTTGAAGGCAGCCATATGACTGGAAATGTGAAAAAAAAAGAACAAGTTTTTTTCTCTAAATTTCTATGTAATTATGCTCAGCCAAAAGAAAAGCTGAGCAGTAATGAGCAGCAACCTGAATTTACCAAGTTAAAAGGAGAAACACTGTAGTGGAATAATTTGCTAGAGGGGATTAGGTGCAGGTCAGCGTAGCCTTCTGTGGTCAGCATCAACAACAGCAGAAATTCATTACAAATCTGGTGCCAAGAGTATGAATGCTGTATTTAATGATTTCAAAGCTTGGTTTTGTCCAGAATCAACACAAAACCTGACACTTTAAGATTTCTTTTGGAAAGAAATACTACAAGCTGTTTTATTTCTTTTAAAGACTCTGTTTGAAAAACATAGAAATATTTCTTTATTTTGTTATTATTTTATTATTTTATATACCTCACTATATGCAAAAATATTTAAACAAAAAATCTTGATATTTGATTCAAACATATAGAAAAGGGACAGATTAAACTGCCAAAAGTGTTCTTCACCTTTTTTTTTTTTTAATGAAAATGAAATACTGCTGAATTTCACATGGACACAGAATATTTTCTCCCAACAATAATAAAGCCAGCACTTTTGAATAAGTCAGAACTTTGCTGTTGCATTACTGCAGATGTATTGCTTAAGTGCACTGAATCTAGGAGGGAGTACAATGAATGTAGTTAATATGAAATTATTATTTTGGACTGTGAAAGAGGGAAAAAGAATCAATAAAAGAATCTTGAAATGATTTCATGTCACTTGTCTTATAACACCCTAATTTTTCTATTTTTCTTCTTTCTATGAGGACACCCTTGTGTCTCCCACCTCTGCCGCTATTTTCTTAAGAAAATATCTCAGGATGAGATTGAGATTTTACCACAGTATAACAGGTGAAAAATTATGTACTTCAGAAGTGGAAAAAAAGAGCTAACTAGGATTCAGAAAGTGAATCAACTTCTGCTTAACTCTTGATCCTTGGAAGAGATAATCATGCCCTGTATTTAAATAAATGCCAGTTTTCATTGCTCAACTGCCCTGGAGAAGAGGTCTGGGACAGAAAGCTTCTTCTGCCCTCTCTTGTCCATGAGAGCAGGGAGTGAGAAGCAACAGAAGAGAGGCTTGGAAGAACTGAGAGAAGGTCACTGACTACACTGAATCAATGCTATCCTATCTGATGTGCAACCCCAAGGAAGAAGATCATCCATGAGCATATGTAACATGCAGCTGATCTTAGATCAAGTTGACTGGGAGAGAAGAAGAACTGAGCAGCCTAGGAGTGATAAAAATTACACAGGAGTCATTTTCATGTGAACATTTCATGAACATTTCATGTGAACAACTGATACTGAGGGAGATGGAGGAGGGAACTATAGGTCTGACCCTGGTGCCAGTGTAAGTTATGGAGCAGATCATTTTGAGGACAATCACACAGCAAATCCAGGACAACCATGGGATCAGGCCCAGTCAGCATAGGTTCATGAGAGGCAGGTCCTGCTTGGCTGACTTGATATCCATCTATGATGAGGTGACCCGCCTAACGGACAAGGGGAAGGCTGTAGATGTTACTCACTTGGATTTTAGTAAGGCCTTTGACACTGTCTCCCACCACATTCTCCTGGAGAAGCTGGCGTCACATGGTTTAGACAGGTTTACTCTTTGCTGGGTTAGGAACTGACTAGAGGGCTGAGCCCAGAAAGTAATGATCAATAGGGTTCATTCTAGTTGGTGGCTAGCCATGAGTGGTGTTCCCCATGGCCTAGTATTGGAGCCAGTTCTGTCTGATATGTTCATCAATGATCTGGATGAGGGGATCAAGTGCACCCTCAGAAAGTTTGTGAATGACACCAAGATAGGAGGGAGCAGTGTTGATCTGCTTGAGGGTAGGGAGGCTCTGCTGAGGGATCTGGATAGACTGGATTGCTGGAGTGAGACCAATGGGATGAGGTTCAACAAGGCCAAGTGCCAGGTCCTACACTTTGGTTACAACAACACCATACAACACTGCAGGCTTGGGGAAGAGTGGCTGGAAATCTGCCTGGCAGAGAAGGACCTGGGTGTGCTGGTTGGCAGCTGACTGAACACGAGCCAGCAGTGTGCCCAGATGGCCAAGAAGACCGAGAGCACCCTGATCTGTATTAAAAATAGTGTGACCAGTAGGATCAGAGAAGTGATCATGCCCCTGTACTCAGCACTGGTGAGACCATACCTCGAATACTGTGTTCAGTTTTGGGTCCCTCATTACAAGACAGATATAGAGGCATTAGAGTGTGTCCAGAGAAGGGCAATGAGGCTAGTGAGGGGTCTAGAGAATAAGTCTTATGAGGAGTGGCTGAGGAAACTGGGGTTGTTTAGTCTGAGGACTCTCTCTACAACTACCTGGAAGGAGGTTGTAGCAAGATGGGGGTAGGTCTGTTCTCCAGGGTTAAGAGTGAGAGGACAAGAGCAAATGACCTCAAGTTGCATCGGGGATGTTTAGATTAGATGCTAGGAAAAATTTCTTCACTGAAATGGTTGTTAAGCATTGGAACAGGCTGCCCAAGGAGGTGATGAAATCGCAGTCCCTGGAGGTGTTTAAAAACCATATAGATGTGGTACTTAAGAACATGGTTTAGTGGCATGGTGGTGATAGGTAGATGGTTGGACTTGATCTTCGAAGTCTCTTCCAACCTTAATGATTCTGTGATTCTGTGAACAGATATGCATCAGGACACACTGGTAAAGACTGAGTGCTTAATAACAATACTAGATGTGTTTAGATGTGTTTTTCAGGTTAACAGAATTTTGAGTTTATGTTCTGAGACACGAATGTCAATAAAGGCACTGACCGATTATTTAACTTTGCACAGCTGCATGAATTTGGAGCAATCACAATGAAGGCAGAGAAACTGTAGTGGTATAAAACACTGGATTACTGCGCTGCTGAAAAAAGGATAAGCAACACCCAAATCCTCGCATAATGAACTCCTCACATATGGTTAATGCAGTATGAATTCAAATGAAATACAGAAATCTAAAACAGGGTGAGCAGATCATGGCTGACATCAGACACTGCAGGTATATTTATATTTTATTCAATATTTCATCAGAGATCAAGAAGTGCAACTGACATACATTCAAATGAGGTAATTCCCTTGTCCTTGAGGTCAGTCTAACATGAATGTGGCCTCTTCAACTAGATGAAGTGATATATACAGGAACTGCCAACTTAATTAAACAGAATAAAATATGTGACCTCATGCACCTTTGATAATTTGCACCTTTCTCACTACTGGTACAAAATATAAATGGTAGAACATGTAATTGATGAGTTAAGGTGTCTGTACAAATACTAATCAGCTAAGAATCATGGAGGGCATCAAGTCTTATAAGGAATCTGCTCTAAACAAAAGGGTAATGGAAAAACTCACATGAACTCTTGTGATACAACACTCTGAACCTTAGAATAACATTTAGAGCTTCAAAGAAACCTAAATGAACAAGGTTGAATCTTTCCAGCACAAAGGTGACAACGATGCAGGTACAAAGGAGAACAAGCATGAGTTTAGAAACATTTTTATTAGATAGAAGTCCAGTCAAGTTTACACAATTCTGCTTCAGAAATAAAATCTCTTCCATTTATTTTGATTATGTTTCCTTGGCGTCTGGGTCTAGAGGAAAACCTATACATTGTAGTCATGCACACTAAATCTCCACATTAAAGTTACTGTGGTGCTTTGCGAAGGCAAGTCCTTCTGTGAAGGTGCAAAACATGTTAAAAATATAGAAATTGAAGGATATAATGAAGTGTGTGGTGGCACTGCTAAACTTAGTGAGCGTGGGTACATGTCATGTACATATGTGGGAGGACATGGGAAGGATTCAACTTTTGTAAGGGGATATCAAACTTAACATCCCATCTAAGAAAGTTTTTTAGCTTCAAACGTAAAAATGCTGCCTTGCAATAGATTATAACATCACATCTGTAAATATGATTTGAAGGACCTTCCACTCTCAGATTTCATTGACAAGAGAACTCAGCAATTACTGTCAAAGGAAAAAAATAATGTGTAAGATCTCAGGAAAATGCTACTTTCTCAAAGCTAAACCTATTTCCAAAACACCTATGGGCTGAGTGGTGGCACAGTACTTCAAGAGGGATGGTCTCCAGTGCAAATTTTAGTGGCAAAAGTATAAGCTTTGTTACTTGTTTCCAAAATGCATTTCTTAGGTTTTTCATCAAAAACATATGGTTTTGACCAGTCCTCAAGAGAAAAAGCCTGACTGCAGGCAACTAAATATATGTTCAAGTAAGAGTCCAAAGAAAGATTCTGTCCAGTGAACACCCTTTCAACTAATACTTTCACTGAAGGCTGCAAAGATGGAAATGTAATTGTATTTCTTATCTGCACTTCTCTATGTTGAGGCAGTGTGGTGTTTTACATGTCTAGGAAAAAGCATGGTGAAGTGGAGAAATTCTGAGAGGGAAGGTGTCAGATCTATAGTTACACACAGTGTTAACATATGCTTGGGCTCCCAATCCACTTTCTCCTCTACATCACCTGCCTGCTGAGTTGAACATCTTGGAGGTGGTGAGACAACACGACAAGGAAGGACTGTTTTCCAGCTCTAGCAGAACACAGAAAAGGTGTAAATGGGCCAGATGATACAAGGGATTAAATTCCTCTGCAAGGAAATTGCCTGAGGTTGCACCAGGGGAGGTTTAGTTTGGATATTAGGAATCATAGATATGGCATGATGGTGATAGGTTAGTAGTTGGACTTAATGATCTTAGAGGTCTCTTGCAATATTAATGATTCTGTGATTCTCTGAAATCTACCACTAAACCATGTCCCTAAGTGCCACATCTATATGTTTCTTACCTCCAGGGACAGTGACTCCATGGTGACTTGGCAGTGTTAGGTTTATGGTTGAACTCAGTGATCTTAAAGGTCTTTTACAACCTAAATGATTCTATGACTATGTTTTCCCAGAGACACTACCTTCCTGGCTGATGGGATAGGCTATGAATTGTGATGGGACCACTGAAGCCAGTTGTAACCATCTGAAATCATCTGGAATTGGCTGAATGGCAGATAAGTACATGAAGAGTACATGCAAAATTCCCACTGAAGTTGTAAGGTACAGCCCTGTGTTCACATAGTGGTCTGACATAGGTCATTGGTTAAGGGAAGATTGACCTACTGGTCTAGTATCCTTAGATAACAATCCTATTGCTGATTGAAACAGAAAACAAAGCGTTCTTTTGTGTAGGTGCTTATATATCTAAGTTTCCTTCTTTAAACAAAATTTTAGAATGTCTCAAGAGACAAAATCTTCCTCATTTTGATCATGAGTTAAATGCTACTAGAGTGTAAAGAGAACCCCACACTAACTTTACACAATGCAAAGTTAACACTGTATCAAAAAAAAGATTGCTACGAAGAGCTGTGATTTTATTCTTATCACTGCCATTAAGGCATGCAAACTGGATCTCAATGTACTCTTCAAGCGGCCACTCAAATTGTTAGACTTATAACCTTTGAGCAGGAAAGAAGGCAGAATAGCTTTGATTTGTGAAAATCCAAACAACAAAATGGTATTTAGCATGGTCATTACTGTGGGTAGACCTGCAGTGCTTGAAATTACTTTCTATGAGATCAACAGTGAAGAGAAACTATGAGCCATCTAAACTTGAAGGAATTGGGTAGAAAGCAAGAACATCAAGGAGAAATGAGATCAAAAATGGTGTATATTGTCTCTTTGGTGCAAATAGTTACTCCTATTGACATTCATGAGAGATGCATGAGTATGTATGTCCATGAATGAAGTTGCAAAAAGTTTCTGGGTCTGATTCTTCAGAAGCTTTTAAATTGCACACAGGCAAAAATTTACCAGAGGGAGACAGAAGTGAGCATAGGCCTCTTGTACCAGCATGGCTACCCAGGGCATATATTCCCTGGGATTTCCTCTGCAGCTTCAGAGTCATCATTGCATTAGGGCTTAATCATGAAATACTCCTTTCCCCTTGCATCGCTGTGACAGGCCATGACCTGTGGAGAATCAGGGAAAAAAAAAAATCAGATTTATCTCATTAAAGTAATTGAACATATTGCAAGTTTTTTAAGGTATACCACTAAAAAGAGTATCAAAAATAAACTTGAGAACTTGCACTGCAAAGTATTTCTCAGTGTTTTGGTTACAAAGGGAACACAAAGAGACTAGCTCTGTTGTAGATCCATATGTCTGATCAAATTAATATCCAAATTTAAAATGATAAAATGTCTCTTATGAGATTAAGGGCTCCTACCACTTCAAATACCAGCTCTGAGCTCTAATCTCTAATGTTTTACTGCCATAAAATTACATTACAGCTACAATAATTTTTTATAATGGAAAACATTCTTCCATTGTCTTAGCACATAAAAATAACTATAGATTTTGTAATTTTTAAAATCTTCAAAGAAAAGCGATCCATGAGAGGCCAAGCATGATCAAAACCTAATTTTAAAAGTGATTATTTGGGAATACTATATTACTGAGAACAGGAATGATTAGTTGCTGAATAAGAATTAGCTACTGAACAAGAATTAACTGCAGAACAGGATGGAAATCTGCTAAGCAAGATCAGTGATACAGAAAGTGAAATAAATATAAAAAGAACAGTGACACAAAGAAAGAGTACAAAGCAGAGAGGGCAATATAAAATGATAGATTAATAGCGGTCTTGCAGTCCATTCCTTTCAAAACTTTTCTGTCTGTAGTTTTGTATATGCTCCCTATTGAGCCTTCAGTCCCACAAATAGGTGTGAGAGTAAAAGTTGACTCATGATCAGCTCAACAGGAATGTATTTATGTTTACATTTCATTACAGCTTCCAGATCTGAAGAAGTGGGAGTGACCTACTTCTTTCTGTTTCTAAATAGTTGAGTTTTGTGAGTGGCAAGACTCAAAGAGAAAATGTATGTTTACGTGCGTGACAAGAATCTGGAGTCAGAACAGTTAATGGAGCTATTGAAATAATAGCAAACTAGTTCTTCAGAGCCTTGTCTAATCTCTAATATTGATTAGAGAGCCTTACTACAGTACATGTTATATTCTGCTTGCATTTGTCTTGGATTGTCCTTAGAAGCAATTGGCTTCAAAGACACCAGTTTTGGTTAAATGACCAATGCCTGATCCAGTATTATAGTTTTAGGGACCTAATCATCTACAGTACCTTTAAGATCACTGAATTCAACTCACACTAACTCAGACTAACACTGCCAAGCCCACCACTAAACCATTTCTCTAAATGTCACATCTGCACATCTTTTAATACTTCCAGGGATGGTCCCTGAACCACTTCCCTGAGCAGTCTGCTCCAATACTAGACAAGCCTTTCTGTGAAGAATTTTTTCCCAATATCCAGTTTATACCTCCCCTGATGCAACTTGAAGCTGTTTCCTCTTGTCCTATCACATGTTACTTAGGGAAAGAGATCAATTCTCACCTCACTACCACCTCCTTTCAGGTAGTTGTAGAGAGTTAAGTTCTCCCTTGAGCCTTTTGTTCTCCAGGTAACAAGCCCAGTTCCCTCAGCCACTCCTCATAAGACTTGTGCTCTAGATGCTTCATCAGCTTTGCTACCCTTCTTTGGACATGCTCAAGCAACTCGATGTCTTTCTTGTAGTAAGCTGCTNCATTTCTCTAAATGTCACATCTGCACATCTTTTAATACTTCCAGGGATGGTCCCTGAACCACTTCCCTGAGCAGTCTGCTCCAATACTAGACAAGCCTTTCTGTGAAGAATTTTTTCCCAATATCCAGTTTATACCTCCCCTGATGCAACTTGAAGCTGTTTCCTCTTGTCCTATCACATGTTACTTAGGGAAAGAGATCAATTCTCACCTCACTACCACCTCCTTTCAGGTAGTTGTAGAGAGTTAAGTTCTCCCTTGAGCCTTTTGTTCTCCAGGTAACAAGCCCAGTTCCCTCAGCCACTCCTCATAAGACTTGTGCTCTAGATGCTTCATCAGCTTTGCTACCCTTCTTTGGACATGCTCAAGCAACTCGATGTCTTTCTTGTAGTAAGCTGCTCCAAACTGAACACAGTGTTTGAGGTGTGGCCTCACCAGTGCTGAGTACAGGGTAACGATCACATCCCTAGTCCTGCTGGCCACACTATTTCTGATACAGGCCAGAATGCTCTTGAGCTTCTTGGCCACCTAGGTGCACTGCTGGGTGATGTTCTGCTGGGAGTTGACAAACATTCTGAAGTCCTTTTCTACTGGGCAGATTTCCAGACACTCTGCCCCAAGCCTGTAGTGTTGCACGGGATTGTTGTGACCAGAGAGTAAGATCCAGCATTTGACCTTATTGAACCTCATCCCATTGGCTATAGTCATTGATCCAGCCTGTTCAGATCCCTTTGCAGAGCCTCCTTACCCTCAAGCAGATCAACACTGCTGCCCAACTTGTTGTCACCTGCAAACTTACTGAGGGTACACTTGATCCCCTCGTTCAGATCATTCATGAACATATTAGACAGAACTGGCTCCAATACTAGCCATGGGGAACACCACTTGTGACTGGCCACTAGCTGGATTTAACTCCATTTACCACAACTCTCTGGGCTTGGCCATCCAGCCAATTCCTTACACATCAAAGAGTACACCCATCTGAACCATGAGCAGCCAGTTTCTCCAGGATAATAGTGTGGGAAACGGTGTTAAAACTTCACTTACTTGGCACTAAGGTCAGGCTGACAGGACTGCAGTTCCTTAAATCCTCCTTCTGACTCTTCTTCTAGATAGATGTCACATTTTCTAACCTCCAGTCAACTGGGACCTCAATGGTTAGCCAGGACTGCTGGTAAACGATGGAAAGTGGACTAGTGAACACTTCAACCAGCTCCCTCAGTACCCTTAGGTGGATCCCATCCAGCCACATAGACTTGTGTACATCTAAGCAGTGTAGCAGGTCACTAACGATTTCTCCTTGGATTACGGGAGCTTCCTTCTGCTCCCCACCCCTGTGTTCCAACTTAGGGGCTGGGTACCCCGAGAACAACTACTCTGACTATTAAAGACTGAGGCAAAGAAGGTGTTCAGTACCTCAGTCTGTTCCTTATCCTTTGTCACTATATTTTCCCTGCACCCAATAGAGGATGGAGATTCTTCTTAGCCCTCCTTCTGTGGTTAATTTATTTATAGAAAGATTTTTACTGTCTTTTAATGCAGTATCCAGATTAAGTTCTTTTTGGGCTTCAGACCTTCTAATTTTCTCTTTGTGTAACCTAACAACATCCTTGTAGCTCTCCTGAGTTGCAAGTCCCTTCTTCCAAGGGTCATAAACTTCCTTTTTCTCCCCAAGTTCCAGTCAAAGCTTTCTGTTCAGCTGGGCCAGTCTTCATACCTGCCAGATCATCTTTCAGCACAACCTGTTCCTGAACCTCTAAGATTTCCTTCTTGAAGAATTTTCACCCTTCCTGGACTCCTTTGCCCTTCAGGATTGCCTCCTGTATTAAACAAATGGCATCAAGCACTGACCAGGCAGAGGAGGAGGAGGTAAATAAGAGTTAAATAAGATATGGAACATGTAGGTCAGAGGAGGAGCTCCATTGTGGTGCAGGTATCAACAGCAGCAGTAGGGAACTCATGCTGGAGTATGGGAGGAGAGGAGATAATAGGATGCAACAGAAGAGAGGAATTTCTGTGTACTCACTGTAACCTCTCCCACCGTCCTTCCTGTGCCACATGAGGAGGTAAAGGAATTAGAAGTGAAAATGAGAAGTGGATCCTGTGAACGGGAAGGTGTTGCTTTTAATGTATGCCTTTTTGTTTCACATTATCCAAATTAATAATTACATTCTTATTTTAATTAACTAAAAATTAATTTTCCCCAAGTTGAGTCGGTTTTACCATAACAATAAGTGGTAAGCGATATCCCTGTCTTTATCACAACCCATGAGCTTTCTCATTCTTCTTCCTATTTTTTTTTCCTGTTCTCATTGTAAGGGTTTTAGTGGGGGGTGAGTGAGTGGATGATTGGAAGTTTAGCTCTTAGCCAAGGTTAACCTATCAAACTAGGTCTAGTTCTTAACACTGTGCCCTTTGCACTTCAAATACATGAACTACTTCTCTAATTCTAGTTTTTTCACTTGGATGTGCTGTGAAAAATAGATTGCAAACTTGCAATGTTAGTTGCTGCATATTCAGAGTTTTTCTGTGAATTGTAGAAAAGCATTACTCATTAGTCTTTAAACTCAGAAATTTAAGGAGCAATAAATGTAATAAAGCAAGACAAAAAGAAACAAAACAATTACCAGTGAGAAAGTTGACACGATTGCTCTGCATTTTTGAACTCTTGCATCTTAAGACGGAACAATATATCATACATAAGAGAAACTGACTCAAGAAATCTCTGTAAATGACTTGTGGATCTGAGGGGATTGTTCTGGCCAGAGATAAATTGAAATAAGAATAATCTTATCTTTGGGTAGTTTTTGATATACAACTTAAAATTCTTTGAAGTGTCTAAGCAAGTTTAATACATTAAAGGAAATTGTCTCCAAACATTCTTTTTTTCACAACAGTTATAATTCCATGGATTCAAATTCCTCCTTTTTACAAGTTAAAACAATAAAATGAAGCATATGTAAGCTTTTTAAATGGTATCTTTTGGAAATAAAAACAGTCCTTTAAGTCAATTTCATACATTTTTCATATGTTTTGAACTTTTTAAAAGGAACATCTTCCAAAATTATACTAAATGAAGCCCTGGGTAGCAAAAAATTTCCTATGAACATTGTTTTTGTGTTACTGTTAAATTGCTTCCAGTACATTAGATAGGTTTCTTGCATAACAAGTCCTTCTGCTTTTTCTTCTCTGCTATTTCTAATTGTTATTCTTCTTTATTCACCGCTAGGGACAGGGAATTATCTGACAGATATTGCCACTTGTTTAAGTAGAAACTTAGGAGACTGGTCTAAAATTGAACAAATTACTAAAACTAAAACTAAAACTAAAAATTCTGGTTGGGTTGTCTACTGGGACTGAACGTGACATCCAGGGCTAGTCACTCACCCCCACACCTTAGGACTTCCTCAATGAGGAAGAAAAGGAGGGTTATTGTAGTAGGTGACTCTCTTCTGAAGGAAACAGAGGGGCCTATTTGCAGACCAGACCCATCCCACAGGGAAGTCTGCTGCCTCCCTGGAGCTCAGGTTAGAGATGTTAAAAGGAAGCTCTCTGTTCTAGCAAAGCCCTCTGATTATTACCTCTTGTTAGTTATCAAGGTCAGTAATGATGAGGTTGCAGAGAGAAGCCCGAAGGCAATTAAGAAGGACTTTAAGGCATTGGGGTGACAACGTGAAGGCTCAGGTGCACAGGTGGTGTTCTCATCAATCCCTCAAGTGGTAGGGAGTTTCTTGAATGTATGGAAAATAATTTCCTGACACAACTGGTAGATGAGTGTACCAGGAAAGGTGCCTTGCTTGACCTCCTGTTCACAAATAGAGAAGGACTAGTGGGAGATGTGGTGGTCAGAGGCCGTCTTGGGCTTAGTGATCATGATTTGGTTAAATTCTCAGTTAGAATGGTTAGGGTTGGAAGGGACCTCTGGAGGTCATCTAGTCCAACCCCCCTGCACTGGGCAGGGACATCCCCAACTAGGTCAGGTTGACCAGAGCCCTGTCAAGCCTCGCCTTGAATGCCTCCAGGGATGGGGCCTCAAGCACGTCTCTGGATAAACTCTCAGTTCTTAGCAATGTAAAGAGAGGGGTTAGCAGAACCTCCACCTTGGATTTCCAGAGGGCAGACTTTGGACTCTTTGGAACACTGGTTGAGAGAGTCCCTTGGTATATAGTCCTGAAAGGTAAAGGGGTCCAGGAAGGCTGGACTCTCTTCAAGAAGGAAATCTTAAAGGCCCAGGAGAGAGCTATCCCCAGGTGCCGTAAGACTAAAGGGCAGGGAAATGGCCAGCCTGGTTGAATAGGGAGCTTTTGAAGAGGCTTAGGAAGAAAAGGAGGGTTTATCACCTCTGGAAGAAGGGCCAGGTAACTCAAAAGGAGTACAGAGCTCTTATCAGGTTATACATAGAGAAAATTAGGAAGGCAAAAGCCCAGGTGGAACTCAATTTGGCCACTGACATAAAGGATAACAGTAAAAAGAGAACCAGGGAGAATC
This sequence comes from Bucco capensis, assembly GCA_013396975.1. Taxonomy (NCBI): domain Eukaryota; kingdom Metazoa; phylum Chordata; class Aves; order Piciformes; family Bucconidae; genus Bucco; species Bucco capensis. The sequence continues at coordinate 22,604 of VWZO01011450.1, read as the reverse complement.
TCCATCCCTTGCCGGATGACGGGGAAAACATTGTAACCAAGGATGAGGAAAACGCTGTTGTCCTTGCCTCTGTCTTTAATGGGCAGACCAACTGCTCCCAGGGTGTTCAGGCTGCTGAGTTTGAAGACAAGGATGGAGAACAGTGCAACCCTCACATTATCCAGGAAGAGGTGGTTTATGACCTGCTTGTGCACCTGGACACTCGTAAGTCTATGGGGCCAGATGGCATTCACCCAAGAGTACTTAAGGAGCTG
>VWZO01011450.1:826-10955 GCA_013396975.1 Bucco capensis | reverse complement strand
TGGGTTGGAAGGGACCTCTGGAGGTCATCTAGTCCAACCCCCCTGCAGTGGGCAGGGACATCCCCAACTAGATCAGGTTGCCCAGAGCCCTATCAAGCCTCACCTTGAATGCCTCCAGGGATGGGGCCCCAACCACCTCCCTGAAATGTATGTAGACAGAGCCTACATATGAAGGCAACTCTACAGAACTCTGCAGGGAACAATTCAAGACACTTCTTAACCTGTCTTCCCATTGCATTTGTAAATGCTATTTTATACTCTAGAAGATGAGATTATGTATGAGTTTGGGACAAAATTGTGGGACTATTAGGTATTTGAGACAGAATTTATTTCTGTTTCAGTGCTGTCTGCAAGTGAAGGAAATGTACAGCTTACTGTGACAGATACAATTTTTGTTTCAAACTTTAGAGGATTGTGATTAATAATTTATTAGTAATCAAAGATTAGCCCTATGTGCTCTGTCTTAGTAAAATAACAAACAGATTGAAAAGGGCAAAGGAAAAAAACCAAAGTCACCAGGAACAACCTGTTTGAGGTTTCACAGCAAATGAACAAGACACAGCAATGAGAGTGCAGTGGATGATGAAGATCAGAGCTCTGCTTTGTAGAAACACCATCACTACCACATAGACACATCGAACATAGGACTACATTTGCCAAAAAGAGGCCATGGAGGAGGAAAAGTCTGCCCAATTTTAAGGTGTGAAACAAAGTAACAATTGAAAAGTTTTAATTTAACCTCCTCATCCTTTAATTTAGGCAGGGAAAATATGTTTTGTCTGCAAATTGCCATGTTTACTCTAGGTAAAACCTAAAAAATGGGGTTTTTTTTGGTGGTGATTGAAAGCAATGCACCAAATTGTTCCTAAGTTGGAGATTGCTAAAAATTCCATGAGGAATTGGTGGATAAAATAAAAAAAGAGCTTTTCCATTTTAACCTTTTTAAAAAAATCTTTTATTGGTCAATATATGATTTTTATTTCCCATTAACCATATTCTGCATAGGCCAAGCTTTTTTGAAAACTCAGGTGACTATTCTATTTGAAGACAAAACACTTTAATAGTTACAAACATTTTTGAGGCCAAATCAGCTGTGACTAGGAAGGTACTCCTTCCTTTCCTTCCTTCCTTCCTTCCTTCCTTCTTTCCTTTCTTTCTTTTTCTTTCTTTTTTTTCTTCCCTCCTTCCTTTCTTTCTCTTCTTCTCTCTTTCTTTCTTTTCTTTTTCTTTTTCTTTTTCTTTTTCTTTTTCTTTTTCTTTTTCTTTTTCTTTTTCTTTCTCTTTTCTTTTTCTCTTTTCTTTTTCTCTTTCTTTCTTTCTTTCTTTTTTTTCTTCTGTTTCTTGACTGCCTTCCTTCCTGCCTTCCTGCTTTTCTTCCTGCCTTCCTCCTTGCCTCCCTCCCTCCCTCCTTCCCTCCCTCCCTTCTTTTCTTTCTCAATTGTTTTGTTTCTTAAATGAAAGCAGAAATTAAGCACCAGAATTAAAACTCAGATCAACTTGAAAGCCCACATTTTCTTTAGATGGTAATTTTTTCCCCAATATTGATTTTTGTAGTTTTATTAGGTGGTTAAAAGATAGCTAAAAGTTATAAATCAGATTGCAAACACCCTCCAGTTTTTTATGATAGAAACTCATTTTAGCCGTATAAAATCTATTGCATCCTTAAGTAGTTATTTTCTTGTTTGAGTTGGAAGAAAGTACTCATTCTTCCTTAGAGAAGATATGAAATTGCCAAGTCCCTCAAGGATCAGTCCTGGGACCAGTCTTGTTTAATATCTTTGTTGGCGACATGGACAGTGGCATTGAGTGCACCCTCAGCAAGTTTGCCGATGACACCAAGCTGTGTGGTGTGTCTGATATGCTGGAGAGAAGGGACCCAGAGGGACCTTGATTGATAGGCTGGAGAGGTGAGCCCATGCCAACTTCATGAAGTTCAGCAAAAACAAGTGCAAGTTCCTGCATCTGGGTCAGGGCAATCCTGAGCACTGATATAGACTGGGCAGTGACTGGCTTGAGAGCAGCCCTAATGAAAAGGACTTGGAGGTGCTGGTAGAGGAGAAGCTCAACATGAGCCACCAGTGTGACCAACCGTATCCTGGACTGCATCAAGAGAAATGTGGCCAGCAGGTCAAAAGAGGTGATTCCTCCCCTCTACTCCACTCTTGTGAGACACCACCTGGAATACTGTGCCCAGTTCTGGAGCCCCCAGTACAAGAAAGATATGGATGTGCTGGAATGTGTCCAGAGAAGGGCCACAAGGATGATCAGATGGCTGGAGCACCTCTCCTATGAGGACAGGCTGAGTGAGTTGTGATTATTCAGTCTGAGGAAGAGAAAGCTCCGAGGAGACCTTATTGAGGTGTTCTAGTTTCTGCAGGGGGCCGGAAAGAGGGCTAGTGAAGGACTTTTTAGGATGTCAGGCAATGATAGGATGAGGGGTAATGGACACAAGGGTAGATTTAGGTTGGATGTTAGGAAGAAATTCTTCACCATGAGGGTGGTGAGACACTGGCACAGGTTGCCCAGAGAGGTGGTGGAAGCCCCATCCCTGGCAGTTTTGCAGGCCAGGCTGGCTGGGGCTATGAGCAACCTGATGTAGTGGGAGGTGTCCCTGCCTATGGCAGGGGGGGGTTGGAACTAGTTGATCTTTAAGGTCCCTTCCAGCCCTGACAATTCTATGGTTCTATGACAAGCAATGATAAATTACTCTCATTTTCTGAGTCAAGTTTGGAAAATCCTGATTTTACTTGACTTACACAGACATGTGTACTCCAAAACAAATCCCTGTTTTGTCCTGTGGCAAGAATCTTTCTTTTCATTCACCTTGACAGGATGACTCTAATCTTAGTCTGTGGACTGTGAGCTCCTATTGCTATGCTGCTGAAATATTAGTTTTACAGGCATGACAACAATCACTGTGCTTTACTCTGATAGTTTTGTTCAAGAGGTTCATATTTAGAAGACAGTGATACATAATGCCAGACTTTTCCCTATCTCCAGGGAACAAATGTTGGGAATCAGTGCAACATTTTAAGCAATAACTTGGCATCTTTTAACACTTTATTGCTTGTGGGAAACATATTCATACAGAACCATAACAATGTGTGCAAGACAAACCCGATGTAAATATCCTATGAGATAAATGTTGACTTGTAGCTGTTTGACTTAAATCATACAACGTCCTGTATTGCATAAAAAAAGCATCCAATTTATATCTTTTTCCTAAAACTGTTAGCAGAATGTTCCAAAGTGTTGTCATGTGATTAAGAAGACAAAACTTTTGTTTAACAAAACTTTTTACCCAGACTTTCAATCATTAAAATAAGATGGAAGGATGAACTCAAGAAATTTACGTGAAATCTCATCTGTGCTGCAGATATTCTGCTTGAACTTTGAGAAATCATTTAACCCATATTTGCCTTAAGTTCCTCTTTATTATTTGAAGGTAATGATACTCAATTTGTCCTCCTGGGGGAACACCCTAAGAAATGCGTATGAGACTAGAAGCATATCTCCTTCGTTTCCCATAATGCTAAATGTACAGAAAGGAATTTTAAATGTGACTATCTCACTGGATGAATACTTGACAAGTTGATCATTTTAATGCTATTGTACAAAGATGGTATTGTATGTTAATGGCATGGCAGCAAATATGGCATAGTGAACTGGTATATTGTCTAAGTATTAGGGCATCATTTAAATTTAGCGAGTAGATATGACATACTGGAAAAGGATATTCGTTCTTTTGACTTAGGAGCTCTTGAAAATTATTTCTGCTTAGATTACTGCATCACAAATTCAGTGGGACAAAGGCCTTCTCTCTACCTAATTGAGACAGTAGGATCCTCACTGTGACTAGGGCACTCTGCTTGCGTATGGGTGGTAGTACAGAGGCAAGTACATTTGCATTGTAAGAATTGTTATATCAGACTGCTTGCTGGAGAGTAAATTTAACTTCCCAAGCTGTACCACAGAGAAAAGGTTGCACAGCAAATATTTGTGTTACACCGTAAACCACATAGCACAGATGGTTATTTAATGGAACCAGGAGACCTTCACTACCTAATCAGTTTATTTTTCTCACTCTTCCCTTTACACTCAAATTGTTACCTCCAAAGAAATAGGAAAAAATCTTTTTAAATCGAAATCAGAAAATGGTGCTGGAGATGCTAGCAAGTATTTTTGGTTTGGCCATATCCCTGTATAAGATAATTCACCTGTGCTTCAAGTTTATCATAAAAAGTGTTACTATTTTCAGAGATAAATGTAAAGCTGCAAGCTCAGATCAAGACCAGATCTCACTGATGTGGCAAATATCACTGCACATGAAAATTCATTATTACTTGTTTTCACAACCTTTCTAGTACTTGAATTTGTGGAGCAACTTGCACTCTACAAAGGGGTTTGAATGGTTTTAATTAAATGTTGATAAAACAGAAAAGGAATCTTGGGATGTGAAAACAAATTAATTCTGGTCATTAGTCACCTGACAAGCATATTACAGTACAGATTTTTTATAGATCCATGGGTGCTTGTGAAACTGGAAACCTCTATTCTAAATGGATTCCTTGTTAGCTGCTTTGAGTCACTGTGGATATCACTTTAGCTACCTACAGTCATTACAGAAACAGTTATGTAAAGTGCTTTCAAGACAATACATTTCCATGCCTGATTCTGAAAATGAATTCTGAAAGCTAAACTGTAAAAATATGGGATTAGTTTATTACAACTCAGAAACTGCTGTAAAATGTTGAAATGAACCAAACAGAATGTGTTGGTAATACGCAGCTGCCAGCCACTGTCATGGACGTTGCAGAAGTATGTCCCATATTCCCCCTCTTGCCCCAGTTTATTCTTTTCTGTTTGCTACATCTCAGCTGAAATTAGCATTTGGCCTCTGCTCTTTGCATCCAATATGGTCCTTTTGTCAAATGAGAAAAAAACAACTCAGGTAATAAAACAGGCTAGCTCCCCCATCACCCTTGGCTAAACCATGAGGAATTAGAAGGGTACTGATTAGTCTTATTTCATACAGAGTTCAAGTCTGTTCTTTAGATAAAAGAGACTGATCTGTGTAAATGGAAAACAATGTGGTGTACATAGGATGAAATCCTCCATGTTCCCTAGAAATCTGCTACTAAGATGTATCTTACTGGGATTATGAGGGAGAGATAATGCCTTCTATTTCTATTCAATTTATGTTGGCAGTTTCTATGAGTTCTACCAGATCTGAGATTACTTTTACAAATGTACTATTGCTTGAACTTGCTTTATTTTACTTATAATGAGGAAAACAGCTTCTTATGTGTCAGTTTATCAGCACAGAATATTGCAGAAACTGAAGGATATTTGGATATACAGATTATATATTAATTTGCAGAAAAGTAGCAAATTGGTGGAGAGCATAAAGCAAATGAAGTAAACTAGACCAGGAACACTAATTGCTTTTTCATAATATAGCACATCGTGATCATTAGCGTTCCACTAAGAATGAATCTTGCTTGCTTTTTTGTCTGTAATAGAGCTAACAAAGGAAAAAGGAAAAGGGCAAAGAACGAACATTTGCATTTTCCTGGCTGACTGACACAGACTTAGCAACCCTTACAGAGTGAGTCTGCCTAGTGAGCTGGTAGGAAATTGGTATGATTGACACCTAGACAGCTTTGCTGTCTGACTTTCAGGATTTTGGAGCTCATGTGAGCAGCAGGCTTGGGAAACACTGAGAAGCTCTGAGCAACCTATGTTAAAGGAAGCTTGTCTGGGTGCTCACCCTGATATTTTGGGTCAGGGAGATTTGGATTCCTCTGCTAATGGAATAAGTCTGCACAGAGGATGAAGGTGATGCAGGTGTCTTGGTGATGCAAGGCAACCAGAATTTTAGTGAAGTTTACTGTTTTCATGAAATGTTGAGAGTTTCAAAGAAAGAAAAAATGTTTGATCAGATGGGTTTTTGTCAGTTGAACCTTCCACCCTTACCTTTAGGTTAAGTGGGAATTTACTGTCTCAAGGCAAGTGCATTCTAGCTGTACTCCAAGTACTACAATTGGCTGTTACCCAGCAATACTATGTGCCCACCAGGATATCAAGATGGTCACTGCATCTGTAACTGCTGGGATACTTACCTGCATGGAAACAAAAAGATCCAGTACAGATCAGAGAGTGATAAACTCGCCAGTGCAACACTGCTCCTCAAGTACATTCAATTGGAGATCTACATTACAAAATTTTTGAGGAAAGGTCAGAAGAGGAATAATACCAGCAGTTAACAACAGGAAGTTTTTTTTTTTGTTTCAAATCCCCATGCCTCTGTAGTTAATAACTGCCACCTACAAAACAGCATTATCTCTGGCAGAGGAGCATTAAGCAGAGCTAAACAAAAGAAAGAATTAGATTCATTATCTTAAATTGGTTTATCTTAGAACTATATTGGAACATAATATAATTTTTAAATAGTGCATTAAGGAAATAAAATAAAAATGAGCAATCCTTTTAATACAATTGACCAAGAAACAAATGGATTGAAATGAGCAGTGTTCACCCATTTAAAAGGAAGACTGATCCATCGCTATTGAATGTAATGCTTATGTGCACATAATGCCATATGTTAAAATCAATGGCACTGCATCCAACAACAAGGACACTGTGCTGCTTTGTAAATTTGGACAGAACCAAAGTTAATACTGAGAATATTAAAGTCTTCAACTTCTGTTTCTTTGTTAAAACAAGATAGTTTTATCTCACAAAATGGCAGCTGTTTTTGTTGGTGGTATCTGGTTTCAATCTCTTAGAGATCAAAAGGGTTCAAACATTGAAAGGTACATCCTCATGTGAAACACATACTGTGAAAATATACACTGTCACCACAAAAAAAATAAAATTTCCAAGTTGGAAAAAGACCATCAGTGTTCAAAACAAATACTATGGAAGACTATTTCAAGGTCAATGCTCATTTCTTTTCTTCCACATTTAAGCCTCTTGTAATCTCTGGGCTCAAACTTCAGTTTCGAGAGCTAGTACAGAGAAAGAGCATGAGAAAATGACATGAGATTCTGCTGAAAGTCCATACTGAAGATTCAGTCAGTGAATTAACACTGAACTCAGATCTGACTTACTCTTTAAAAAGCAAAAAACCCATCTTATAGACTAGAATTTCAATTTTCTAAAATCATTGTTAATGAATTCCCCAGCTGCCTTCTTGTTCTGTAATGCATTCAAATTCATTTTTCCAAGACCTGAGGTGTTATGATGCATTGTGTTTTCCTCTACCTCAGAACTACTGCCAGTGACAACGAGACCTTCCCATCCCAGAAAGTCAGCCAGTGTGAATGTCATCTTGCACCTCTTGCCCCAGTGAGCCTGTCACCCATGACAAGACAACTCACAGCAAGCTCAATACTAGCTGAAGCAGTGAGACTGAGGGCAGAAAGGTGGCTGGGAGCATAAGGAAACTGCAGATCTTTTCCCCATAACTGGGTTGAAACAGCATACTAGTCCCATTGCTTTTATGTACATATTTTTGGCAGTAAGTGAAATGGAATATGTTGTTAGAGAGTCATCCAGAACTTCAGTTAGTCAACACATTATTTCATTCTGAGATTTTACTATTGCTGCTCCAGATTCTAGTCTGTGTGTTTTGACTATAAGGAGGCATAGTAAACATGGTCTATTTAATCCCACCCTATGAGAAAGAAAATATTTTTTAAACACACAGAGAAGGCTTAAGACTTTAATTGTGAATTCCTCAGAAATCTAACTTTGACTTGGGGGCTTCCAATGTTCTTTATCGGGAGATAAGAGGGAGAAAATCCTTTTTTCTAATTATTCTGTAATATTTTCCTGCCTTTAGAGTGGCTCTAAAGCAATTTACATTTTAGGCATTTATGTAGCAGTTTAATTAGGCAGCAGGCACAACAAGCAATGCCATTTGGATAGTTAATATTTGCACCAGTTGTGGAGTTCTGAGGCACAGAGCCAGAGGCCAGGTGACATTAGCCTCTCAAGAAATGCTCTAATCGCCTTAGAAGTGCAATGCCTGGAGAGTCTCTTAACTATTATGTAATGGAAATTGTAAGGGAAAGGATAAAAGTCAGACTTTGTGTATTTACTGAATGCTATTGACGTAGCTGTGACATCACTGAAGTACAATCACAAGACACCTTTTGTGTACATAGTAAAAATGCCAGTTGGCAATTAGTACTATGCCACCCAGGCAGCTGGAAATTTGGTACTGGACCTACAGACAAGCTCCAGCAGTGGTTTCACAAATAGTCTGGTGCCTTTTGAACTCCATACACAAAAGGTGCTAAAGGACTGACCATTGGTCTTGTAGCCATGCTGTTGTCATCTGAAGGGTTAACTTTATCCCTATCCTCTTTATTATTGCTCAGATTGAATCACAAATTCTCTGCAGAAGAGTAAAGATTCTGCTTGGAAGTCTTAAATGCTGTTACTAAGGTTTGTATTTTTATCACAGAAGAAAATGATAATGTGGTGGTAAAAGATAATTGACTAACTACATAACAAGATAAACTAAATATTTAGGAATTAGTGAAGTGGATCAGACTAGTTGACTATGAGCTATGGCATCTGCTCTTTGACTATGGTGAATGCTGCAGAAGTGAGCAACAGAGTGGTGAATGACCCTGGAGCAGTCTGTCCTACAGCGAGACTCCAGTCTTTTCTTCATGACCCCACACAGGTGTTCCTGTGGGGACCCAGGCTTGGAAAAACAACCTAGCCTTAGAAGATGCCTCTCTGATTCATTTTATCATAAATCCCCTCTTACCCCTCAGCCACGCACGCTGGGAATTAATTCAGAAACCATTTTGCATAGCAAGATGGAGATGGAATCATCCAAAAGTTTATACCATTCTACAAGTTGTGTTTTCACTTCCCCTACTTTGCTTATCAGTTTTATTTTCTGAAGCCAAGGCTGACATTACCATGAAACACCACATTGTGAACAATGGACAGTATTTATTTCTTGTCCCATCAGTGACTACTGCATTTGGCTAGCACAAGTGTCACAGGCAGGGAAGGAGGAGCTCAGAAGTACAAACTCACATGCCTTTCCCATCCCAAAGAATGGAAAGATTTTGGTCTCCTGAGTACCAGACAAATTCATCTGGGGTTTCATGTTCTGAACAGGGACTGCACCCCTTCTCAGAACCTAGAGACAGCTTGGCTTCATCCGTTGAAATAGAATCATAGAATCATTTGGGTTGGAAGGGACCTCTGCAGGTCATCTAGTCCAACCCCCTGCAGTGGACAGGGACATCCCCAACTAGATCAGGTTGATCAGAGCCCCATCAAGCCTCACCTTGAATGCCTCCAGGGATGGGGCTTCAACCACCTCCCTGGGCAACCTGTTCCAGTATTCCACCACCCTTGTGGTGAGGAACTTCTTTCTAATATCCAGTCTAAATCTACTCTTCTCCAATTTAAAACCATTGACCCTTGCACTTTCACTACAGGTCTTTATAAATAGGTCCTCTCTAGCCTTCTTGTAAGTTCCTTTTAGGTACTGGAAGGTCACTAGTAGGTCCCACGAATCCTTCTCTTCTCCAGGCTGAACAAAATCAGCTGCCTCAGCCTGTCTTCATAGGAGAGGTGTTCCAGCCCCCTGATCATCTTTGTGGCCCTCCTCTGGACCTGCTCCATCAGGTCCAGAGGGCCTGTATTGAGGACTCCAGAAATGGACACAGTATTCCAGATGAGGTCTCACTAGAGCAGAGTAAAGTAGCAGAATCACCTCTCTCGATCTGCTGGCCACGCTTCTCTTGATTCAGCCCAGGATGTGATTGGCCTTCTGGGCTGCCAGAATGCACTGTTTGCTCATAGAATCATAGAATGGTTTGGGTTGGAAGGGACCTCTGGAGGTCATCTAGTCCAATCCCCTGCAGTGGGCAGGGACATCCCCAACTAGAACAGGTTGCCCAGAGCCCTGTCAAGCCTCACCTTGAATGCCTCCAGGGATGGGGCCCCAACCACATCCCTAGGCAACCTGTTCCTGTATTCCACAGAACTTCTTTCTGATGTCCAGTTTAAATCTACTCTTCTCCAATTTAAAACCATTGCCCCTTGTGCTTTCACTACAGGCCTTTGCAAACAGGCCCTCTGCAGCCTTCTT
>VWZO01011447.1:266803-279525 GCA_013396975.1 Bucco capensis | reverse complement strand
GGGGTGGAACTAGAGGAGCTTCAAGGTCCCTGACAGTTGTGTGATGAGCAGGAGGGAGAGCAGCTCTGGGTTGGGCTGCAGGTCAGGGGCCAGTGTTTGCCTGGAGCACATGCAGGAGTCAGCAGAAGGGGAGTTGGTTTTCTCCTGTGCTGCACATTCCAGCACTTTGGATTATGAGCATGTTTAGCCACATTTGGTTTCTTTTGGAAGAAGGTGATTTTTAACAGGAAAAGTTGCCCACTCCTCCCCAGCTATGCTCCCTGGGCCTGTGTTCACTAGGATGAGAGGGCAACATGAAGGTAGTTACTAGGATTTTTAGACTTGACACTACATGTAAACCCTAGGACAGATAGAAAACCTCTAGTTGAAATGTGTTTTTAAAAGGGAAAAGTGATGGTCATTGGTTTTTATTCCCAAATCCCTGCTTTTCCCTCAGCTGCAAGTGTCAGGAGAGCAGATGGCACCTAGGAAGCCTTAACCCAGGGCTAGCTGTGTTCTCCCAGGAGGCTCCTGAAGTTTGGAAGTGAGGGACATCAAGTGTGTTATTATTCCAAACACTAGGTTTGGCACAGACATTCTCTCTCAGCACTGAAATAGGCACAGTCTTGCCCTGGCTTTGGAGGGCTCAGGTGTTGAATGAACCAAGCTGTTCCTTTTGACTGGGCAGAATTGGGGAGGCTCCTTGCATACAAAGAGGAGGCCATGGCCGTTGGGAAAGGATCTCCAAAGGGACAGGAAATTCCTTGGGAGTCTGACCTGCTTCATCCTGTGGGTTTCTGGGATGTTTGTTTTTAATGAAGCAGTAGGAGTTGCTGTTAATTGGTTTCAGGAGCCTCTGGTGGGTGCCCCAGGCTGACTCTGCAGCTGGAAGCTCAGCAGTGGCACAAGTTAGCTGTGGCACTCCTGCCTTGCTGGGAAAGGTGCTCAGAGCTGGCCTGAGCTGCTAAAGAAGCTTGTGAGCTCCTGCTCCTGTTAATGAGGGGAGTTCTGACAGCTTCCTCCTGTAAAGAGCACTGAATCACAGACTGTCAGGGCTTGGCAGGGACCTCTGGAGATCATCTATACAGAAAGGACACAGAGCTGATGGAGCAGGTCCAGAGGAGGCCATGAGAATGCTCAGGGGCTGCAACACCTCTGCTCTGAGGACAGGCTGAGGGAGCTGGGATTGTTCAGTCTGGAGAAGAGAAGGCTTCAGGGGAACTACTAGTGACCTTCCAGGACCTAAAGGGAACTTCCAAGCAGGCTGCAGAGGGCCTGTTTGCAAAGGCCTGCAGTGAAAGGACAAGGGGCAATGGTTTTAAATTGGAGAAGAGTAGATTTAAACTGGACATTAGAAAGAAGTTGCTCCCCACGAGGGTGGTGGAACACTGGCCCAGGTTGCCCAAGGAGGTGGTTGAGTTCCCATCCCTGGAGGCATTCCAGGTGAGGCTTGCCAGGGCTCTGGGCAAGCTGCTCTAGTTGGGGATGTCCCTGGCCACTGCAGGGGGGTTGGACTAGATAAGCTCCAGAGGTCCCTTCCAACCCAAACCATTCTAGGATTCTATGATCTAGTGCAACCCCTGCCAGAGCAGCAGAACCTAGAGCAGCTTGCACAGGATGTGTCCACTTGGGTTGGGAATCTCTCCAGACATGGAGACTCCAGCACCTCCCTGGGCAGCCTGGGCCACTGCTCCAGCACCCTCAAAGCAAAGAAGTTCCTCCTCCTGTTCAGCTGCAACTTGCTGCCTGCTAGTTTGTGCCCATTGCCTCTAGTGCTGTCCCTGGGCACCCCAGAACCAAGCCTGGCCCCAGCCTCCTGCCCCCCAGGAGGCAGAGAGGGACAAAGATCAGCAGCTTAGTTCCCCAAAACCCCAAGTAAAGCACTGCCTGGAGATCTGTGCAGTTTATCCTGAAGAACTGAAAGTGGCAGTTGTCCAAAGAACCAGGTAGAATTCTCCTGACCTTTCCTTTTGTTCTGGAAGGGAGAGCCCCTTGCTCTGCTTTTCTGTGAGGGTCCCTGTGAAGAGAGCAGCTCTGGCAGGAACACAGGCTTCAGCAGCTGGTTAAAAACAAACTTTCCCATTAAAATTGGTTTGGATCAAGCAAGCTGCAAGAGTTTTCAGTGGAGGACCTCTGGGTGGCTCCATCCTCCCAGCTTTGCCATTGGGTGTTGTCATTGCTCCATGCATACCACACCAAGAGCTTTCTGTTGCTGATCCTTCCTTCTGGTTGGCCTGCTCAGCAGCAGGGAATGTTCATTCCTGGCTAATGCAGCTAGCTGGAGACACTCTTATTCCAGTCAGCCCAAGGAGCTGTTATCCCTGGGAGCACTGCTCACCACTGGGGATATCTCCCAAGTCCCTGGTGGACTTTGGCTGGGGAGCTGAGGCTTCCTGTGTGTGCTGAGGCTCTGCTCTCCCTGTTGGTCTGGGAAGGAGCTCCATGGAGCAGCAGCTAGATCTGCAGTGAGCTGCACTCCAGGGGTGATTGTTCCCTCCAAGAGGTCAATTCTTGCTGCTGACAGCAAGGCAAATTGTTCTTTTAAGAAGGTTTGCTGGAGGGTTTTGTATAGCTCCACAGGAAAGTATTCACTCAGTGCTGCTTGTTCCTCCTCTGTGTGAGTTGTTGTGCCCTGCAGAGTGCTGTGAGCTGCTCAGACAGGCCCAATGGCAGGGGGGGACCCTGCAGCAGCCCACAGGCTCTGCTGATGGGGATGGCTTCCTCCTGGGAGACCCATGCTCAGTTTTGGGGGATAGAGCCCAGCTCCTACCACAGGACTCACTCTTCACAGCCTGGCCACATCTGTGAGAGTCACAGACTCTCTGAAGTGACTCCCTGGCCTCTGGGCAGGAGGTGGTGGAGCAGGGATGAGCTGGCAGACCCTCCTGGGAAGAGGAGACACTTCAGACAGAGCTGCTGGGTGACCTTTGGGCTCAATTCTTCCATTTGTGCTCAGCACAGCCTCTTGGTTTGGCTTTCAAGCAGACACTTCAGGATTTAAAAAGCATCACTGGAGTCTGCTGATCGTTGCTGTGAGCTCTGCAGACTTCTGCATGAGCTGCAATCCAGCAGGGACCTGCTAAACACATCACCCAGCTGGGCTGGGTGGTAACTTGGGGCCTCTGAGGCCTTGATTGCATTAGCAGGAGTTCCCTGGGGAGGGCTCTGCGTGTTCATCCTTGCTGGAATTCCACACTGCCCAAGTGTGTTCATTTAATGGACTCATTTGCTTAACAAGACCAGTAACCAGTGGGATCTAATGTCCCTTCTGGGGCTCTCCTTCCCTTTTTTCCCTCAGCAGAAGCAGCAAGGGCAAGACCTCTCCTGCAGCAGCAAGAAGATTTTCTACCTCCCTTTTTAATCCAGCCTTCCCTACCAAGATTCTTTTCAACTCCCAAAGAAAATGTTACCTTTGATTTACACTTTTTCTCCCCTCTTCCTTTGCTTCTTCAGTGTCAGAAACATTTCTTGCTCCTTCCAAAGACAGACATATTCTCTTCTTGTGCCAGCAGCCCTAGTCCAAAGCTCCTGTGACTGAGCTCCCTCTGCCTTCCCATGCTTCTCTACTGGAAGGAAACTGCAGGTTTGCTCTTGAGCCAGCAGGAAGCCAATTTTTCTTTCCATGTTCCTTTCAGGTCACCACTCAGGAAAAGCTCCACCAGTGCCCCCAGGCAGGGTCCCTCCCTCAGAGCTGGCTCACCAGCTTCTGGACACCAAGTAGGATGGAGCTGAGCTCCCAGTGTGGCCATTAGGGCTGCAGCTGGCAGTGCCTTGTGGCCCAGGGCTGAGGCTGGGAGCTGAGCCTCCAGAGTGCCAGCAGTGCCAGGGCTGAGGCTGGGAGCTGAGCCTCCAGAGTGCCAGCAGTGCCAGGGCTGAGGCTGGGTGCTGAGCCTCCAGAGTGCCAGCAGTGCCAGGGCTGAGGCTGGGAGCTGCTGAGCCTCCAGAGTGCCAGCAGTGCCAGGGCTGAGGCTGGGTGCTGCTGAGCCTCCAGAGTGCCAGCAGTGCCAGGGCTGAGGCTGGGAGCTGCTGAGTCTCCAGAGTGCCAGCAGTGCCAGGGCTGAGGCTGGGAGCTGAGTCTCCAGAGGCTCTAGCTGCAGCTGTCTCCATGCTGGGCAGTGGATGGCTGTTCAGAAGGTAGCCCCTTCCTCCCCTCTGGCTGCTCTGCCAGACAGGCAGCAGGGATGCTGATGCTTTGTCCCTCTCTCCTGAGGCCAGCTCTCTGCTGGCACCAAGGGCTCAGCTCCCTAGACCAGCAGGTTCTCTCTCAGCTTTGCTTTGAGATTGTGCCACACAGCCCTGGGTTGTGTGAGCAGCCTGGGACGGGGCTGGCAATGCAGAGCCCATCCCTGGGGGATGCTCCATGCAAAGGTGCCACATGCATCATTTCCAGGGCCATTCCTATGCATGACCAACCCAGCCTAGCCCCTTGGAGAAACAGGCAGGGACAAAACTGCTCCTGCAGCCCTGAGCAGCTCTCATCTTTGCACCAGCAGCACTGCCTCTGTGCCTGGGGCTCTGCTGGGCTCGCAGCTCCTCTCTGCCCTCACCCTGGGGCAGGTGTTGAAAAGCAGCTTGTAACTGCTCCTTGCTGCTCTCCATGGCCACACAGGAGCTTGTCCTGCAGCCTCAGGACTCCCTGCCCTCCCTTTCCTTGCAGGCACAGGGTGGATTGCTACAGAAGTGGCTTTCTGACTAAGGTTTGTTGGGGTTGGTTTGGTTTTCTTCTCTCCATATGGGTTCTCTTGCTCCTGCTGCTTCCTTTTGCACCCATGCAGCAGCTCTAGAGTGCTCTGGAGTCACTGCTCAGGGGCTCTCAGGTGGCACAGTGCAGTGTGTGAGCCAGGCCTGTGGCACTGAACTCCCACTCCCATCTTCAGCTCCATCCACACCTTGGGGGGTTGCTGCCCTCAGTCTAGCCCAGAGGAGCTAGCTGCTTCCAAGCAAGTGGAGCCCAGAGCCAGTGGCTCTGGAAATTGCTTCAAATCATCACCACTTGTGGAAGCAAAAGCATCTGAGAACTTCTCTGAGAGCATCTCCAAGGAGCCTGGTCCACTGAATTGCCACAGCCTGGTGGACTCACCTCCCTCCCTCTGCCTCTGGAGCAACAACACCCTCCTGGTTTGGAAACACTGCCCTAGTTCTGGCTCCCTCATCCCCAGAGACTGGGAGAAGATGTCTCAATGTGTGCCACCAGCAAGAGATGGATGGGATGGAGGAGCTGAGGGAAGGCTAATGCTGCAGCTCCTTTGCAGCCTGCCCTCACAGCAGGAAGGCATGGAGAGGGCTCTGCAGTGGCTGAGGTTGGGGGTTAGCAGATCCCTGTGCACAGAGCAACAACTTTGCCTCTGCCAGAGGGGCTGAAGGTGAAGCAGCTGTGTTCCCTTGCACTCCTGCTCTGCCCTTCCCTGCCCTTCCCTTCCCTCTCTGCAGACACCTTGGCTTTTTTTTTCTTCTAGGAACTCTTGAATTGTTTAAACCTGAGTAAGTCTTCTAGTCTGAGGGTTGGAATGCAGGAGCTGTCACCTTCTTTAATGACTGCACTTGAGCAATCTTTCCTGCCAGACAGTGAGAGACTGAATGGAGAGCATCAGCCCAGAATGCAGCTTGCCTTGCCTCTGCTAATGCTTGGGCTGGAGCAGGGAAGCTCTCAGCTCCTGCCAGCCAAGTGATGCACTATCATTAAAGCTCTGAAGCAGCAAAATGCTTAAGAATGTCTTTGAAGTGTTTTCCAGAGCCTGAAGTGAAATCAGACAGCTGCAGGACAAGGCTGAGCCCCAGCAGATGCCTGGAGAAGCAGATGGGTCAGGCAGGATGCCTCCTCTCTGGGCCCAGCCCCTTCCCTGGGGCTCCTGCTGCTCTCAGGGACAGGACAGGATGCTTTAAAGCAGGTGAGGGACACATCTGGACTGTGCTGGATCAGCTTGGTGACCTTGCATTGATAAACTCAGGAGTGCCACATGCAGGAGCTGTGTGGGATGTGCTGGGTTCCTTGTTCACACTTCTGGTGCTGGTTGAAACTCTCTGGGTGTCAGAGCCACAGTGCAGGGCTGGCACGTGGCCCAGGAGCCCAGGGACAGGTCTGTGGCTGCTGGGGAGCTGTGCTGAGAGCTGCACCAAGCCCTGGCTGAGGCAACTCGGGGACCCTGAGCCATGGGTCTGTGCTCCAACAGCCCTGCTACAGAATCACAGAGTGTTAGGGGTTGGACCTCTGGAGATCATCTAGTGCAACCCCTGCCAGAGCAGCAGAACCTAGAGCAGCTTGCACAGGATGTGTCCAGTTGGGTTGGGAATCTCTCCAGACATGGAGACTCCAGCACCTCCCTGGGCAGCCTGGGCCACTGCTCCAGCACCCTCAGAGTACCCATGTCCCTGTTCCCCACACATCCCTCACTGTCACAGAGCAGGACAGGAGGGAGAGCAGAGGTGGGATGAGCAGGGCATCCTCTTTCTAGCCACCCCCTGCTCCAGAGAGGGGAGAGAGAGTGCTGCTGAGTGCCTTGTGGCTGCATTGCATTGCTCAGCTCTCCTCCTCCTCCTCCCTGCTGCTGCCCTCATTTGGCTGCTTTTTGTAGATGAAAAGTGGCCTTTCAAATGTAGGCCAAGGTNACAGAGCAGGACAGGAGGGAGAGCAGAGGTGGGATGAGCAGGGCATCCTCTTTCTAGCCACCCCCTGCTCCAGAGAGGGGAGAGAGAGTGCTGCTGAGTGCCTTGTGGCTGCATTGCATTGCTCAGCTCTCCTCCTCCCTGCTGCTGCCCTCATTTGGCTGCTTTTTGTAGATGAAAAGTGGCCTTTCAAATGTACAGCAAGGTCACCCTTCCCTCCCTCCCTCCCTCCCCACGCAGCCCCGTGGGCTGTGCCCTGCTGCTTGGTGACAGCAGCTCTGCAGAGGCACTGGCTGCAGCTGCTCAGGGCTCTCCTGCAGGGACACAGCAGTGCCCTGGGTGCCCCCTGGGTGGGCTAGGCTGTGCCAAGGGACCCTGCTCTGGTGTCCCCTCAGTGCTCAGGCAGCGGGCTGAGCTGCCATGCCCCTGTGCCACTGCTGCTCTCCCGCATCTCCTGCACCTTCCCCTCAGCCATCCTACTGCCTAACCCTGTGTGCCCTGCTGCAGTCCTGCTGCTCACCTTGCAGGAGAGATGGCCAGGCCTGCCTGGGTGTCTGCAGAACAATTGGATTTGGCTGCTTGTGCTTGCAGTCACTCCTGGCCCAGCATGAGGCACTGCAGGTGGAAGGTTGTTTTTCCACATGAGCAGGAAATGTTCCTCTTGCTCCTCGCTGGGCTTGCTTGCTCCTCCTGGCACTGTTGGTGCTACTGACAGCTTTACTCCTCTCTAGTCTCAACTGGGGGGGGGGCAACCAAGTGAGTGTCAGCAGCCCAGCATGCTTGTAGAGCTGCTACCTTGCAGACCAGGCTCAGGTGTTCTTGCAAGGTGCCTGAGTAGGAGCCAAGGATGCTGTCTGGAAGGAGTCATCTGCATCAGGATGGCCTGAGTTCATTTTACTGCACTTTTCTGCTCCTTTCATTGCTGCTAGACATCATCCTCTGAGCTCCTTAGCCCTCTGTGGTCCAGACTGCCACTGCTCCAGCCCAACTGAGCCAAGGTGAAGTGTACAGCTGAGCTTCCCTGGGAGAAGCCCAAGCCTGTGTGTTCTCTGCCCTCCTTCCAAGTTAGGGAATACAAGCAGGCTTCTTCTTCCAAGGGGAACTGGGGGTCTGAGCCTCCCAGGAGCAAATGCTGAGCAGCAGCAGTTCTTCTTGATGAGAAGGTTCCTCCTGCCTGTCCCTGATGCTTTTCCAGGTGGATGCCAGCACTCCCATAGTGCTTTTAGTTAATGGAGAAAGTTAATCCTGCTGTCCTGGCCAGCAGTGCCCAGGGCTGTCCAAGCTGCTGAGGACTCTTCTGTTTCATTGTCCTGCTGCATGCTGCCAGGATCTAGCTGGCTGGCTGGAGTTCCTGGTGCCTCCAGTAGAGGACAAGCTGCTGCCCCAGGCCTGGGGACCATTCTGTTCTCAGGGGTGCCACAGTGTGCAGATGGTCCTGAGCCAGAGGTGGAGGGGACAGGAGGCCAAGGGCAGCTCTGGCCAGGGCCCTGAGCACACTTCTCCTCTGAGCTGCTGGCTAGGTGCCTTCTACCTGCAGCCCTTCCATTGCAGTCTGCTGGCACAGACATGCTGTCACTGGAGAGGAGGCAGGTGCTCAGCCCCAAAGAACCAGATGGTGCTGTGCCTCTGAATGTAGGACAGGGTGCACCTGTGGCTCCCAGTGCTCTTGAGTGGCTCCTTTCAGAAGTGCAAGGCTCAGCCTGATGCTGTCAGCTCCTGCCCCAAGGAGAGGAGCCAAAGCACCCCAAGAGCCATAGGGGTGCAGTCTGTGGGTGCTGTGCTGGGGAACTGAGAGCCCTGGAGTCCAGGAGCTCATCCTGTCACAGTGACACAGCAGGCAGTGGCTTTGCTCTCTAGGCTAAGCTTATTTCTGACCTGATTTGGGGCAGATGGGAGCTGTCAGTGCAGCAGACCCCAGAGCTCAGGGAGGAGGAGGAGAAGGAGGTGAGCTCCAGCCCTGCTGCTGCTGGAGGAACAGCCTTGGTCTGCTGGTGGCAGAGCACACCAGTGGGCAGGATCCTTCCTGCACACTCAGCTCACAGCTGCTGGGACCAAAGCTCTGCCTATGAGTGTCCCTATCATGGACATGGGCCTCTGAGGGCTCCCAGGGGAAGCACTGGGTGATTGTTCTTCAGCAGGGACCTCCTCTGGCTGTCTCGGGGAGATATGCCCTCAGAGAGGAGTCTATGTGGGAGGTGATGGAAAAGTCCTGTGAGTGACTGCCCTTGGCCAAGAGGTGTCTAGCTGGTTCTTTGGTACCTGCCCTTGGCCAAGAGGTGTCTAGCTGGTTCTTTGGTACCTGCCCTTGGCCAAGAAGTGTCTAGCTGGTTCTTTGGTACCTGCCCTTAGCCAAGAGGTGCCTAGCTGGTTCTTTGGTACCTGCCCTTGACCAAGAGGTGTGTAGCTGGTTCTTTGCCTTGTGCATCTCTCAAGGATTCCTTTCTGTCCTGTGGCCCAGAGGCATTTGCTATTTATATCTTTCAAAGCCAAGAACTCTGGATTCAAGGTTTCTAACTCCATTAGGGTGTTTTGTTCATTCACTGACTGTATTACACTGAGATGTGACAGGCATCCTTCCACCTCTCCTCTGAGAAGGTGAGCCCACTGCAAGATGTCTCATGCCCTCTTCCAAGGCTAAAGCAGCTTGTTGATGCATTTTTCTCCAGGCTGGGCCAGGTGGGCTCAGAGCACAGAGCTGCAGGTAGGGTTCAGAGCTGGAAGCTCTGCTCAGGGAGTCCTAAGGATGCTGAACAAATCTGTGATGGAGGTGCAAGTGTTTGCTCTTTGGGGCATGCACTGACAGAGGTCATGTCCTGTCCCTTTACACTGCCTTCCCCACCTCTGCTTGGACCAGCCAGCCCCAGACCTTTTCTCTGAGTGCTAGTAAGAGCTGAAGCCTCTAACCCAGACTGTCTTGGTTCAGAATAAACCCAGTGGTCTTTGATTTTAATACCTAGAAAGTCTATTTTGACAATGCTGACTCATTTGCACCAAATCCCCACAACTACCTGAGTTTGCTCTGCTGTCTGCTCAGCACAAATGCCACATGGATTGTTCTGCATGCTGACAAGCCGAGGGAAGAAGACCCAGTGGGAAGGAGCTCTTCCACACTCCCTCCACCAGGGAGTCTGCCAAAGCTCTCTGCTGTGAAGTTCAGGCATGATCAGCCTTTATTAAACATCATTAAACTACTCCCAGCAGACTGGCAACATGAAAATTTCATGTGGCTTGTAGGAAGGCTGAGCAGAGCTTCTGAAACATCTACAGCTTGAGAAAGATGCCAGGAGAAAGCTGTGCCAGGCTTAGACAGGCAGGCAGAGGCACACTGGAGCATGATTCCAGGAGGGGAGGTGACCTGTAGAGGACCTCTGGTGGCTCTGTCAAAATCACACTTCCTTTTGAAGCATCTACCTGGTTTTGGGGCAGGGATGCTGTGAAGTAGCTACTTGGTGCTGAAGATCTCTGACCCCAAATGACCCTTTTACTGCTGTACCTGTGGAGGTAGGGAATGAATGGAAAGGAGTTGAAAGGAGCCATCAAGCCTGGAGAAGAGAAGGCTTCAGGGAGATCTACTACTGACCTTCCAGGACCTAAAGGGAACTTCCAAGAAGGCTGGAGAAGGCCTGTTTGCAAAGGCCTGCAATGAAAGGACAAGGGGCAATGGTTTTAAATTGGAGAGGAGTAGATTTAGACTGGGTATTAGAAAGAAGTTCCTCCCCACGAGGGTGGTGGAACACTGGCCCAGGTTGCCCAGGGAGGTGGTTGAGTTGCCATCCCTGGAGGCATTGCAGGTGAGGCTTGCCAGGGCTCTGGGCAAGCTGCTCTAGTTGGGGATGTCCCTGGCCACTGCAGGGGGGTTGGACTAGATGAGCTCCAGAGGTCCCTTCCAACCCAAACCATTCTAGGATGCTATGATTCTAAGGTGAGCTGGGTTGGCATTTCCCATGGTCATGGGGATGCTGAGGCTCCTGGTAGGTCTCTGGGGTTAGTTCCCTCACACTTTGGCCTGGTTTCCTATCAGAGGTAGTACCTGCTGGGCTCTCTCCCAGGACTTGGGGGGTGAGGTGGGGTGGGACAGAGGCATCTGGAGGAGCTGCCTGGCCCCTCAGCACCCTGTGCCACACAGCCCAAGTGCCAGGTACCTCCATGCACAAGGTCTGCCCTTAATCCTCCTCCAGAGGCTGCTCTGCAGCCACACTGCCAGAGCCCAGCAAGGAGGAGGCAGCAGAGCTGGGGCTGGTGTCCAGGCTGTCCCCACCTTCCCAGGCCTGGCTCCCACCTCCTGCTTGAACTCAGAGGCTTGGGGAAGTTCCCAGAATTGGGAGCCCACCCAAGTGTGACTTTTGCCAAGTGACAGACCTGGAGCTTGAGCTGCAAGCCAGCAAGAATGAATGTAGCACTTACTTTAATGACTGCCACTAATTGCACTAGCAGACAGCTCAGCTCCTCTGTGTCCCTGCAGGTGAGCCAGGGAGGCTCATTTCCAGAAGTGAGGAGAGGGAGCAAGATTCCTGGTTTTGCCAGGGCTGGGTGATGCTCCCCTGAAGCAGTGAGGGGTTATACAAAGGTTCCTCCCCTCCAGACTGCACTCCTGCTGCAGTGGAGGGGCAGCAGGACTGCTCTGCAGGCCAGCTCTTTGGATGGCTCATTCCATGCTGTAGTCCAGCTCTTTGGATGGCTCATTCCATGCTGTAGTCCAGCTCTTTGGAAGGGCATTGGAGGGCAGGTGCATTTGTGGAAGGCAATCTCTTCAAGCACAACTGACCTCTGGGCCCTAGGAGCTTGCACTGTGCTTTAGCCACAGGCAGACAACTGCCCTGACTCCTCCTTGGCTTGGGGCACTGGGCCAAAACCCCAGGCTGGGAAAGAAGTGCTCTCACATGGGGAGAGTCTGAGGGCTTTAGCATGTGAAGTGCAGAGACAAGCTCCTCTCTAGGGCATAGGAAACAAGGGGTGAGACACCAGGGCCTGAGATGGGAGCCTTGAACCTAGAGAAACAGGGATGAGCCTGCTCCTTCCTTTCACTCCCTCTGTCCTCTGTCTTCCTCCTTGCCTGTGGAAAGCTCCCCAAAAGGCAAAATCACCATGATTTTGTTTTCCCAAACTGCCATTTGCCTGCCCAAGACCTCCTTCTGCTTTGTGTGACCCACCCTGCAGTGATCCTCCAGCAAACCTGCTCCTCTCTGCCTGCCACTGCTGTGCTGGAGCCTGGCAGAGGTACTGGGGTAACCTGCTGCTGTTGTTGCAATCAACTCCCTCTCTGGTGCATGTAAGGAGAGGCCAGAGAGGGAATTGTGCTGGCCACAGTCATCAGGCTCCTGGGCTGGGGACAGAAAGGGTGACAGAGGAAAGCCACTGTGTAGGGGCTCAAGGTAAGGGATTTGGTAGCTTGATTCAGCTTGTGCCAGAAGTGGATGTGCTGACCCTGATGGGATGCAAGCCTTGGGAGCAGCAAACACAGGTGTGAGATGCTGGCAAGGAAGAAAACACATTGTTCTAAGGCAGTTATGCCAAACTGTGGTTAGATACTGTGGGAAGTTCCACTCTCCTTAGAAAGCCTATAACGAGACTGATGTGCTCATGCTTGCACCAAGAGGAGTCCTGTCCCTCTCTCACTGTCACCACTGCCCCAGTCCTTCTGCTGTGGCTGCTCCTGGTGCTGCTGAGGAGGATCCTGTTCCCTCTGCAGCCAGGATCACCTCCTCCTGTGCTGCTGGTGCTGCTCTGCTGGACACAGGCTGCTCCCTGGGGAGCTGACCCTGCTTCTGTCCACCTGCCAGCCTGGCTGGATGCCCACCACCCTCCCCAAGCCCAGGGATGAGCACTAGGCTTCTGAGCCCATTTGAGAGGAGCAGAAGTGTTGCTGGGGGTGTGTGCAGGGGATTATTTATAACCTGCCTGCTATCACCTGCCTGCTCAGTCATAACAGTCCCAGACACGCTGCCTCTCCTCCCCCGGCTCCCATATGCTAATGCTTTCCTCTCACCTGCCAGGGGCTGCTAATAGACAGCTCTGTGGCAGCCTGACAGACAGCCCTTCAGTGTTCTCCTCCTGCAAACCCTGGGGCTGCAGGAGAAGGAGGCAACCTGCCAGGGGAGGCACGGTGCTCCTGCAGGATTCCAATCCCCTGGGCTTCCTGG
>VWZO01011447.1:255327-266798 GCA_013396975.1 Bucco capensis | reverse complement strand
CCGGGGGTTGCCGGGGGGGGGGGGGGCCTGGATTTGAGCTCTGGGTGCTCTGGGACAAGCAAGCTCTGCTCTGTGCTGCTGTGCCCAGCCTGGGCCCAGGGACAGGCTGGTGCCTCTCAGCTGGTGGGAGGGAAGGCCACGTACAGACCACAGCAAGCTCAGTAAGGTCCTTCACCAGCCAAAGGGATGCTGCTCGGCCAGGAGCAGAGCCCCTGCCTGTCCTGCTTGGCCAGCATGGGTGAGGACAGAGGCAATAGGTCCCTTGGGATATGGAGGCAGGAAAGACCCTTGGAGGTGACAGCAGTGCCTGAGTAATCCCCAGTGAATGCTGATGGAGACCCTGCCCATGCCTAAGAGCTGGATGCCCAGCTGGGCTGATGGTGTCTGCTCTCCTTTGGGGAGGTTGCTCTGCCAACTCCTTGCCTCAGTTTCCCCAGGGCAGGGTCACAGGCCTCTTTTGCCACAGGGCTCTTGTTAGCACTTACCTCTTAAGCCAAGGCAGCTGTGCTGTCCCTGCTTTTGCTGTAGGAGCCCACAATATTCTGGATCTCTCCAAAATGGGGAACAACTGTGGTGGGAGCCTCCATTCCTCACCTCAGCCTCCTGCAAGCTCTGTGCTTCCATGGCACAACCAAATGCTTCCCTCTCCTGCCAAAAGAGCCCAGTGCCCTGTCCCAGCCTCTGCAGCAAGCTGGAGCTGTGCTGGGCATCACGGTGCTGGGGTCAGAGGTGGTCCAGCCCTGCAGCTCCCAGGGTGGGTGGCAGGGCTGGGGGCTCTTCCTGCCCTGCCGTGGGCCTCCCCTGGCACCAGGTTCTTATTCCCTGGTGTGGAGCACCTCAGCCTCTTTGGGGGACCTTTTGAGGCTGGTCCATTTCCCAAGCATTCTCCATCCTCCCTTTTCCTTTGAAATGAAAAAGGATAAAAAAAAAAGAGAGAGATGTTTCCATAGGAACTTGGTGAGAGGCTGCTCCCGACCTCATTATTGGCTCACTGAAAGGAACTTTATTTTGGTCTGTTTGTGTACATTGTCAGATTTTGGCTAAAAGCTGCTTCTCCTGCCTTTGTACAGTGTGTTCTTTCACTCGTCATCGGCACTGCCTGCAGCCCCTGCCTCCATAGCTCCTGCACTGGGAGCAAATGGAGCTGAAAGGGAGCTGCATGGCCAAATTCTGAAGAGTCATCAGCTGCCTCCTTCAGGCACAGGAGCAAACTCTGCTGCCAGCAGGAACCTGTGGCCCCAGCAGCCTCCCCAGGGAGCTGCCAACAGGCTGCCCTGCTTGGGGGGATGCTGCTGGCATGCCCTGAGCTGCTGCACAGTAGCTGCCCAAAGCCTGTGCATATAGCCTGTGCCTATAGCCTGTGCCATAGCCTGTGTATATAGCCTGTGCCATAGCCTGTGCCATAGCCTGTGCATATAGCCTGTGCCATAGCCTGTGCCTATAGCCTGTGCATATAGCTCTGTGCATATAGCTCTGTGCCTATAGCCTGTGCATATAGCCTGTGCCTATAGCCTGTGCCATAGCCTGTGCATATAGCCTGTGCATATAGCCTGTGCCATAGCCTGTGCATATAGCCTGTGCCATAGCTTGTGCCTATAGCCTGTGCCTATAGCCTGTGCCATAGCCTGTGCCTATAGCTAGCAGGGTGAGGGACACAGCAGTTGAGCATGCTGTCCAGACTAAGAGCAAATTTGGGCTGAGGTTGCTTTTTAGGCTTGGAAAGGGGGAGAGAGGATGTGTTTACAAGGCTTCAGGAATCTACCTGAGGGCTCTCCCTGATTCCCTTTCTGCCCTTGTGTGCAGAGCAAGAACTCCTGAGCTGTAGAGATGCATCCAGCTGCGGGCATGAGGGTGTGAAGAGCCCCAAGCAAACATCTTGGCCGAAGGCACTCAGCCAAGTCAGAGGCAGTGCCTGGAACAGGGATTGAACCCTTTGTGCTTCTCCTTTCCCTGCAGAAGAGCTGCTGGGGAATGCCCCAAGCGAGGCACAGCAGAAAGCCATGCATCCAAAGCTCCCATTTAATCCATTCCTCTGTATTAATGTCACTTCACAGCTCTTGCACTGGCATTGTGCTGCCCTGAGACACGGGAGAGATTACTGGGCAGGAAGCACACTGCTGTTTGTCAGGGCTCCCACAGCACTCTACCACCTCACACTGGCTCAGCAGCTGCCCTAAGCTGGTTTAGCCACATCTAACTCAACAAAACCTCTAAGTGGATTGGCTTATCTCCTCCCCTAACCCAATCTGTGAATTAGATCTGGCTGCTTTTTGCATGGTGTACAAGTCTGCCTTCAAATTGGGCAGGAAATCTGCCCAGACAGGCTCAGTATCATCCCTCAGCTGCCTGGCTCCAGCCACCTGATGCCAGCCACTGCCACCCTACTGGGATCACAGCATGGTGTGGTGTTGGCATTGGCATGATAAAACACCTTCCCCCACCTCCTCTGTCCCCTTTGCAGATCCACATCATCTCCCATTTCCCAAGGGGAACAGCAGGATGAGTCCCTGGAGGGATTCATGCCCTTCTCTGTAGCCTTGACAAGACTAAAGGCAGGAGCTGGGAGTGCTGCAGGGGCAACTGCCCCTGTGCTGTGGCACACTCAGAGGGTCAGGGGGAGAAGAAGGTGTGAGCAGAGTGGTGCCCATGCCATGGCCTTGGGGAGGTGGCTGCAGACACTGGTGTGTCAAATGCAGCTCATACATCTGTTCTTTGTGTTCCTCCTGCCTCTCAAACCCTTCAGGCCCCTGGGCTGGCAGCCTAGCCCAGCCACTGCTGCTCACAGCTCATGTGCACTGCCCTCTCTGCCTGCCAGCAGCTCCCAGCCCTAGAGCACAACTATCCAGCCCTGCCAGGACTTCCCATTGCTCACCTGCCTCTCCTAGGTAAGCAGAGCTGGGATGAAGGGCAGCTGGGCAAGGGCACAATTTGGGCCTGAGATCTCATAGCATGATGCAATGTCCTCACAAGCCATCAGCTCACATCTGCAGGGCCCTGGTGAAGATTGGCAGGGTGACCACAGAGCAATCCTACCACCACAGCTCCAGGTACAGGACAGGAGCAAATACTGTCCCAAAGCCAAGAGAGGAAGAAAGCCCCTACTGATGGCAAAAGGTGAGTGCAACTCAAAGCATTCTCCCTCTCAAGGAGAATGGGACTGGAGGGCAGCCTAGCCCCTGCAGTCCCACCTTACCCCCCCCACCATTTGGCCAGGGAGCAAGAGAATGCCTTAGGAGAAGGGAGCAGTGCCTGCTGCTTGCCAGGGTCAGGCTGTGCCTGTGAGCAGAAGCACTGCAAGCTGTGCAGTGCTTGCTGCAGCCTCCTCACACCAGAGACACAGCTGACCTCCTGCAGCCAGCTCTGTGCCTCCTCAGCCTCCCTGCTGCCTGGCCTTGCTCCTATCACTTAGCTTTGGCTGCTACTGGCTTTTTGATTGCCCAAGCTGCTTGCTAGGCAAGAGCAGATTGCTTGCTGGAATCAAGTGAGATTGGATATGTGCTCTGCTGGGACAACCACTTGCTTGGGGATTTTAAGAGGAAAAGCAAAGCCCCAAAGCTTTCAGGGACAGGTGAAAGGTTACTCAGCTGCTCAAGGCTCCAATTTAGATCAAGATCAGCAGAGGTGAGTGTCACACTTGCTTGTGTTGCCAGGGTTTGGGACACTAAAACACAATGAGAGAGTGGCTGCTTGGAGCCTGGGGAAAAAGCTCTAGGAGTGCTGGTGGCTAGGAGGATGCCCATGAGGCAGCAATGTGCCCTTGTGGCCAAGAGGCCAATGGCATCCTAGGATGCATTAAGAGGAGCGTGGCCAGCAGAGCCAGAGAGGTTCTTCTCCCCTCTCCTGTGCCCTGGGGAGGCCTCCCCTGGAATGCTGTGTCCAGTTGTGGGCCCCTCAGCTGCAGAAGGATAGGGAGCTGCTGGAGAGAGTCCAGCACAGGGCCAGCAAGATCCTGAAAGGAGTGGAGCATGTGCCCTAGGAGGACAGGCTGAGAGAGCTGGGTCTCTTCAGCCTGGACAAGAGGAGACTGAGAGGAGACCTCAGGAATGCTTAGAAATATGTGAAGGGTGAGTGTGAGGAGGAGAGAGCCAGGCTCTGCTCCATGGCATCCAATGGTAGGACAAGAGGGAATGGGAGCAAGTTGGACCACAGGAGGTTTAGTATTAACCTGAGGAGAAACTTGTTTGCAGTGCAGGTGCCAGAGCACTGGCCCAGGCTGCCCAGGAGCCTGTGGAGTCTCCTTGTCTGGAGCCATTGCAGAGCTGCCTGGACACATTGCTGTGTGAGCTGGTCTAGGTGCTCCTGCTCTGGCAGGGGGGTTGCACTAGATGATCTTTCTAGGTCCCTTCCAACCCCTGACATACTGGGATACTGTGATTCAGCTCTAACACTGCTGCCCCTCTGGAGACCACCACATCCTTCTGCTCCACCTGTGAGCTGCTGAGGATCCTGCTGCCAGTGCTTCTCCTGTCTCTCTCCAGTGAAGCCTGAAAACAGGGCTGACAGAACTGGGACCCACCACTCTCTTCCTTTAGCAACCAAGGTATGGAAAAGCAGAGAGCTCCAAAAGCTCAGGCCACTTGGGACCTTTCCACCTCTACCAGGGTGCTGTGCTTGCCCTCCTCCTGCTTCCTTTCTGGGGATGCACATGCAGTGCCCTGTGCAGCAAGCTCTGCTCTCACACACCATACCCTTGCTGGTAACAGCTAATCATTGGGCTGACTTGATTTTTGATGGCAGAATGAGGCAATTGCTCTGCCTTGGACCTCACCTTCCTTCCTCAGGAGAAGGAGATGAAGGAGAAGGAAAAGCAGGTAGGCTCCAGGCAGAATCCCAGCATGGTGAAGGTTGGAAGGGATCTCTGGGGATCATCTAGTCCAACCTCCCTGCTAAAGCAGGGTCACCCACAGCAGCTTGGCCAGGATCAACTCCAGCTAGGTTTGGAATCTCTCCAGAGAAGGAGACTCCACAAGCACTCTGGGCAGAGTCTTTCCTGATGTTTAGGTGGCTCCCTTGCTCTTCTAGAGGCAAGGAAGAGTGGAAGGGAGCTTGTGACATGCTGGCAGGAAGACTTGGATATTTGATGCATGATGGGGTGACAAGGTGAGGACTTTAGGGGTCCTCACACTGCTGTCTCGTGCCCAAGCAGGGTGTTAGGAGGCTGATCTCACGTAACCACAGCTGCTATGCAGACTGCAGGCAAGCAGAGAGCAGCTAAAAGCCCTGCACAAGGCACAGCATTTGACTTTTCAGAGGGAATACTTCCCTTCAATGGTTTTCCCCCCTAGAACAAAGCCTCTTGTGTTGCTGAATCTGTGCAGACAAAGAGCAGAGGATGCTCTATGGTCTAGCTTAAAGCTCCCAGCAGGCCAGCAGCACACTGACTTTCCCTGGAAGCCACCAGGGGCCATGCCAGATCTGAAGCCAAGAGGTACCCTGCCATTCCCAAGCCCTTCTCTCCTGCTCTGCTCCCACTTTGGCTCTGGGAAGACCAGAGCTGGATTGGATGGCAGCTGGCCAGACAAAACCCTTCTGAATGGAGCCAAGGAGGCTGGACTGAGCAGGAGGTGGCTCTGTCCCTCCCCAGCAGCTCTTTCCCAGGTTGTCAGAGGATGCTCAGAGACTGGAGCACCTCTCCTATAAGGATAGGCTGAAAGAGTTGGGATTGTTCAGTCTGGAGAAGAGAAGGCTCTGAGGAGACCTTCTTGTGGCCTTCCAGCATCTGCAAGAGGGCTGGGGAAGGACTTGTTAGGCTGTCAGGTAGTGCTAGGACTAGGGGAATGGATCCAAACTAGAGGAGGGGAGATTTAGGTTAAATGTTAGGAGGAAGTTGTTGGCCAGGAGGGTGCTGAGCCACTGTGCCAGGTTGCCCAGAGAGGTGGTGGCAGCCCCAGCCCTGGCAGTGTTGCAGGCCAGGCTGGCTGGGGCTGGGAGCAAGCTGCTCTAGTGCCAGGTGTCCCTGCCCAGGGCAGGGGTGATGGCACTAGGTGATCTTTAAGGTGCCTTCCAACCCTGACAGTTGTATGATTCTATGATTTACAGATGTGTCCCTGCTGCAGCCCTTCTCATCCAGCCAGAAAAAGGATGAATAATTAAATGGTTTTGCTCCATTGTCTCTGTGTCCCAGGCCCATGCTGACATGCAGAGCACAGGCAGGCCAGAGGCTGCTCCCCTGGCAGGTCTCTGTTGACAAGAAGGTGAATCACTAGCTAGAGAGGTTCAGGCAGACAAGTGCCAGGTGAGCTTGTGGCTGGAAAAACAGAGGTGCAGGAGCTGCTCAGTGGGTGGAAAAGCATTCAAGATCCTTTCATGGTTCATCTGTGGTGCAATAAATAAGAGCCTCAGCAAGAGCAGGGAGCACATCTCTCTGCAGGCTGCAGGAGTGTGAGGGCTGTGCCTTTGGCATGAGCTATCTGGAGGGATGATAAGGTTCCCTGCTTAATAAACCCAAAGACTTCTTCCTCCTATGTTTCCAAAGAGAGTCAGACTGAGCTGTGAGCTGAGATGTGCAAGGAAAGGGAGGATCTCAGCTCTGCAGAGCCAAAATTTCTGGTACACTGAGGTTTTTGTTCTTAAAACGGAGCTTTTGCTCTGAGAATCACTAAAGAGAGACTTGCAGGCACTTCAATATATCCATGTTTTTAGTGCTTTCCCCAGGGACTGGGGGGACAGGCCATTTTTAATGAGAATATTTGCAGCATCTTGCAAAGCTGTTGTGAAAACAGAATGGTTCCTGCACTCACAATGGAGGCAGAAGGATGGCAGGGAACATTCCCCTGCCCCTTGACATGGATTAGTCACTCTGGGTAGAAAAAAAGAGACATAGAGAGAGGTAAAGGCAAAGAGAGAAATAAATCTACAGGAGAAGAGTATTTTGGGAGTGGACAGATGAGAGACAGCAAAGGAGGATGGAGTTTGGTGGAGTTTAGGCAAAGACAATGGAGAACCTGGATAAAGACATCCATGGAGAGGTCTCCAACTGAGCACAGGAGGAAGGCCTAGGCATTAAACACCTTCCTTGCACCTGAGGGCTTCATCTTGTCCCTTCTAGAGGAGCTGCAGTGCTCAGCTGCCCCAACAGCAGCTCTCTAGCAGAAGCTGTGGATTCTCCACTGCAGGATCTACTCCAAAGGGAGCAAGGAGCAGATCCTGTCCATCTGCTGTCCCAGCAGAGCTGAGCAAGCTCAGCAGCCAAGAGCTGAGGCTGCAGGCTCAGCTATGGTGTGGGACTGAAGGGCTTGCAGGGGCAGCACAAGGAGAGCTCAGCATCTTGTCCAGCACAGGCACCTGAAATGCTTTGAACCTGAGTTCTGAGGTGGGTAGGAGACAGGCAGTGGGCAAACCCAGCCACCAGCCAGGCCTGCAGAGCCAGGGAATCATAGAGGCATTAGGGTTGGAAAAGACCTCTAAGATCATCACTTCCAGCCATCAGCCCACCACTAATCCATGCTTCTCAGCACCCTGGGCAGCCTGGGCCAGGCTTTGACAACCCTTGCAGGGAAGAAATTGTTCCTGATGTCCAACCTAAACCTTCCCTGGCACAGTTTGAGGCCATTTCCTCTCATCCTCTTGCTAGGTACCTGGGAGAAGAAACCTACCCCAGCTCACTGCAACCTCCTGTCAGGGAGTTGTAGAGAGAGCTAAGGTCTCCCCTGAGCATCCTCTTCTCCACACTAACCAAGCCCAGTGCCCTCAGCTGCTCCTCAGCACACTTGTGCTCTAGACCCTTCCTTGCCCTCCTCTGGACACACTCCAACACCTCCATGACCTTCTGGGAGTGAAGAGCCCAAAGTTGAGCCCAGGATTCCAGGTGTGCCCAGTTCAGGGGGAAAATCACCTCCCTAGCCCTGCTGGCCACACTCTTGCTGATACACACCAGTCCTTCTGGGCCAAAATCTGACCTTTTTTCCAGGTTTCAATTTTACTCTTGGGAAATACCCATTTGCCTCCAAATGAAGTTGAGTTTCCAGCCTCTCCTTGCCAGGTTTACACCCCTGATGCTGTGTTGATGCAGTGATCCAGGGTTGTGGTGTGTACAACCTGTGCTGATCTCTTCTAATAGAAGTGTTTGGGGCTTGAAGTGGTTTTGACACTTCCAACAGGAGAAGGAAGAGGAGCACCCAGCCTGCTAATGAGAGGAGCAGCAGGCTGCAATCCATGAGGGTATGAGGGGTTTAAACCAGCACAAAGCTGCTGTGGCAAAGGCTTTCATTAAAACACAAAGATCTGGAAAAGAAGATGTTTCCATCAGTGCTGAGGATGATGGAAAACAAACAGAGTGATGTGAATAAAGCACTGGAAGGGCTGGAAGCCTCTGGGCCCAGCGTGTGCCTGAGCTGTGCTGCTGCTGCTGCCATGTCTGAGGGACAGAAAGGTGGAGAAATACCATGTGTAACCTTGGGAAAGTGAGGAAAGGAATGGTTTGGGTTTCAGTTTGGGGGGTTTGATTTTGAAAGACAATTTGCACTTTTGATTTCCAAACTGGAATTGCTCATTTATAGGACAATTTTTTTCCTCTGAGTTAGAATTCATGGGGGTTCTGAGATGGCCTCAAGTTGCAGCAGGGGAGGTTTAGATTGGATGTCAGGAGGAATTTCTTCCCTGAAAAGGTTGTTAAGTCTTGTCCCAGGCTGCCCAGGGAGGTGCTGGAGTCACCATCCCTGGAGAGGTTTAAGAAACATCTAGATATTTTACTTAAGGACATGGCTTAGTGGTTTGGTAGTGCTAGGTATGGTTGGAATTGATGAGCTTAGAGGTCTCTTCCAACCTTACTGATTCTGTGATTGAGTGGAGGTTCTTATCAAATGCAGTTCCCAAGTTCCAGCTATGGCTCATTGCCACTCACCTTGCAGTCCCTTGCCTGCCCATGGCTGGCTGAAGCAGGGAGAGACCTTCTCCTGCCCTCCCCAGTGTCACATCCTGCTCTGGGCTTCCCCTTTGCCTTCCCAGAGCCCAGGGACTGTGCCTGGGCTGCCCCCAGCTCACCCTCAGCTGGTGCCCAGGGACTGAAACTTGGGGTTTGCTCCTCTCCCTTAAGGCTCATGCTCTTTGCAAGGGTGGCAGAGCACATGGGGCTGGAGNGAGGTCTCCCCTCAGTCTCCTCTTTTCCAGGCTAAACAGGCCCAGATCCCTCAGTCTTTCCTCCTCAGGCTTATGTTCTAAGCCCTTTAGCAGCTTGGGAGCCTCTGTCCCCTCTCCAGCACGTCCATGTCCCTCAATGCTGGGACTTTCCATGGACCAGTGGTGTCACTAGAGCAAACAGCATCTGAGGGAGGCATGAACAGCCTCTGGCATTCCCTTTGGGCCCTGCTTCTGTTCCTTGTCCAGAGATGGCAGGCCCAGCTCCATTGGGAGGCTGTGGTGTATCCTGAGTGCATCCTGAGCTCCATGGGGACAGAAGTGGCCCATATGGTCTATCACTCTTCACACTGCTGGTTAGAGGACCTATTTCCCACTCCATGCACTGTGGAGGAGCAACAGGCAGCCTGGGCTCTGCTGCATGGCATTAATTCAGTCCTGGATGCTCTGGTGGCTCCTGAAGATGCAGAGAGTCTCCTTGCTGGGCTGCAGCATCACTGCCTCACTGTGCACTTGTTTGTCCCCAAGGCCAAGCAGCAGCTGCAGGCCTCTTCCCACCCTCAGCAATGCTGTCCCCACCATCTGCAGCAGCATCAGGACAGAGGTGCTGCTGGTGGCCTTTGCACCAAGCTGTGTCCATGGCACCTATGGTGTCCTGCTGCCCATCCTCCCTGGCCAGCAGGCAAGCCTGCTTGGTGTTTTCTGTTCCACTGGGTTTTTCATATCTATGCTAAGCAGGTCATCCTGGCTGGTAGACAGAAGACATCCATCTCAGTGCCTCTGGGGGATCCAGCCATCTCTTTCTCCTGTTTTGCAGGGTAGGAAAGTGCCCAGATGCTACAAAGGTGTCAGGGTGACCACACCAAGGTCCCAGTTATGCAGCCAGGGAGGCAGTGCTGCCTCTCTCAGACACAGGCTCAAGCAGCTCATTGCCCCCTCAGGCTCTCTGGCCTCAGCAGGGTGGATGGAGTGACTGACTGCACTGCCTCTGCCCCCTCCTCTCTCCCACAGACACCCACCAGGCAGCAGCCCAACCCCACAGAGATGTCAGACCAGAGCACCCAGCCTCCAGCACCCAGCTCTGCCTGGCACCAGCCAGGGAGCCTCAGAGGAGGCAGAGGAAGGCTCAGCAGGGCTGCCAGGGTGCTGGCTGCTGGGGATGCTCTGCACAGGCAGGTCAGCACTGCCCTTGAAATNGTGCTGCTGCTGCCATGTCTGAGGGACAGAAAGGTGGAGAAATACCATGTGTAACCTTGGGAAAGTGAGGAAAGGAATGGTTTGGGTTTCAGTTTGGGGGGTTTGATTTTGAAAGACAATTTGCACTTTTGATTTCCAAACTGGAATTGCTCATTTATAGGACAATTTTTTTCCTCTGAGTTAGAATTCATGGGGGTTCTGAGATGGCCTCAAGTTGCAGCAGGGGAGGTTTAGATTGGATGTCAGGAGGAATTTCTTCCCTGAAAAGGTTGTTAAGTCTTGTCCCAGGCTGCCCAGGGAGGTGCTGGAGTCACCATCCCTGGAGAGGTTTAAGAAACATCTAGATATTTTACTTAAGGACATGGCTTAGTGGTTTGGTAGTGCTAGGTATGGTTGGAATTGATGAGCTTAGAGGTCTCTTCCAACCTTACTGATTCTGTGATTGAGTGGAGGTTCTTATCAAATGCAGTTCCCAAGTTCCAGCTATGGCTCATTGCCACTCACCTTGCAGTCCCTTGCCTGCCCATGGCTGGCTGAAGCAGGGAGAGACCTTCTCCTGCCCTCCCCAGTGTCACATCCTGCTCTGGGCTTCCCCTTTGCCTTCCCAGAGCCCAGGGACTGTGCCTGGGCTGCCCCCAGCTCACCCTCAGCTGGTGCCCAGGGACTGAAACTTGGGGTTTGCTCCTCTCCCTTAAGGCTCATGCTCTTTGCAAGGGTGGCAGAGCACATGGGGCTGGAGCTGGTGCTGCTGGCATCCTTCCCCCCACTGCTGTCCCAGCGCAGCCAGAGTCTGTTGGGAATCATAGAATCATAGAACAGTTCCAGCTGGAAGAGACCTTGAAGATCATGAGTGCAGCCTTTGTCCTAGCCCTAGCAACCTGCTAAATGATGCCTCCCAATGCAACATCTCCCTGTCTCTTAAACACCTCCAGGGATGGGGACTCAAGCACCTCCCTGGGCAGCCTGTTCCAATGGCTCACAACCCTTGCAGCAAAGAAATTCCTCCTAATGTCTAGCCTGAACCTCCCCTGGCACAGTTTCCATCCATTTCCCCTTGTCCTATCACTCTCCACTAGGGAGAACAGACCAGTCCCTGCCTCTCTACAACCTCCCTTCAGGTAGTTCTAGAGAGCAATGAGGTCTCCCCTCAATCTCCTCTTTTCCAGGCTAAACAGGCCCAGATCCCTCAGTCTTTCCTC
>VWZO01011447.1:242079-254134 GCA_013396975.1 Bucco capensis | reverse complement strand
GATTCTATGATCACTTCTCTGCTCCTACTGGTACAGTGACTCTTTCCATCCTGGCAAGAGTTTCTGCAGGATCCACTGTCCCAGTGTGCAGGTGCTTGTCCCTGTGAAGGGCAGGAGCAGTTCCAGTGCCCACAAAACCTTGCCTGCAGGAGCCTTTGTGACTCCATCTGCAGTAGGAAAGCTCCATCTGCATCACACAGCTAGAGCCACAGCATCCCAGCNGATTCTATGATCACTTCTCTGCTCCTACTGGTACAGTGACTCTTTCCATCCTGGCAAGAGTTTCTGCAGGATCCACTGTCCCAGTGTGCAGGTGCTTGTCCCTGTGAAGGGCAGGAGCAGTTCCAGTGCCCACAAAACCTTGCCTGCAGGAGCCTTTGTGACTCCATCTGCAGTAGGAAAGCTCCATCTGCATCACACAGCTAGAGCCACAGCATCCCAGCTCGGTGGCCTCAGCTCTAGGGAATTCCTGCAGAGTCCCTTTGGTGCCCTCAGAGGACTGAGGAGGCTGGGGCTATGCCTGAAGCACCAAGGATGGTGCCTGCCTGGGTGCTCTAGTGCACTTTGGTGATAAGTCACTGCTGCTCAGCCTAGGAGCAACTCCACACCAGTGGCACCTCTGCAAGCTTGCACAGGCTCTTGGTGTTAGCCTCAACTGCACAGTGTGGGGTTTGGAGATTCAAAGTGATGGATTTGGTGCAAAGTGGAGCACAACTCTTGGAGTGCCTGCCTGGACTGGTCTGTCTCTGCTGTCACTCTGTCCCACCTGTCTCTGGCCACAGGAGGGGCTGTCCCTCTGGATGTTAGGCCAAGGTAATGTCCCTGCCCAAGCTGCTCCCATCTCACTGCTGGCTGCTGACTGACCACTGCCTCAGGTTCCCAGCAGGGATGCTGGAGATTCTCCTCAAACTGCTCCAAGGAGCCAACCCTCAGTCTCCTGGCTCAGTGTTTTCAGCTCAGGGACTCCCCAAGCCAGCTCTGGTTTCTGGATGTTTAATAAGCTGCCTGTGGCTTTCATTTCTTCCCATTCATCTATTTTTCACACTTCTTATTGTTGAACCCTCACAAATATTTCTTTCAAGCAGTTTCTCTGGACTCCATTTACAGCCTCTTGGCACTCTCAGTGTTCTGTGGCAAGGAGAACCACAGCTGTGTCTCCACTCCATCCCACACTTTGGGCTGGGTTACAGTATCACAAAATGTTAGGGGTTGGAAGGGCCCTAGAAAGATCATCTAGTGCAACCCCCCTGCCAGAGCAGGAGCACCTAGACCAGCTCACACAGCAATGTGTCCAGGCAGCTCTGCAATGGCTCCAGACAAGGAGACTCCACAGGCTCCTGGGCAGCCTGGGCCAGTGCTCTGGCACCTGCACTGCAAACAAGTTCCTCCTTGTGTTAATACTAAACCTCCTGTGGAACCTCCTTGCTCTCAGCTTCCTTAGGAGCAAGCCTCTGGGAGCTTTCTTTGTGTTTAATTGCTGCGTGTGCTGAAGGGAGCAGACCTGCAGCTGATGTTCAGGAGGTGCTTTGCAGTGGTGGCTCTGCCATCTCCTCTCTTCTGCTTGTGTTGCAGGGCCAAGGCAGAGCTTCCCCAGCTGCCAGGCCACCTTGGGCTCCATGCTGCACTGAGGGTTGCTGCACCAATTGCAGCTAAACCCAGCTCCAGAACACCAAGCCCCAAAGCTGCTGCAGGCAGAAAGGCAGCAGTGAGCTCTGCACCCATGTGTCATCTGCAGGAGCTGGGAGACCTCCAGCTTCCCCTGCGCTTCACAATGGCCTTTCTATTTCATCTCTAAATGTGCCTTGTGTGCTTTCTGTGTCTGGAAAACAAAAAACCCCAACCCAAAGTGGGATCTCCACACTGCGGGGAGATAATTAAGACTAATAATGATCCGTGTGGTAAGTGATTTTAGAAACAAAGCACAGCTATTTCTATTTCTATTAGGGCTTTTATAAAGCTTTTATAGGCTTTTATGAAGCTTAGAGTTGGCCTTTTAGATAATTAAGTGTAGGCTTTAGCCTGCAGGATGCTGAGGTTATAGCTCCAAAGCAGTCATAGCCTCCCACCCTGCACCAGGCACCTCTGCTTAGGGCACAACTCTCCAGCCAGCTAACAGAAGACCTCATGGCATTTCTAGCTTGCTCTCCACACTGCTATTAAGCTAATTGCTCTGTGATAGATCACTGATCCCACATGTTGCATTTGCTGCTTCTCAGTTCCTGGAAATCCTCCTTTTCTCCAAGGAAGCCCATGCTTCTCTGGAAGCTCCATTGCTGGTTCTTTCCCCAGCTGCATTTTCCCAAAGAAGGAAAAGAGGAGGAAAAATCTGATCTATTTTGTCCTTTTTTTTTTAGCCAGGATTGGGATCTGGAGGTGGGATCTGGGATGGGATCTGGAGATGGGATCTGGAGGTGGGATCTGGAGGTGGGATCTGGAGATGGGATATGGAGGTGGGATCTGGAAATGGGATCTGGAGGTGGGATCTGGAGACGGGATATGGAGGTGGGATCAGGATCTGGGATCTGGAGGTGGGATCTGGAGATGAGATCTAGAGGTGGGATCTGGAGATAGGATCTGGAGATGGGATTTGGAGATGGGATTTGGAGATGGGATTTGGGGGTGGGATCTGGAGATGGGATCTAGAGGTGGGATCTGGAGATGGGATTTGGAGGTGGGATCTGGAGGTGGGATGTAGAGATGGGTTCTAGAGGTGGGATCTGGAGGTGGGATCTGGAGATTTTACAAAGAGCGAAAGATGCTGAAGGAGCACAGAGAGGATGTGGCCCTGGAAGCATGCTTGGAGCCATGCAGCAGCAGCAGCTGCAGCCTCTGAGCTGTGCCCAGCAGCCATGGCCCTGCCCTGCCAGTGTGGCAGCACTGCTGGCCACAGGAGCACACATCTCCTGCCATGCCCTCACCTCTTGGGCCACCACTTGCTGCTGAGATGTGAGGCAGTGAAAGAGATTTCTGCTGATGCATTCTTTATAAAGCAATTCTGCCTCTGAAGCCAGAACATGGGGGTTTAATTATTCTGCAGTAACTAATGAGGTTTGACCATTATGGCCATGAAAGGAAAAGGGCTCACTGATAACTGCTCAACACTTTTGCCTTACTAGCTAGTGGATGATTTTATGGCACACCTGAGGGAAGACCCTTCATCCTCTCAGGGAAATAAAGGAAGTGTTATTCCCAGTGTATCTGTGAGAAGAAACATCTCCTGCTGGCACCTGTCTCAGGGATGCATAATCTGTCTGAGGAAAAGAAAGTAACAAAGTCCTTGTTACAAAACTATATTCTACAAGGTAACTGGAGAAGTTACAAGAGAATGTGTTGGGCATGAGCTGCCAGTCAAATGTCTCCTTAGATCAGCTGAATGCAGCAGGAAGGCAGGCAGGAGACAGGATGGAGAAGACTTTACTCTGCTCTGCTGAGACCTCCTCTGCAATACTGGGTCCAGTTCTGGAGCCCTCAACACACAAAGGACATGGAGCTGATGGAGCAGGTGCAGAGGAGGCCATGAAAATGCTCAGGGGCTGGAACACCTCTGCTCTGAGGACAGGCTGAGGGAGCTGGGATTGTTCAGCCTGGACAAGAGAAGGCTTCAGGGGAACTACTAGTGACCTTCCAGGACCTAAAGGGAACTTCCAAGCAGGCTGCAGAGGGCCTGTTTGCAAAGGCCTGCAGGGAAAGGACAAGGGGCAATGGTTTTAAATTGGAGACGTGTCAATTTAGACTTCATACTAGGAAGAAGTTGCTCTCCACAAGGGTGGTGGAACACTGGCCCAGGTTGCCCAGGGAGGTGGTTGAGTTGCCATCCCTGGAGGCATTGCAGGTGAGGCTTGCCAGGGCTCTGGGCAAGCTGCTCTAGTTGGGGATGTCCCTGGCCACTGCAGGGGGGATGGACTAGATGAGCTCCAGAGGTCCCTTCCAACCCAAACCAGTCTAGGATTCTATGATTCTGTGATTCTGAAGTGGGCAAAGAAAACTTGCCAGGCCTCAGGGTGGCTGCAGCTGCCTTGCCTACCTCTGCTTGGCTCCACCGGTGACAGCTTCAGCATCTCTGAGCAGCTTGCTTTGGATTCAGTCAGCTTGTAAAAATATTCATCTTCTCCCTAGCTCAGCTGTTGAAACTGAATGTCAGGCAGCAGCAGAAACCCAGAATTATTCTGTGAGGAAATGCTAGAGGCAGCTTCTTCAGCCTTTGGTGCAGAGCAGAGGGAAGTTGTGGAGGATGCTGCCTCTGCCCAGGCAGGCTCTGCTCCTGCTGCCCACCTGTAGCTCCTCAGCTCAGGGCTGCTCTGGCCATTGCCTAGCCTCCCACCACCCACCTGCACTGCCCAGGGAGCCTCTCCCCTCCTTCCCTCTCTCCATGCCCTTGGCATTATTCTTCTGGAGTGAGAGCTCAGGAATGCAAACTCTAAAGGTTTCTACAGAGCAGAAAGCAAATGCAACTGCAAACAATGATTATTTTTAACCTCTCCAAATCTGTAATCCAATGACATGGATTTACAAAACAGTAATTTCTCTCATTGTACTTTGCAGGGAGGCTGCTTTTTTCATGCTTAGGCTTCACTGGGGAGTTCCCTCCTGCTTCTGCCAGAAGATTGGTGCCACAGGCCTCTGCCTTTGCTTGTGTCTCTTGCCCAAGCAGAACCAGCAATTGGGCTAGGGGAGAGCCACAGACCTTGGATTTAGCAGCTCACACTTAAACCAAACTTTCTGGTGTTGCAAACAGCAGTTTCTCTAAGGAACTCTCATCTTCAGCCAGCACTGACCAGTCACTAGCCCCAGAAGAAGACACAAGCAGGCAGGCTGGCTGGCCCTGGCAGAGAGAGCCTGTCAGCTCCCCAGGGCACCAGTCACATCTCACAGGGGAAAAGGAGAAGACAGTGCCATCATTTTGGTGGTTAGCACTCTGGCTCTGCTGTGCCTGTGGTGTGCTCCCGTGAAGCCTTCCTCAGTTCTATTTCTGGGTCACAGTCTCAATCCCCCTTCTTATCAGGTTGCATCTATCTATCTATCCATCTATTTATCTATCTATCTATCTTAACTGAATGCACTTCTGCTGAGCTGGTGCCTAGCTGTGACCTGCATCCTTCCCTGGCAGCAATGTGCCTTGTTCCTGGATGTTTGCATGCTGAGAGCTATTACTGTGCCCGCTGCAGCTGAGAGGAGAGGATAAAAATACTAGGTTTTGGGGAGGGTGTGTGTAGATTTTGGGTGCATGGTTTTATTTAGAAATTGACATTTCTAAGCCTTTGGCTGCCAAGCAACAAGCATCTAGCAAATGATCTCAGTGGTGATGGGGAGGTACTCAGTGTCCAGCCTCCCTGCTGGATTGAAAGCCTCAGGAAGGGTCACCTCACCCACTGCTCGTGGCAGTGAGCCACTCACTGGTGGTTACCTTGGCACTTAAGGTAGGTGGGAGCTGAGGCAGGACCCCATCACCCTCCAGCACTGCTGGGCTAGCAGAAACTAAACCAGAAAATGATATGGGAATGAAATCTGGTATCAGAGCCAGTCAGATGCTGTGACACTGCAGTCTGAACGGAGCCCAGGCTGCTCATGGTGGGGGAAGGCCAGGACTTGGCATGGCAGTGATAGGTGGAGGGCTGGACTGGGGCATCTCAGAGCTCTTTTCCAACCATAATGATTCTAGGATTCTCACAGCATGAGTTCTTGGTCCCTTGCTCAGTGGGCAAAGAGGAGCATGCAGCAGCAGCCTGGAGCCCGGAGGGAGGACACAGGGAGCACAGGGACACTTGTGCAGCTCTGCAGGCTCTGCCACACTGCCTGCCTTGGCTCATCCTTACAGAGCAAGCAGCTTCCTCCTTCTCTTTCCTTTCTGGAAGAGATTCTTGCCTCGAATTAGCTGACTGACTCACTGCACTCTTTGCAAAAGAGTGTTTTGTCCTTCCTTGCTCAC
The DNA here is from genome assembly GCA_013396975.1 of Bucco capensis. Classification (NCBI taxonomy): domain Eukaryota; kingdom Metazoa; phylum Chordata; class Aves; order Piciformes; family Bucconidae; genus Bucco; species Bucco capensis. The sequence continues at coordinate 248,208 of VWZO01011447.1, read as the reverse complement.
AGCTCCTCCCGTGGAGCTCCCCTAGAGCAGAGGAAAGCAGCAAGCCACAGGCTCTTCTGTCCTGCAGAGCTTTGGCATGTCTGGGCCATGCTGCAGCTCAGAGGTGTTGATGGACACAGCCCTTCTGCCTCTGCCCTGCTAGCTCTGCTCTGGCAGGAGGAAGGGCTGTAGGGGCAGGGAGTGAAGGAGCTCACCCAGGTGAAGGTGAAAGGGCTGTAGGGGCAGGGAGTGAAGGAACTCACGCAGGTGAAGGCGAAAGGGCTGTAGGGGCAGGGAGTGAAGGGGCTCACCTAGGTGAAGGTGAAAGGGCTGTAGGGGCAGGGAGTGAAGGAACTCACGCAGGTGAAGGCGAAAGGGCTGTAGGGGCAGGGAGTGAAGGGGCTCACCTAGGTGAAGGTGAAAGGGCTGTAGGGGCAGGGAGTGAAGGAACTCACCCAGGTGAAGGTGAAAGGGCTGTAAGGGCAGGGAGTGATNGAGTGAAGGGGCTCACCTAGGTGAAGGTGCTGCCTTGCTCAGGAGATGCACTTGGCTGTGGTCAGAGTGTGGCAGCAAGATGAGCTCCTGAATAATGGAAGAAAGAAGGCTGAAGCTGACTTATTCATTTTCCTCTTCCTTTCCTGATACAGACTCATTTCTCATTGACTATTACTCCAAGCTGTGCAGGTGCAGGACACACTGATCTCTCCTGAGGAACAGTCAGATAGTATCATCTAGTGTTTCCTGCAGCAGGCTGATGGCCTGTCTGGTCCAACAGTGTGTGTCCAAGAGTAGCTCATGGCAAACACTCCCAAGGAAGTCTTTAGATGCTCTTAATGTGCTTGACTTGGAGCCTTGTCCTGTCAGGTCTGGATCCAGCTGGCCAGCAGCTCCTGGGCTCTAGCAGGAGCTCTGCTGTCTCTTGTTTTCTTCCTTCTCTGGCCTAATGTGGCTGCAGATGATCCCCTTCTCCATAAGTACCTAAGCTTCTTTCTGAATCCCACCAAGAGCTTTCCTTCAGTTTTATCCCATTACTCCTCATCCTTCCCCCTGGCATCCCTTCAGCTATGGCCTTATACTCTCAGCCTCACGGTGCTCATGGCTTGGTTCATCATGTGTTGAATTGAATTTGCTGTCTTGCAGCCATGAGAGGGAGAGTCTGACTGAGTTCAGTCCTCTTATTTCACCCTTCTGGGTGTTCAGTTCCTGCTGTGCTCTATTTTGTATACTTTCTGAGGTAGGGCCCATTCTGAGATATCAACTATAGGTGATACCTTCTCCATGTCTCTCCTCAGATGTGCTGATGGTCTCCAGCTTGTTCAGGCAGGGTAAGAGGCCCATAATCTGCCTGTAGGTGCCCATGAAATAACCACTCCACTCCATCTGCCCTCAGAGAGAACATGGACTTCAAGCCTCCAAGCTCCATTGCCTGGAATGAACCATAATGTGGTTAGGAGGAACTTTATACCACAGGCTGGCAGAGACTGGTCTGACAGACCTTTCCTTCCTGATGGAACAGGCTTTGGAAGAGCTGCCACCTAAGACCAAGGCAGAGGCAGAGAGAGACACTTTCTGTGAGCAGGACACAGAGAGCACAGGGAGATTGGGGCTGAGCTTTTGAGCACATGGCTAAACCATCAGACTGCTACTCACCAGTGTTTGACTTCAGCAAGGAGCTGAGAGGAGAAGAGTTGACTTCTGAGTGGTTTGTTGACAGAAGATCAAAGCAGACCAGGCCTGTCCTTTGCCTAGCTGGGAGGTACAGGAGGGCTGCAAAACCCCCTCAGAGGTCTCCAGAGGTGCTTGCAGCACCTTGAATGTGCAGGGGGTTGTAGAATCTCACTGGAGAAGCCTCATCAGCTCAGAGATTCGTGAGCTTGGAGGATGCCAATCCATCCTGTGCTTGGTGCATCTCCCCTTCTCTGTCCCTCTGTCTATGTGAGAGCTCTGGGCTCTGGACACTCCTCTGGGTTCACTGTATCTCTTCCTTATTCCTCCAGCTCCTAAGTCAGTCCTGGTTGTTTGTCTCAGGGTCCTAGAGACTCAACAGGCCTGAGGTTGCTCTGTGCATGCTCAGCACTGCCTCCATCACTCCACACTGCCACCTCCCTTCTCCTCTGGCTTTGTTCTCCATGTTGTCCCATTGCCCATTGCTCACACCACAGTGCAAGTTTGGAACCCAAGCCAACTCCTCAACACAAAACAGTTCCTTTTTGGATTTGGTTCTGCCTTCTCCTCCCTAAATGACTCTGCTCCTCTCAGAGAGCTGACCTCCCATACAGCATCCTGCCACTGCCTTCATGAGGGGTGTAAGAGATCCTGGCTTGTCAATCCTCATCAACTTCTGCTGCTCTGTGGAGGCAAATGTCTCCTGCCACTTTGGTGGGACTCTCCTGGATCCCTCTGTTTCTCCTAGCAATCCCATCCTCTCCCTCCACAGGGACATTGACACTCTCCCTCTGCTCTGCTCTCTCCCTAACATGTGCTAGAGCCCCTCAGGTTTACATCACAAACATCTCCAAGCCTGCAGAAATCCCCCCAAATTGTTGCCCCATCTCCCCCAGGCCTTCTGCTCCTCCTCCTCTGCACCCACTCTCTTTGCCTCCTGTCCCACTTGCTCAGCACAGAGTCCTGTGTTCAGGTTTCTCATGATGCTTTCAAAGCTCTGCTCAGTCTTCCTCTCTGATCCTTCTCCTGATCTCCACACGTTCAATCACACTGGCCTCCTGAGCTTCTCTGATGTCCTTCCCTGGTTTTCTGTCTGCCTTTCTCATCTCTGCTTCTCTGCCTCCTGCTTAGGGCAGCCTTCCTCTCCTGCTGGATGCCCACAGCATCCTGTCCTTCAGCCCTGCCTGTTCTTTCACACGTTAGCTCTGGGTAATCTCCACCACCCACCAGCTCCAACCGCTATCTCTATGGTGACTCTCAGATCCACTCTGCTGTGCCAGACTTGTCTTTTTCTTCCCCAAAAAATCAGTAAAGCCTGGTTGAGGTTTCCTGGTTTCCTAGGCCATCTGCCCAGTTTCAGCACAGTGAGAGCAGAGTTCAGCACCTCTCAGCAAAGCCTTCCCCCCTCTCTCTCTCTCTCTCTCTCTCTCTCAGAGGCAAGACCTCCATGCTGCACTGCTCTGCTTCTCCTTAAGCTTAGCTTCCTCATCCCAGCTGTGCCTCAGTCCCACACCTTCTCTCCATACACTGCTTCCAGGGTAATTCCTCCAGCTGAAATACTTGTCTGAGCCCAAGTACATTGCCATTTGCTTACTGCTGCACTCTTTTCTCTGGCCTGACAGCAGCCATGGTAATGAATCCTCATCACGCTGTTTCCTGGAAGGATTATTTCCCCTTTGACTTGGATGTGTCACCTCTTCCCATGCCCCCTTGTCTCCTCCTCCTTTATCACTAGGACTGGGAGCCATTTTTCTCCACTTGGACAAGGCTCTATGGCTGCCTGCAGCTTTCCTGATAGTATGCAAGTCTCCTCTTGACTCCTGTCCACCTGAGAAGTAAGGGTTTGGGCTGTTTTGTAGACAGATCTCTCCGGTTGCCCTTCATTCCCAGTAGCCCTCCTTATCCCACCATCTTGTTCCTCCACATGGGCTTTGCTGGGTTGCTAGCTATAAACACAACAGAGGAGCATGCTAGGCTGCTAAGACTGTTCTCCATCACCCTGGGCATTGCACCTGCCTGGATGCTGCTTAGGATACCAAGTGGCTTTTCTAAGGAGCATGCATACATTCATAGTAAACATCATCAATAAAGGGCATTGGTCATGCCTTCATCTTGGAATTACAGAATCCTTAAGGTTGGAAAAGACCTCCAAGTTCATTGAGTCCAACCATTAACCCAATACTGCCAGCTTTCTGGATCTGACATAAGGCCTGGGAGGGCTGGAGAACAGGTGGGATGATGAAAAAGACATTGCTCCTCAAAACCAAATGATTCAGGACTGACTGCTCCTGCCACTGGGGTCCAGAAGCCTTCTTGCCTTTTGACAGAGATGAAATGCACTTCACCTCTGCAGCAGTGTGGTGCCTTTGCAAGTCAGTCATTCACTCAGCTCCTGCTCTCTTTCGTCCCCATGCCTCTGAGCCCCAAGTCTCCATCACTGACAAATAACCTGCCAAGTTTCAGTTTGAGAAGGAAAACTATTTTGGAACTGACAGGCATTTAGAGAGGGCTTTTGAAAGCACGTGGGGAGCCTTCACTGCCCTGCAAAGGGAGCCAGGCACCCCTGAAACTTGGAAGAGGAAAATGCCTTTCAAGGGAGCAGAGAGCACTGTGGGGTTCGTTGTTTCTCTCTGCTTGGTCATTTCCCCTTAGGGATGAACTGAATGGTCAATGCTGTATTCAAGGCTCTGAAGGCAGCTGCACTTTTGCTGAATCTGCTAAAGGAAGGAGGGGGGAAATCATCTGTATATTTCCATTTTCCTTAGAGAATGAAGCCTCTTCCCCAGACAGCAAAGCTCTCCATTTGCAAAAGCACTAGGGCAAAAGTGATGAGAAAATAACCATGAGAGCTGCTCAAAGCATCTTGTACTCATCCCTCAGGCATGACTCTGAAGCCTCTAGGAGAGGTGCACAGCAGCTGTGGTGGTATTTGTCAGAAGTGAGCAGTGCTTGGCTCTCCAAACACCTCACTTTCTCAGGGGGCAGCCCTGCTCAGGGCTTCCAAAGCAGCGAGGTCCCGGACTTAGCAATTAATCACCTTCTGAATCCACTCTGAACTGCCCAAGGCCAGGCAAGGAGTATCCTAAAGCTCTTGCTCAGTGTCCTGCATGGACCCATCTGCTCAGAGTACTTAAAAGTTCATTGCTTGTCCTGCACACCCCTGGAAGGGCATCTGAAGAGAGAGCCTGTTCCCCCAACTGATTCCTCAGCTCTTCCCAGCAGAAGACTCAGGGAGTCAGGCAGGTTGGGCAGAGGAATGCCTCTCACCCTGTTCAGAGCAAAGCATCCTAAGAAGATCAGAGGAAATATGAGGAGTAAGCACACTTGCCTGCATCCCAGTGCTGCCTGCCAGGCTTGACAAGGTCACCTCGAGACCAAGGCAAGCTGGTGCCTAGGACACACAGTGAATGGAGTGACCAAAAGCCATGGGCAAAAGAGAAGTGAACAGTTGAGTCTAATTTGTGCAAGGCTGTAAATGAAAATCACTGTGGCAGATGGTCAGTGGATTATTTTCCAGAGGGCTAAGTAAGACCCAGATTAAGGAAAACTGAGAAACTTCGATGTGATGTGCAGGACATTGTCCTGGGGCTCAGGACACATGGAGCCCAGTGACTTAGGGGAGTCCTAAGGGGGTATGGAGGAGCCCTGTCTGTGGATGGCAAAGCCAGGGGGCTGTGAGGGCAGATGTGGGGCCAAGCAGGCAAACTCTGAGCACAGGGTTGGCAACTCGAGCAAAAGGTGTCTCCTGAGCTCCACATGTCTTAAAGCGAAGCTCCTAGCCGAGTAGCTGGTGACCCCCTGGCTGGTGTTAGCCCTGACTTGGAGGAGGAGGAGAACGTTTCAGTTTCCCAGGGGAGCACAGAGCCCTGTGCGGGACCATACCCACCAGCCGCGTGCCCCAGGCTTTTGCTTGCCCTTGGCACCCTCAGAGCATCCCTGGGTGCCGTGCCGGGGTGCTGTGCCGAGCTGGATGGAGGGTGCTGTGCCGGGCTGGATGGAGAGGGCTGCGCCGGCCCCGCTCCTCTCCTTGCCCTGATTTCCTCGTGGAAATCCCAGAGTCTTCTCGAGATCCAGCTCTGGTTTTGGGGGCAACCATCTCCCTCGCCCTCTCTCTCTTTCCTCTTCCCTCCTTCTGCTCTCCTTCCTCCTCCTCTCCCTCCCTCCTCTCCGCACTGTACTCTCCGGGGGCTCTGGGTACCGCTGCAGCATCACTCGCCACCTCCATCCCGGAGGCTGGAGCGCGGGGCGGAAGGGGAGGGCTGCGGGGGACAAGCTGAATGAATGGGCATCGCCTCGGTGCTGCTGGAGCCTCCGCATAGGGNGCCGGGGCGCTGCGAGGAGCGGGCGCTGCCCTGCCACCGGACCGCTCCGGCCCCGCCACCGCCTCCCGCCGCCGCGCAGCGAGGTGAGCCCGCGGGCCCGGGGGTATGCGGAGCTTCGGTCGGGGCCGGCCCGACCGAGAGGGCTGCAGGGGAGCTGCATGGA
>VWZO01011447.1:226044-239545 GCA_013396975.1 Bucco capensis | reverse complement strand
CCTCCCACTGCCCACTCCCTCTTTCCTGTGTAAGGTGCTCCTGCTTTGCTCGGGCTCACACAGAGCCGGAGGGGCTATGGGGAGGTGAGCTGGCTGGCAGCAAGTGGCAGTGCCTGGCAGGGCAGTGCCCTCTCTCCCTCTGTGGATGTGGCTGGCAGGCAGGCTCCCTGCGTACCCCTCTCTCTGGCTGTAGCAATGGTGTGGATCAGCTCAGAGGCAGTGTTCGGGGGCAGACAAGTCCCCACTACGTGCTAGTCTGTCTCCAGGAGTAAGATGCCACTCAACAAACTCCTACATGCCCTTGCTCCGACGCAGTTAGGAAGCCCTGGGCCAGGATAAGGCCTGGGCAGGAGCAGGATTTAGAGTCTTGTTGCCATCATTTGGATTGGAGTTTGGCACCAACATGCCTTTGAGGATACTAGCCCTGGTGACCTTCCCAACACTGTGGCACCATCCTGGTGTAGGCACCATGAGCAGACATGTCCATGCAGATGAGTAGGGGCTGGCAGCCCCCAGGACCTGGGCATCTTGGAGCACTTCCTGCAAAATGGACTCTCAGAGCCTGGCAAATCCACCTCCGACTGCTGCTCCTGTGAGGAAGCACAAAGCAGAGCCAGCCCAGAGGCTTCCTGCGGGAAGCTAACGCCTGGTCAGAGCTGCCACTCCTTCTCCTGAGACACTGGAGCTGCTTGTTACACCAGCAGGAAAATGGGGCTGTTCCAAAGGGGAGCTCAGCAGCTGGTGTGTGCAAGGCCAGTCCTGGTCTCCACAGCAGCTCGGCTCCTCTCGGGGTACACCATGTACCAGCACACACTGAAGCACCACGGCTGCAAGTGGTGGAAGGACTAGAGCAGCTCCACGGAAACATGCCACTCTGCAGCAGGGACCTTCTCCTCCACCTTCTTACACCCTTGCACTAGTCCAATGGCACCAGGCTGGATTTTGCTCTGGGAGTATAAATAACTGGCAAGCCAGGGGAAAAAAAAAAAACAGTAAATCAAATAAACATCAGTAGTAATTGGAGACCTGGTTTGCAATTGGTTTGCTACCTGCATGCCTCCTGGGCAAGCTTCTCTCATGTTAACCATTGTGCATCTTTGCATGAAAAATGAGGCTTTCTTTGCAGTCTGGCTAATAGCAGCACAGCACGGAGAGAAAGGAACAGGCTGTGTGTCCCCTCTAATCTGTCCACAATCAAGCTTCTCCAAGCTGTCCTCAGAGATGAATAGCCCTGGATCCAGATGGCAGCCTGCTCTCCTCTGTGCCCACATCAGCCCTTCGCCAGCAGCAGAGGAGAGGAGCAGCCTGTGAGAAGGAAGGTGGCCCTGGGACGACCCTGGTGCCACAGCAGCAGCCACCTGTGTCCCTGCTTGTGTGCCCATGGCTCAGACCAAAGCCATCAGCTCGTGCTTAGCAGCATCAGCCACGGGCAAGGCAGCACCTGGCTGCCAGGAACCACCTGGACTTCCGAGCTGCTTTTGGACAGGCTTCAAGATGCTGATTTGAAGCTCGGAGCTCAGCATGGTCTTTCTTCTCACCAACTTCCAGCCTGGATCTGTCACACCTGGCCAAGCTGTGGCCAGCCATGCCTGTGGGGCTGGAGGCAGTGCTCAGCCCCTTACTGCAGCCCTGGGCAGCCTTTGTGCTCTCCTGAAGCATGGAGAGGTGTGCTGAGTCACCCTAGGTCAGGCTGAGACATCAGCCACCCTTGCCATGAGGAGACTGGCCATGAGGAGAGGACTCTGGTTGTGCTTACTGAAAGCAAAGGGGCTGCAGGGGGATGGCAGGCCATAGCTGGGGTGCTTGAGGGACTTGGTTTGAACTGGAAGCCTGCTGGATTGTTCTTCCTCGTGGAGGGCTGGTTTTAGGTTTATTACACAGAATAAGTGGAAGTGCAGACCCAGCTCCTCTGCTTGGGGATGTGAGGGAAGCCCTTGGCATGTTTGAGGCTCTGTGTCTTGCTGAAAGCTGGCTGTGAGACAGCAAAGCTTTGCAGAAATGGCACTCCCTGAGGCCTGCACCAGCCTCTTACAGCTTGGACTTGGTGTGTCCTGCTATCTATCTCATAAAAATGAGGCTGCTTTGGAGAAGATACCTGTATTTCACACTTGCTATCTGCTCAGATGTCTTGTTGGAGAGCTCAGCTGGGTTCCTCTGTGGCTACAGGAATCATGCAGCTATTAGCAGAGTTTCCAGCAGCTCTGGGGGACCTCAGGTTATGGTTTGGTGTTTGCAAGACAAAGGGAATCCTGAGTCCCTCGTTGTTTGCAGGGACACTGCAGAGAAGCTGTTCCCACCAGGCTGAACCCTAACATGCCAGCTCTGGTGCTGCTCTGGCAGGCTCTCAGAGATGTCAACCTCTCCCAGCTCTGCTGGCTGGCTGGTGGGTGTGGACCATAGGCTGTCAGGAAAATTGCCTTTCTGGAGAGCTTTCCCTGAATGAGACCTGGCTCACTGCAGCTCTCTGCAAAGCTTTCCAGCTGCTTGAAGGAAGCACTGTACAACATCCAGAGCTGTTCTGGTGAGCTCAGTGGCTTTGTGCCCTCTGGGGATGGGGGAGGATGTTGTGAGAAGCAGCCACAAACCAACCCTCTGCTGGCTGCAGGGTGGTGTGGGTGTCCCCTGGGTATGGCTCCTGCATTCCCTGGGGGCTCTTGGACCCTTCTGCACATCCCTTTGGTGACTCTCACTTTGGGAGACTTCGTTCCCTCAGGCCCCCAGCAGCTGCTTTGGGGTTTGATGTCCTCTTTTATCTCCCCTGTTGCCCATAGCCCAACTGGTGAGGGCCTGAAGAAGCTCTCTCTGCAGGAGGGACCAAGGAGCTTTGAAGAGTGATGTTGACACTTGTAAGTGAGCAGAGGTCTGGCCTGTGAGCAGGGAGAAAGTCCATGGCAGCTTGGGGTGTGCATTCAAACCACTCAGCTCTGGCTTATCTCAGTACTCAGGAGGAGCAGCATGAGACCCATGAGGAGTGTCATGGAAGTCTCCTTACATCAGGGATTTAGCATCCAAATCCCTCAGCCATTTGTCTCACTGTGTCTTTGCAGGGCAGGGGCCACCCACACCATTTCCCTTGCAAGATGATAGCTGTGTGAGAGCTCTAGCCATTGGCCTGGCTGCACAGCACTGTGATGGTAGCTGGATGCCATGGGTGGGCTGCTGGAACCTTCTCCCCACCTCTGCCCCTCCAGTTGCCATCAGATGTGGCAGGGTGTTTTCTTCATCCCCATTCTCTCAGGGTCTTGGTAGAGGAGCAGGCACTGGAGATGGGTCATTGATTTGTCAGCTTTGCTGCCCAGCATGGCCCAGCTGATGGTCAGGGCTTCACAGGAAGCAGCTTCTCTCTGTGCCGTGTGGGCTGGGAAGAGTGTGCAGAGAATGTCCCCAGGATGTTTTAAGCCATCAGCTTGTGCTCTGAGGAGCCTCAGTTGCTCTCCTCTCGTGTAAGACACCCATCTGTACCTGGGGCCCCCTGAGAAGGACAGAGATGGGCTGACTCTGTGTGTCAGACTGCTTTGAGTCAGACCAAAACCCTCAGCTGCTGCTGCAGGGAGCCTCACAGTTTGCTTGGGAAACATCCTCTAGGTGCAAAAGCTTTCCACCATCTTACCTTTATCCTTCCCCTGGCTCTGCTCCATCCCTCCTGGAATCTCCAGGGCTTACACAGGAGCACTGGCCCAGGCTGCCCAGGAGCCTGTGGAGTCTCCTTGTCTGGAGCCATTGCAGAGGTGCCTGGACACATTGCTGTGTGAGCTGGTCTAGGTGCTCCTGCTCTGGCAGGGGGGTTGCACTAGATGATCTTTCTAGGGCCCTTCCAACCCCTGACATACTGGGATACTGTGATACACAGCTCTTACCCCATTCCCATTGACTGTGGCTCTCTCCCAGCCCCTAGCTCTCCTCTGGTGCTGCCCTGGGACAGCCCTGCCATGATGTGTCCCTCTGTCCTTCCCCCTCAGGGCAGGGCCAGGCAGCTGCCAGCTGCAGTGATGGTGATGGCCATGCCTTCCCCAAGAGGCTGCTGGGGCTGGCAGCAGGGTGGGCAAGGGCCACATCCTTCTGCTCCAGCAGCAGAGCAGCACCCCAGTAGGTATTTATAGGCTCACTCATGTTATTCCCCTGCCAAACTATTACTGAAATAGGCTCAGTGTGTGTGTCATAGGAGAGAGGATTTGAATGGCACAGTTTCTTCTCTGTGGGAATGAAGTTGACACTCCCTCACCGTTCCCTTGTCCGAGAAATCCTTCCCAGGGTGGAGACACGTGAGGAGCTGCCTGCTCCAGTGCTTGCCTGGGGGTTCCTGGCCTTGGGCATGTCCTTCAGATGGGCACATCATCCTTGAGAGGGACATGTCCTTGAGAGGGATATGTCCTTGAGAGGGACACCTCAGCTGAGCACTCATCACCTGTGCCTGCTGGGCCCTGCTGCCTTGCACCCACACCTGGCTGGACCTGGACCCCAGGGGTGGGGGTGATGCCTCTTGTCAGCTCCTGAGGAAACCCCCAGGGAGCACTGAGCCTGCTGGGAGCAGCTTGGACCTCAGGAACCCTCCTTCTGGGGCACATCTGCCAAGGAAGCCCTGACTAGGGGCTGAGCAGACACAGTTTAAAGGACAAGGTCTCTTTTCCAGTGCTTTTCATGTTCTGAAGAGTAAGGCAATTTTCCAAAGGATCAGAAAGGGTCAGTCTGGCATTTTCTGAATGGCTTCCCCTCCTTTTGGCTCAGTTGGACAATGCTGCTGGTTTGGGAAGAGGTCAAAGTCCAGTGAATCCCTTCAGCAATGTCTTGAGGAAAGGTTTCAGCTGGCTGAAGCACAAAGGCTTTCTCAGTTGATAAACACTGGTGTGAGTCTCTGTCTGGTCCTCACTTGCTGTGTGTCAAGGTCTCTGGGGTGGGAAAACAGATTTCACGCCAGGTGTTGGTCTGGGTTGTGCTTTCCAGGCAGCATGCTGGATGTGCCCAGACCCAGCACAGCACAGTGGCTGGTGTCCTGTCCCACAGCACAGCAGGAGAGGGGGATGCTCACTGAAGGTGTGTGTCCCTCCCAGGATGGGATGCAGGGCAGCAGGGATGAGCAGGAACAGGGGCACCCAGTGAGTTCTGCAGTCATTTCTGGGGGCTGGCTGGCTCTGGGAGCCCTGGCCCCAGCAGGTCAGATGGGTCTGCCTGTGGGATTGGAGCCCTGAAGGGCATGAGCAGAGGAGAGCAGCCCTCGTGCTGCCTGGCAGAGGAGCAGTGGAGGCCAAGGTCATGGGCTCTGAGCTCCCCATGTGACATGGGGATGGGAGGCTGCTGCACTGCAAGGCTCCCTAGGTCTGGAAACAGATGCTGCTTGGGCCCCAAGGAACAATGTGAGGCCTTGGAGCTGGAGGAGCTGATCACCAGGCAGCCCCTGCCCTCCTGCTGTCTCAACTCCTCTGCTTGCAGGTGTGAACTGGGGAGGGAAACCTTGTCCTGCCCTTGCTCCCTGGCAGCCTCTGGCACAGCCCAGGTGTGATGCAGACAGAGCTGCTGCTGGGGCCTCCATGCCCTGTGCCCCAGGGGCTGGTGGCAGGAGGAGCCCAGCATTCCCTTCCCCCAGCCCCTGCAGGGCTGCCCACAAGCACAGCAGCCAGGCCCTTGCAGAGACACCTGGGAATCTGGGAACTGCTGCACTAAAGAAAGATGTCCTTCCCACACAGCCCAGCCTGTCCTCCTCCCTCCAGCAGTGCTGCTGCTGCTGCTGAGCTGCAGGCTCACCACTGGGCCCTGGAGCTGGGAGCCAGTAAAGTGCTGGTACCCAGCAGGGTGGAGACACCTGAGCTCCAGGGCACGAGTGTAGATGGAGTGGATAGCCTTGGGGAGGCTTCTCTTGTGATGCCATGAGTATCTCTCAGGGTCCAGCCCTCCTGCCCATGGCTCTGCAGGCTTCCCTTTGCCTCCTGCCAGCTCAACGAGTTACCTCTTGGTGATGGTTGCTGTGGATGGGACTCTGGAGGTGGCTATGAGACTCTGGAGGCAACATCCCTGCCCTGCTCTCCCTCCACCCACACCTCTTTGGCTTCCAGCACGGCTGGCAGACCCCCCAGGCAGGCTGCCCAGCCAGCTGGACCCTCATCCTTCCCAACCCCAGTTATTTTCTGGACAGTAGTTTCTCTCTCTCTGGTGGCTACATCTTCTGAGACCAATGCTGAGTGCTCTCCTCCTCCTGCTCCTTGCTGTACTGTCCCTTAGGACAGACCATTCAGCTTGCTCCTCCTCCTCCTCCTTTTCCACTTCATTAATGAGTCTCTTTGCACTAAAGTTGTGATAGCTGCTGGGAGACCTGGGAGGGCTGTGGAGAGCAGCAGGGAGACCACCAGCCCAGCTCCTGGAGTTTGGGATGCTGCTTAGTGCTGGCTGAGCCCCTGGCATGAGATGTGTGGGGTGGGAGGGATGTGGCAGACAGGGAATGCTTTACACTTGCTCCCCTGCAGTGGCAGGAGACAGAGGAGTCAGTTTGGGGCAGCTCCCAGCTGCTCTGCTCTGGTTTTACCCCATTTCTTCCATGCATGGTACTCCATACACTGCTGCAGGGCTCTTAGGGGCTCTTCTGGCCAGGGAGGTGGGCAGCTGCTAGAGTGGCCTTCCAGCTCCATCCACATGGCCTCTGAGGCTCCTACAAAGGCCTCCACATCTCACAGACATTTGCAGTGGCCCTGGTGGGTTCAGATGCAGCAGGCTGTGTGTCAGCAAGAGCTGTGGCTCCTGGGCAGCATGCAGCCCCTCAGCCAGCAGCTGCTCCCTGGCTCCGAGCGTGCTGGTTGGCAGCAGAAGGGTCTGTGCAGCAGCCACACATGGTTCAGAGCCTTCCTCATGGAACCTGCACATTCCAAACTCATGTTGTGGGCATTGCTTTCATTTGCCAGTGTCTCAGCACTCTGCAGAAGCTGAGAAGCTGAGATGGTTTCTTCTCAGTGGGGAAGGATGCTCCTGTTGTCGCACTCCACGGATACACACACACACACACAGGCTCTTCTTTCTCTTCCCACTTTCCTCCTCCAGAAGACTTCAAACACTTCAGGAAAATGTTGCTTTTCTCCCAAACTGTTGCCTTTCTGCCATGCTTTCCCCCAGCAGCCTGCTGGCTTTCCCTGGGCTCTGCTCCCACAGCAGCTCCATGTGCACACAGGGTTGGCAGCAGACGTGGCTGAGCCTGAGAAGGGGGAAGGGGCTTGGCTGCCTGGGCTCACCTGGGGGATTAACAGCAAGCTTTCCTCTGCTTCCAATAGGGCTCATCTGATCACCCAAAGTTGCTCTAGATGCAATACATGACACCCCCTCCTGGGAGGTGGTACTGTCAGGGCACAGCTGCCCAGCTGTTGCCCTCCAGGATGCTGTTTGGAAGATGTCCACAGCATCTACCCTGCCCTGGGCTTCAGGAGCCCTGCTCCCCTGCATATGACAGGTTCTGCTGTCCACGTGTCCTTGCAGGCATGGAGGGACCCAGGGCCAGGCTGGAAGTGGGCTGGAGTTGAGAAACCCTTTGTTGTCTTGTGTGCTGGGGACTGAGTCACAGCTCTGCCGTGCTGTCAGAAGCAGATGGATGATTTAATCACCTAGCAACCAATCTAACGTCAGGTGAGGAGCTCTGCCTGAGCTGCTCTAGGCCCACAGCCCCTCCAGCAGCCTAGTGCCAGGCTCCAAGCAACCCCCAGCCATTCCCCAGTCCTTGGGCTTCCCTGGGAGCTGGGAGCCTTCTCCTGCCAGCCCCAGCAGAGTGGAGCCCAGGGATGTGCTGGGCATCACACCTGCCACCAGCAGCCCCACACAAGTGGCTGCCAGAGCCATGGCTGAGAGCAGGGGCACAGGACTGGGCAAGGAGTGCAGGGAGTGCCCAAAGCCAGCTCTCAGGAAGCTCAGCAGGACATCTCCAAGCATACACAGAGGGAACAAGTCTCCAGAACCATGTGGGCAGGTTGCTGACTGTCTGGAGCATCCAGAGGTCCCACGTGAGGAAAGGGATGCTTCTGCCTGGGACCTCCAGAGCATAAAGAAGTTTCTGGCAGGTGAACCCAGAGAACTTTGAGTGGGATCCACCAACTCCTTGGCACCCCTTCCTCTGTGTGCTGTGCTGGGGCACCAGCTCTGAGCAGCCTTGGCTCCTGCCCAGTCTCCTTGCCTGGCACCCTCCAAGTTGGGGAATAACCCCAGCATTGGTGTGTTCATTCCAGGTCTCCTCCCACCATGGGCAGGGAGGTGTGTCCCTGCCCTACCTGTGCTCATGGCACAGCTAAGATGGCTCCAGCCACCCCCAAAGGCTCTTGGCATGGGGATAGCACAACCCTGCAGGAAGGGTTCACCACAAGCCACTGTGCAGCTGATGACACCTCCAGGAGCAGGGATGAGCTGAGGAGGGAGGCAAGTGCTGGGCAGGGAGGTGTGAGGACACTGTCAGCCTTGGGGTGTTGCTGCCAGCCACCTGGAGCTAGCTGGAGACTCTTTGCTGCTGACCCCTTCGTGGTTCCTGCCAGGGGCAGATAGATGTGTTAGGTGATGTGGGGAGGACACATCTGCCCAGGCCACAGGCTCCAGTGTCCTTGTGGAATTGCCCTGCTGGGCTGCCCAGGGCAGCTGGGATTGTTCAGCCTGGAGAAGAGAAGACTTCGGGAGGACCTAATAGTGACTTTCCAGTACTTAAAGGGAACTTATAAGAAGGCTGCAGAGGGCCTGTTTTCAAAGGCCTGCAGTGAAAGGACAAGGGGCAATGGTTTGAAATTGGAGAAGAGTAAATTTAGACTGGCTATTAGGAAAAAGTTCCTCCCCACGAGGGTGGTGGAACACTGGCCCAGGTTGCCCAGGGAGGTGGTTGAGTTGCCATCCCTGGAGGCATTGCAGGTGAGGCTTGCCAGGGCTCTGGGCAAGCTGCTCTAGTTGGGGATGTCCCTGGCCACTGCAGGGGGGTTGGACTAGATGAGCTCCAGAGGTCCCTTCCAACCCAAACCATTCTAGGATTCTAGGATTCTACGATTCTTCCCCAGAGGAATCAGAGCTGATGCTCAGACCTCCATGGCAGCATGAGATCCCTCACAGCCCTCAGGGCAGCTCAGTGTTAGCCAGTCCAGGAGCTAGAGGAGAGGGTGGAGAGACATTCATCAGACACCAACCCAGAGCCATGCAACTGGCTTCCCCACTGCCAGAAACACAGTATGTCAGGGGTTGGCAGGGCCCTAGAAAGATCATCTAGTGCAACCCCCCTGCCAGAGCAGGATCACCTAGACCAGCTCACACAGCAATGTGTCCAGGCAGCTCTGCAATGGCTCCAGACAAGGAGACTCCACAGCCTCCTGGGCAGCCTGGGCCAGTGCTCTGGCACCTGCACTGCAAACAAGTTCCTCCTCGTGTTCATACTAAACCTCCTGTGCTCCAACTTGCTCCCAGAAGCACAAGTCCATCCAGGGAGAGGTTATGCCAGACAAACCTTGTGGAGGTGTGGGCAGTGAGGAGCTGCTGCTCCCCTCCTCCAGCTGATGAGCTTTGAAGGACATGAGGCCATCCCAGAGCCTGGGCAAAGGGTGGGCTGGCAGCAGCTGCTGGGGACTGGAGGAGGGCTGTGTAAATAGGGCACTCCATCTCCCAGCTCCTCTTTGTGGGACAGAGCTGATATAATTAGATGATACACCCTGTTCTGAGCAGCAGGCTGAGGAAGCCTCTGTGCCACCACTGCCCCAGGGAGCCTGCCAGCCCTACTTTGGTGGCATCACTTGTCCCAGCCCAAGTGAGCCACTTCCAGGTGATGAGCTCTGACTAGTTTGCTCTCTCCTTCCCCAGCCTGCTGCTCCAAGAAGCCCTGCCTGGTCTCCTTTGCTAGATGATTATGTTTCCTCTTCTTTGCTGTGGGGTTTGATGGGTTTGGTGGACCCTGCTGATCTACCAGAGAGGGGTTGTGAGCCAGAGCACCACAGGCAAACCAGGGGGTGGAGAGATGTCTCCAAATCCGACTCTTAACCTCATTAGTGGACATCCCAAACTGGGTCTGCAGTGCTTCTGGAGAGCCTTGTCTCTCAGAACATCCATGAAAGCACCCTGGGGCAGTTCTAGAAGTGCAGAGACTCCTAGCAGGATGTATGTCCCTAGTCTTCCCCCTAACAGGCAGGTAGTGTGCCATTGCAGGGGAGAAGAAAAGCCAGGGCTTGCCCTGGCTGGGCTGGCCTCACAGCTGCCCAGTGCCACAGCTCTTCTCTAAGCCCCTGTGCTCTTCTCCTCTGGGTTGCTGAATGACCACAAGCTAGGCACTAAGCAGTGAGCTATTGATTCCTGCCCTGGAGCCTTCTGCACATCCTCATGCTGCTCAGTTGACTCTCCTGCTCTGCTCCTGCCAAAGAAGATCAGCTGCAGCTATTTGGGAACTCCTGCTTTGTGGTTCTGCCCTCAAAGCCATGAAATCCAACCATTTTTGGCCCTGCCAGCAGCCAGGGATGTATTCAGCATCCCCAGCCCTCCAGCCATGTTCAATTCCTCCCTAGGGATGAGCTCAGACCAAGTACCCACCAGCTCCATCAGCATCCTTGTGCCCAGCTCCTGGCCAGGTGAGGACTGCACCTGTGGGTGCTGCCTGCAGAGTTAGCTCTGGGAGCATTCCCTATGGTAGCTGCCTCAGTCTGCTGCAGGAACAACCAAGGGCTCTGGGAACCAATGCACATTGCAGAGAAAGAGAAAAGGCATTTTGATTCTACAGATGCCTGGTGATGTTGATGGACTGGTTTGCACTGGAGAGGTGAAGCTGCTTTAACCTCTCCTCCTCAGAGGAGTGTAAAGAGATGTTTATGTCCATCAGGGTCAGCAGAGAGGTCTTCAGGAGCCATGGCTCCCAGCTCACTCCTGGAGCTCCTGCCCTTCACCTCTCCAGCTGTGTCCCTCAAAGCCTGGCTTTGTCCTCCTCCCAGCAGAGGACACTTGCCTCAGTGGGATGTGGAGCAGGTGCTCCTGGCAGCCCTGGGGGACCCCACAGAGCCTCTGGCTGCTGTCAGCCAGTCCTTCCCCTCTGCTCTACACCACAAGGCAGCAGTTTCTCTAGGAGAAGGCTGTGGGAAACCACAGCAAAAGCTTTGGAGACATCTGGGGAGATAATGCCCACTGCTAACCCACCTCCAGCATGCAGCTTACTGGGTTGTGGAAGGCAAGGAGGTTTGCCAAGCATGACTGGCCCCTGGTGAATCTGTGCTGCCTTTTCCCAATCCCATCCTTCATTTCATTGGGGGATCAGCTCCACAACTTCCTAAGGGATTGAAGAAAGCCTGATGGGCATGTAATTTCCTGGATCCTCCTTTAAGCCCTTCCTATAGACAGGGTTGACATTAGCCTCCCTTCAGCATCCCTGATCACCACTTCCCAGAGATTATGGAGAGCAGCCTGGCAGCGATGTCAGCCAGCTCTTAACACCCTTGGCTGGATATCCTCTGGGCCCATCAAGTTATAGAGCTCAAGCTCCTGTAGGAGTTCCCATACCATCCCCTCCTTCCCTGACACTGGCTCTGTGTTTGCACTGAGCTGCATCTCTGCTCCCAACAGTGCTGGTAAAGACTGAGCTGAAGGAGGTGGTGAGAACCTCTGCCTCTCCAGCACTGCTGACTCAGTCCCCTCTCCTTTTTAACACTGGGCCAAGATTTCCCTTCTGTTTCTGCTTGTTGTTTCATACCTGAAGGAGCTTTCCTGTAGTTTTGGACATCTCTAGCCAATGTCAATGTGAGCTGAGCTTTTGCTGTTGTTCCTGCATGTCTGCATGCCCTGGCAATGCTCCCAAGAGACCCCAGCATGCTCTGCTGGACTGGGGCTTGGCATCATTTCCATAGGATCATAGAATGGTTTGGGCTACAAGGGACCTTAAAGATCATCTACTTCCAAGCCCCCACCACAGGCAGAGACACCTTCCACTAGAGAAGCTTCCATGAGCTCTTTGTTCTGCATGCACCATCTTCTCCCCAGTTAGGAGAAGAAAATGTTTCTTTTTCTATTGAAATCCACAGGTTTTCTATCTTTGTTTATGATGGGAAGGTGGAATTTTGCCTCCTCTAGAAGCCATGTAGCTCGAGTCAAAGGTTGCTCCATATTTAACTAGCATGGGGTGGGAGCTGTGGTTTGATGTTTTTCTCCCAGCTATTGTGCTGGCATCACTGTTAGCTAGATAGCTGCAAAAAACATCCTCAAATGTCATCAAAATGTGCCTAGAAGTCCTGTTCTCTCTCAGATCCTAAGTTTATGGGCATCAAGAGCTTGTATAGGTAGATTAACATCACCAAAGTTGGAAGCATTAATACCACTGCAGCTCAATCCAACAATCCCATGAGGTGTCCAGGATCAGGCTGCTCATCTCTGGGTACCTCTTGCTCCTCCTGTACCTCTTGCTGAGGCTTCCTCTGCCTGCACATCCTGTTTGCATTGCTGTGTGGGATGATGCCAGCTCAAGGCTGTGCCAGAGGGGAGCACCTGTGCCACCAGAGGGTGGGAGAGCATCCAGGGTGGCTCTTGCAGAGATCAGGTAGTGCTGTCTCTGCCCTTCAGCCCCAGGGCTGTGGCTCATGCTTTGGAGCTCTGGCTCTTTGCTCTCTTCTCTATGGAAAGTCTTTGCTGAGAGCATGGATCACTTCTGGAGGTAGCTGAGCTGCTTGGCTTTGTGCCTCTCAGTGGGTTGGGTTTGGGAAGGGCTGTGAAGGTCTGTATTAGGATGACATTGGGGAAGGCCAAAGCTATAGAACAGTTCCTGAGATGGTCCTGGATCTTCCTGATCTTCTGTCTCATCTGGAGCAAATTTCACACACAGGACAGAGGAGCCTGGTCTTGTAAGAAGCTACATGGGAAACCCTGCTAGGGACAGGAAGGATTCAGCAGGAGCTGAGGCCAGCTCTGCTGCCCCTCCTTGGCCAAGAGCAGTGTCCTGTCTCTGTGCAGTGTCTGGAGGAGGTGCTCAGAGCACTCTCCACACCCCTGTCATAGACATCACCCAAAAGGCATAGGCATTGGGCTGCTTCCATCATGCCCTGCTAGTGGCTGCAGGGCTGGGCTGCTCCTCTGGGAGCTATGGCCATACAGCAGCACCACAGCACCAGCACAGCATGCAGCTGCCACTCGAGGCTTTCCTTTGGGACTCCTTCCCCAGGCAGAGCCAGCTCCTTGCCACCAGTGCACATGTGTGGCAGGAGACAAGAGGGAAGCACAAGAGGTGGCAGGAGGCAAGAGGGAAGCACAAGAGGTGGCAGGAGGCAAGAGGGAAGCCCAAGAAGTGACAGCAGAAAAGAGGGAAGCCCAAGAAGAGGCAAGAGGGAAGCACAAGAAGTGGCAGGAGACAAGAGGGAAGCCCAAGAAGAGGCAAGAGGCGAGAGGGAAGCACAAGAGGTGACAGCAGACAAGAGGGAAGTCCAAGAAGAGGCAAGAGGGAAGCACAGGAAGTGGCAGGAGACAAGAGGGAAGCCCAAGAAGAGGCAAGAGGGAAGCACAAGAGGTGGCAGGAGACAAGAGGGAAGCCCAAGAAGTGACAGGAGACAAG